>JAKWIX010000324.1:36253872-36663074 GCA_027704785.1 Solanum chmielewskii | reverse complement strand
CAAGTTAATCTAAAAGCTAAAATCCGGCAGCGGCGCCAACATTGATACGCTCAAATTTACTTCTGAAATGAGAAGTAAAGCGGTCGCATCAAGTAAATAACCCAACTAGTGAGGTTGGGATCGTTCCCACGAGGAAAATAGTCTAGACTTAACTTCAACTTGTTATTACTATTGTTCGGTTGATGACTACCTTAGAAAGTAAAAGCATAAAAAGGGGGGTTTGTATTTCCTAATGAGTAATAATAAACAAACGAACTTGAAAGAGACACTTAACAGCTTTTAGTTGGGTTTTAATCAATAATCAAAGTAACTAGGGTTTACGTGTTCCCCACAGGTTCATAACTTGATAATTCTAACTATAACAATTCTTTCCTAGTATCTTGCATGCAAGTGATAAGTTATGTATTCTAAATCCTTGGTCCGGCATCTAGAAAATCTCACTCCGCACCTTGGTCCGGCTGCGTTGTTGCTTTCCTAACCCTTATCTTTACCTCATATTAAGCATCGTATTCGATATTTGACTAAGTTATTACCTCGTATCAATCAATAAAGCCTATTAGATAGTAACACTAAATCTATGTTAATAATTCTTTCCTATTATCTACCTCCTTGGTCCGCAAGTAGCATTAAGGCGAGTTCTAACGTTGATCATCGTTAAAAAGACTTCTAAGCGAAAGAATTATTAATACATGCAAGACACTATTCTAGAAATGTTATTTAGGTAGGGTTTATCTCATTATTTGCCTATGGTTCCCACAACCCTAGTTATGGAGTTTAGTTCCTCATAGCCATAAATACAATATTCAAATATGTTAAACAAGAATTCATGTACTTACTTCAATGAGAAAGAAAAAGTCCGAAAATTTGCTTGATTAATCACCAAAAATCACTTGTAAGAATCTCTAAAAATCAAACACTCAAACACAAAAGTCTAATAAATATGATGTTATATCTCACAGAGTCTAACCTCAAAAACGAGGTTTTTGAACTATTATAAAAAAATAAAAACCTAATTAAACAAGGATTCTAATTACTAGAAATCTGCCAAAATGCGGCTGGGTCGACGGACCACACGACGGACCGTCGTGGTAATGACGGACCGTCGTGGACTCCGTCGTCCCATACTTGGTGCAATTTCTTCTGCTGCTTTCTTCATTCCCCTCGACGGCAAGTGTGACAGACCGTCATAGGAACAACGGTCCATCGAGGGTCTCGTTTCAAAATACTTCAACTCGTGGAATCTGGGTACTGGGATCACTTCTCTGATCTTCACGACGAACCTGCAGGACGGACCATCATAGCCATGACGGACCGTCACAAGCTTCGTAATCCCACACTTGGTCAGACTTCCCCATCTTCCTTCAGCAGCTTCTCTACGCTGCCACCTATGGACCCTCAAAGGCACGACGGCCCGTCATAAGCTCCGTAGGTGGTCTCTTCTGCATTTTTCACTCAAAATCTCCGCATTCAGCTTTGGACAGATCCTGCAAAACAAAGAGAAACTTATATCAAAATTAGCACAAAAAAGGCTTTCGGACACACTAAACTTAAGGAAAAAGTATTAATTATACCGTGAAACCACGGTATATCAACACCCTCAACTTAAATTCATTGTTTGTCCTCAAGCGACGCACTATGACTCACTACATAATCTTTGTACAATAGTATTCATGTTTTATCCTTTGCAATCATTTGGCTATCAATCCCGATTATTCTCATCAAATCTATGCATGCTATCACTATTAGGCTTGAATTTTGTGGGATTCGAAAAATGACACAGACTCACCACACACTAACACCTATCCTCTTCAATTTCTCACCGAGGTGCTAACAATTCCGGTATTGCAACTAGTGTCCTCACATTAGAACAAAATCCTTATTTTTCACACAATGATTTCAGTTTGAGTATAAGGATTACATTTCAACACTCTCTCTCAGATCAAAGTCACACTCATTCATACCTATTGCCATAAGCTTGCCCTTATTTTCACTGCCTTAAGTTCGCTATACAACCCTTAGGATCACGATAGGACTTTTTTAGCTTGTAACGTAGGCTCAGAGTCAGGTAGGGTATATTTAGGTATACTTTAGTGACTTTTTGCCCTCTTTGATATATCGGCTAAACCTTCTACTTTCTATCACTTTATCTCACCCAGATTCTCCTATTCTTTCACCTTGCTGTTTCCTTCTTTCTTCATTTGTGTAAGTAACTCTTTTCTTTTCTTGTTTGTATTCTTGATATTTCTTTTCTTTCCTTTTCTTTCAACGAGTTCTTGAGTCACTTTACTTTTGTTCTTTCTCTCTCTTTGTTCTTTCAACCCCACTTTCCAGAGCATTCCTCAAAACAGCCACCCTCAACTCATGGCTTTGCCATGAGTCAAGGTACACAATACCCAAAGTCGGGTCAGGGCCATAACGAAGGTTTTTTATGCATTAGCCACCCTCAACTTATGCTTTTGGCATAAGCTGAGGTGCACATGTGCAAGGAGGGACCAGGGCCAACGTATTGTTCCCAGAAAAGATCAGTTAGGGTGAAAAAGAAAGGTCTAATTTTAAGCTCAAATTATTTGGATCAAAGAAGGATAAGTTTCATCTGGTTTCTTTCATTTAGGCTAGAAATGGGCTATATTGAATAAAGGCCTATGATCCTTTCCTAATTGTCTGTTACAGCTTACTTTTAGCAGGACTAACCAGGCAAGTTCTAGCTCAGTACCAGTAGTGGACTATTCAACTTTCCTCACACTCACTTGACATCTCATCACTATACCAGATTATCAGACACCTAGTTTGACTTGAAGATTTAGGGTAATGCAATGGTGTAACTCTATTTCATGTTTAGAGCCACACAATTATCAGTTACTACGCGCCTTGTCATGCAACATTTTCCAGTTTTATCGGGATATATCATTTTAGCCATCATGCTTCAGAGTTAAACTATGTACAAAAGATAACATGCCGGTTCACAGAAAAGTAATCAGTCTTTTGGGGAAAAAGAACAAAGGCAAGAAAACCCCAAAAGAGGATAGTGAGTTGGGCTACTCAGACTTCACCCTAACACTTAGTTTCCATTTACCCCACCCCCAACAAAAAAACATGCAATTGTCCCCAGTGCATAAAAAAATCTAAAAATTAGAGGGGTAGGTGAAGCAAACATGTGGCACATAGCACCGTCGATCAGCAAGCTGGTGGGTCCGGTTTCCCAGAACCCACATCCTCTGCAATCTGGACACCCTTAGTGGTGTCCTCAGCAATCTGGACACCCTCAGTGATGTCCTCAGCAATAACCGCACCATCAGTAGTTCCTCCTGCTGTCTCTACAGTGCGTGAGCTAGACGCCCCAGCCGCTATCTGCGATGCTCTGATTTGGTGTGCCTCCGCCTCAGCAAGTGAGGCTCTCCTCGCGGCCTCCATCTCTTAGCGCTCCTTCTTCATTGCCCGCGCCTCATCCTCTGATCTACCCCTACGCCTCTTGGCACTCTCTCGAGGGGAAGGTGGGGGAATTTCTTAAGTAGCAAACAGGGCCGCCAATAAAGTGTCCTCAACAGGCTCGACAGGCTCCGGCACTCTCGCCTCTAGGATCGTGTCGATGTCTGCACGAAGACTATCTACTGCAGCCTGAAGAGTCGACACATCTACCGGAGGGGCTGGGCGGGCTAACACTCTCAACTCAAATGCATCTAGGAGCTGGTGAACCTCAGCAATCTTCCGCTGCATCTTCCTCTCCATACGCTCTTCAGACTAAGTAATAGACTTCTGCATCCACGGCTGGATATGATGCAGAAGGGTGGCCATTTGTGCCTTCAATTTTTGGACCTTAGCAAGCGGGGCCAATAACGGTAGAGGGGGTGTGCGAGAGGAGCTCGAGGCTGGGCTACTTCCCGGGATAGACTCGACCGGGGTAGTGTCAGTGGACGTCTGTGTAGCGGTGCGGGCCTGGGCCACCGTATCCGCAAGATCATCAGCAAGTGGTGGCAGCTCTTGACGGGGCCCTCGACTTGGGGCAAACTCATTGGCCTCGTCTCTGATAAGGCCGACGTGAACGGTGCCCTGCGGGGTCTTCAACTGATCTATGTGCCATATGGGCACACCTGCGGTCCGGCAAAGGGAAAAAAATCATACACGGGAAGGGGTAGGTAGTAGTGACCTTGAATGCCCTCTCGTGCATGACTGCCTGGAGAAGCCATGCAAAGTCGACCTCGAATCCGGCTATCATCGTCGCTATCAACACTGCTCGATCCCAATTGACGATGTTATCAGCAGCTGTGGGGGAAAGGCAGCGACGGACGAGCAGCCACAAGAACTTCGCGACAAACCTGAGGTTTGCCTTCTTGATGGCCCCCTTTGGCTTAGTGACCCAATCTGAACCCTCTCTGTCGACTGATAGGTGCAGGGCCATCCACCTCTTGGTGGTCTCTCTCAGTGCCTGCTCGCGCAAGAACTGGCCATCCTTCACTATCTGCCAGCGGTAGTCAAACACGGCAGTGTGGGGAGTCCGCGTAGCATCTGCACTCTCGTTGTATAGGAACCGGCGGATAGCTGGCAGGGAAATGTCAACCTGCACGCCCCGGACTCGAACCTGCTCCAGTGGGGCCTGTTTAGCGGGAGCAGCCCGCCTATCGATCTGTGATCAGAGAGTCGCTACGTAGGATGCGTAGAACTCTCGGACCACTTCCTCGCTGTATCGTCCCAACGGACGGGCTGTCCACTCTAAGCGATGCCTGGTGAATAGGTTGTGGATCTCCGGCATCGATGGGAGACTCCCTGTAAGTACCCGCCGCTCCAAGGTGAGTGTCCGAGTCATTAATCCTTTATCAGTCAGGAATTTGGTGTCGGAGTAAACTTGAAACTGTCCTTCGACGCACCACCGGTTTGGCTGGTCAGAGGCTGGGGTGGGGACCTGGGCTGGTGCGCCGGATGTAGAGTCTGAACTGTCAGCCCCATTAGACGAGGCCGACGCTGCAGCAGTTGCGGGTGCGGGAACCTTAGCAGATCCTGAAGCTTCCTTGGACCAGGATACTCCTAAGGAGCCAGACGCTCCTTCCTCATTTGTGGCTGACCCAGAGGGTGTGCCGGTCAGTGTGCGCTCTTCATCAGACTGGGAGGCAGTGACTACACCGGACGCCACCGTCTTGGGTGTGGCTTTGGGGGCACGTGCATCATGGGAAGGTGCGGAAGTGCCTGGGGGCACATATTTAGGGTCCCGCTCATCACCAGAGCTGATGATCAAGCGTGCAGACGGGGCAACAGACTAGGATCGCCCGCGTACATAGGCTCGGTCTTGGTTGGGTGCCATAGTAGATAGTACCTGCAAAGGATCACTATTAGTACGAGTAGTGTCAAACAAGACAGGCAAGCCCATACAACATAAAACATTTAAAATAGTGTGTTAGTGATAGTGAAATTGTATCAAACGACGGGCTAGATGACGGCTCGTCGTGGATATGACGGACCGTTGTGAGGTCCGTCGTGTTGTACTTGGTCTATGTATATATAAAGAACACCGAATGAGGGGTCTCTGACCATCATGATGGTCAAGCAGGATGGACCGTCGTTGGTATGACGGTCCGTCGTAAGAGTCCGTCGTAGGACACTTAGAAAATGCTGGGAGACCCTTATCATAGGGGTCTCTGACCATCATGACGGTCAAGCAGGACAGACCGTCGTTGGTACGACGGTCCGCGTAAGAGTCCGTCGTAGGACACTTAGGAAATGTTGGGAGACCCTTATCAGAGGGGTCTCTGATCATCATGACGGTCAAGCAGGACGGACCGTCGTAGGTACGACGGTCCGTCGTAGGACACTTGGAAAATTTTGAGAGACCCTTAGAAACAGGGTCTCTGACAACCAGAAAGGTTGTACAGGACGGACCGTCGTGAAGACAACGATCCGTCACAGGCATCGTTGGGACAGGGTGCTAGGGCTTTTGAGACGGACCCTATGACAGTCCGTCGTGTGTGCGACGGTCCGTCATCGGGGTCTCGTTCTGAGTAGCAGTGTTTAGAACTGGGGGTACCCTATGAATCCCCGATGAACCCACATGGTCTTGTGGTGTTGTGGACCTATATGTGTCTATCCCAACTACCTAGGAAACTACCAATGCAAAATCACCTATGCCTAGGGTTATCAACATGGCACATTCGAACATTTTGAGCCTAGGTTTAAACATAAGCATATAAAGGAAACAGTATACGACTAAGAACTAAGCTAATACTAACTACTCAACCAAAATGCAAGATAAATAAGTATAAATGTAGAGACACATACCTTGGAAATGGGAAGAAAAACAAACGGAGAATGATTCAGTTGGCAAGGTAGACACCTACAGCAGCGCATCGACTAGTGGATGATAAGGAGAAGGCTTAGGAGGATTTTGGGAGCAATGATCAGTGAGGGGAAGTGTGGAAGTTGAAAAGAGAGGGGAGATGAGGGGAATAAGGAGTAATGGGGTGAAATATGGAGGAGGGGGGGGGGGGAGTATTAACGGTCAGATTTTGAAAAGGGTCCAGCCGGGTCGGGTCGGGTAGAATTCATTAATCACGCGACGGTTCCCCGACGACGGTCCGTCGCATTTGTGATGAGCCCGTCATAGGTTCCGTCGTGTGTGCCCTATATTTCAAAATGACAGAAATACGTACCTGGTGTGTGTGACGGATGCATACGACGGTCCGTTGCATGCGTAACGGCGTCGTTGTATCCGTCAGTGGCTACTGCGAGTAGTTTTCTGCAGAATTTCCTGGTGATGTGCCTGCAATTTAAAACCCATTAATAGAAAAAATGCTACTACCATTTAAAAAGATGATAAGTATTGGGTTGCCTCCCAACAAGCGCATGATCTAATGTCGCGGCACGACTGGGGCCACTTGATTACTCAGACTTCATCAAGATGGTATGCCTCGATCACTTCATTCGCCTATTCAGCATGCCTGAGATAGATTGTTATGCGCTGTCCATTCACCCTGAACCGCACACCCTCCTTAGTTTCCAACTCAGCTGCTCCATTAGGGAATAGTTGGGTAACCGTGTAAGGACCAGTCCATTTAGACTTGTGTTTGCCTGGAAACAAGCGCAATCTGGAATTGAATAGAAGCACTAAATCCCCGACTATAAACTCTCGTTTTTCAATTTTGTTGTCATGATACTTCTTCATCTTTTCTTTATATAGGGCTGAGCTTTCACAGGCTTTCAAGCAAAATTCATCAAGTTCATTCAACCCGTTTAACCTTTGCTCTGCAGCTTCGCTCCAATCCATTTTTAACTTCTTCATAGCCCACATGGCTTTATGCTCTAACTCAACTGGAAGATGACAAGCTTTCCCATATACAAGTTGGTTTGGAGACATACCTATGGGAGTCTTATAAGCTGTCCGGTAGGCCCAAAGAGCATCATCAAGCCTCCTTGACCAATCCGTTCTACTAGCATTCACTGTTTTGGACAATATCTGTTTGATCTCCCGATTCGATACTTCAACTTGCCCACTAGTTTGAGGGTGGTGAGGAGTGGCCACATTATGGCGAACACCGTAATTTGTCAATAACCCCTTGAACAATCTGTTGCAGAAGTGGGAGCCCCCATCACTAATAATGGCCCTTGGAGTGCCAAAACGGGAGAATATATTCTTTTTCAAGAATGCAGTGACACTCTTCCCTTCATTGTTTGCGAGGGCTATGGCTTCGACCCATTTAGATACATAATCAACCGCTACAAGAATGTACTTCATCCCATGAGAACTCACAAAAGGGCCCATAAAGTCAATACCCCACACATCAAATAACTCAATCACAAGAATGGGGTTTAGAGGGAGCTCTTGCTTTCTTGAAATACCGCCATCTCGTTGACATTTGTCACATGCTTTAGCAAACCCATGAGAATCTTGATGTAGAGTTGGCCAATCGTAACCACATTTCTATATCTTGTGAGCGGTTCGGATACCACTGTGATGTCCGCCAACAGGTGAAGAATGGCATGCCTCCAACACACTCAACATTTCACATTCTGGCACACAACGCCGAATAAGCGCGTCGGCACAACTCCTATACAAGTATGGTTCATCTCAAAAGAACTTCTTCACATCGTACATGGTTTCCTTTGATGAAAGGACAAGTCTGATGGAACAATATCACTAGCCAGATAGTTCGCAAAATCTGCGAACCATGGAATCAAGTCTTATGAAGCAGCCAATACATGTTCATCGGGGAAAGTATCATCAATGTCAGTCTTATCCCCTAACTCTCTCATAGCTTCATCCTCTAGACGAGACAAATGATCAGCAACTTGATTTTCAGTCCCTTTTCTATCCAGCACTTCAAAGTCAAATTCTTGCAGCAGTAATACCCAACGAATCAGCCTTGGTTTCACATCCTTTTTCGCCATCAAATATCTCAATGCTGAATGGTCAGTATGCACTATAACTCTAGTACCTAGCAAATAGGAGCGAAATTTCTCAAAAGCAAAGACTACTGCGAGGAGTTCTTGCTCAGTCACTGTGTAGTTCTTCTGGGCTTCATTTAGGTCTTTACCAGCATAGTAAATCTGGTGAAGGATTTTGTTTCTTCTCTGTCCCAATACTACACCAAGAGCCACCCCACTGGCATCGCACATTACCTCAAATGGACTGTTCCAATCCGGAGAAATAATGATAGGCGCAGACACTAACTTCTCTTTTAGCTCACCGAATGCTTTAAGACATGATTCATCAAAACAAAATTTACATTCTTTCTCTAGCTATTTGCACAATGGGTGTGCAATCTTTGAGAAGTCTTTGATGAATCTCTGATAAAAACCTGCATGCCCAAGAAAGCTTCTCACACCTTTCACAGAGATCGGCGGGGGAAGTCTCTCTATTACCTCAACTTTCGCTCGATCAACCTCTATGCCCTTTTCTGAAATGCGATGACCCAACACAATACCCTCTTTCACCATGAAATGACACTTTTCCCAGTTTAGTACCAAATTGCAGTCTTAACATCTCTTAAGAACCTCAGATAAATTGATCAAGCACCGCTCGAATGAATCACCAACCACAGAAAAATCATCCATAAAAACCTCTATAGTATCCTCCACCATGTCAGAAAATATTGACATCATACATCTATGAAAGGTTGCGGGTGCGTTGCACAATCCAAACGGCATTCTTCTGAACGCAAAAGTCCCATATGGACAAGTGAAAGTGGTTTTCTCTTTATCTTCTGGTGTAATAGAAATCTGATTATACCCCGAATACCCATCAAGAAAACAATACCACCCTTTTCCGGCAAGTCTATCCAACATCTGATCCATGAAGGGCATAGGAAAATGGTCTTTTTCAGTCCATGAGTTCAGTTTACGGTAATCCATACACACCCTCCATCCAGTAACCGGTCTCATTGGAACAAGTTCATTCTTTTCATTGGGGACCACAGTCATTCCCCCTTTCTTAGGTACACACTGAACCGGGCATACCCAACTACTATCGGCGATTGGATAGATTACTCCAGCATCCAACCACTTGATAATTTCCTTCTTCACAACCTCTTGCATAGGAGGATTCAAGCGTCTCTGGTGCTCAATACTCGGCTTATGATCAGGCATGAGTTGGATTTTATGAGAGCAAATACCAGGAGGTATCCCAATAATGTCCGCAATGGTCCACGCAATAGCTCTTTTGAACCTTTTTAGTACCTTCACCAAACTCTGAACCTGTTGTTCATCCAGATCTGATGCAATGATTACTGGTAAAGTGGCACCATTTCCTAAGAATTCATACCTAAGATGAGGTGGGAGAGCTTTTAATTCAACTTTTGGAGCTTCCTCTATAGATGGTTTAGCGGGTGGGGACTTGCGATTCTTCATATCAAGCTCAAATTTCTTCGGTTTAAACCGAACATCACCTCGGTCAAGAGCCGCGACTAATGACTCATACTCTTCAATGCAATCGCTATCAAAGTTCATTATCACTGCCGCTAATGCTTCGACACCTAGACGTTCTTCTATTTGTGTCTCAAATGTCTCACCCATGTTGTAGGATATAGTAGATGCCGATTGGAGCTCACCACTCTGCCTCATGGACCTACAAATATTAAAGGTCACTTCCTCACTGTTCAACCGAAATTTCATCTGCCCCTTTTCCATGTCTACTAAGGCTCTTCCCGTAGCTAGGAATGGCCTCCCAAGGATAATAGGCACTTCAAAATCAACCTCACAATCAAGAATAACAAAATCGGCTGGAAAGATGAATGACTCCACTTTTACTAGCACATCATGAAGTATCCCTATGGGCCATTTTACTGCTCGATCAGCCATCAGTAGCCGCATCGTAGTGGGCTTTGGGTCACCCAAACCCAACTTCTTGTAAATCGAGAGGGGCATGAGATTTATGCTTGCCCCCAGATCACATAATGCTTTCGCAAAATGTAATAGCCTGATTGTACAAGGACTAGTGAACGCACCCGGATCTTCTTTCTTTTGGACCAGAGATCTTGTAGCAATAGCACTGCAATGTTGCATTCTATCATCATCCTCAAAAGTAACCGATCTTTTCATTGTGACCAAATCTTTCATAAATTTGGCGTAACCGGGCATTTGTTCTAAAGCTTCTACCAAAGGGACATTGATAGAAAATTGCTTCAACATTGTTATAAAATGCCGATATTTGCCATCCTCAGTCTTTTTCACTAATCTTTGAGGAAATGGGGGTGGTGGACTAGGCATGGGAGTTTGCTTTTTAGGCACTTCAGCATCTTCTGCACTGTTATCCTCTAAATTAGCATCAACATTTACCACTTTATCAGTGTCTTTTGTCACCTCATTCTCATTAGATGGCATAGGTGGGTCAATGGTTTGCTTGCCATCGCGAGTAGTAATTGCCATACAATGTCCATCATTTTTTGGATCTTGGACAGTGTTGCTAGGAAGAGTGACCGGTTGCCGTGTGTTCACAGTTGCAGATAATTGGGCCAATTGTAACTCAAGTTGCTTAATCGATATTGCATGTGTATCAACTTTTTGCCCAATACCCGCTAAATCATTCCTCAACTCTTATTGTGCTCATCACTAGCATCGAACCTCCTCATTATTTTATGCAACATATCCTCAACTCGCGACATACTACCTCCACCATCCCTAGGAGTAACTTCACGATTTTGAGGAGGAACATAGGGTCCATTCCTGTCGTTTCTATTACCATAATTACCGTTGTTGAAGTTGTTGTCGCGATTGTAGTTTCCATCTCGGACATAATGACCCTCACGATTGTAGTTACCATAGTTCCGACCTTGGTTCCCTTGACCTTGGAGCCAATTCTCCTGATTAGAGCCTTGGGCACTTGGTTGGAAACCCCCCATCTGTTCATTTACAGCATAGGAATCCTCCTCATAATAACACTCATCGATTGGAGGTGGTGGTTTAGCCAAGTAGTTGACTGCATTAATCTTTTCTGCACCCCTAGTGACATGTTTTAGTACCAACCCAAGCACAGTTCTCATCTGAGCCATTTCTTCACGAATATCATCTGTGGCTGGGTTGTGAGTGGACTTCACTGCGAAGGTGTTTCTCCCTATATCGGACTTCCTAGTACTCCAAGCTTTGTTGTTACGGGAGATTTTCTCTAATTTCTCAGCAATCTCAGCATAAGGGCATTCTCCATAAGATCCACCTGCTATAGTGTCCAACACTACTTTATTGTTATTATCCTGTCCCCGATAGAAGTATTCCTTCAGTGACTCATCATCAATACGGTGATTTGGAACACTTCTCAAGAATGAGGTGAATCTATCCCAAGTTATTCACCCTGTCTTTGTGGTTTAATTTCTTGGAGATCGGATAGTAGCGTGCTAAGAAGACATCTCGTAATTGGTTCCAAGTGATGATGGAGTTGTATGGGAGCTTAGTAAACCACATAGCAGCCTCTCCCGTCAGTGAGAGAGGAAACACTCTGAGACCTATTACATCTAGATCCAAATCAGGACTCCCCAGACAACTTTTACACACTACCCTTACCTTAGCTATATGGGCATGTAATTCCTCAGAAGGTAGCCCTGAAAAAAAACCTCTGGCAGTGAGCATTTGCATCAGGCTACTAGTTACCACAAAAGTGTGGCCTATGGGTAGAGGGGGCAAGACAAGTGGCCCATCCAAGTCTGCAATGTTATCATACCCTTTGTAGTATGCTTGGGGCCGTGGAACGGGATTTTGTCCCCTCTGTTGATGTTCACCCGGAGCGTCGGGTAACATCTGACCATGAACATCCACTGGATTTGGGATGTTCTGGTTTGGATCCTCATCATTTATTTCCAAGTTTTGATTCATATTGCGCAGTGTACGCTATAGCTCGTGATCGTAGGGAAACAAGGGTTCTCTTCTTCTCTGTGTATTTGGCATACAAGGAGGATAGTTCTGAACGGAAATCAAAAACAATAAAATAAAGTAAAATCAAGAAAATATCAACTAAACTTTAGTAATAAGTTCAAGTTAATCTAAAAGCTAAAATCCCTGGCAGCGGCGCCAAAATTTGATACGCTCAAACTTACTTCTCAAATGAGAAGTAAAACGGTCGCGTCTAGTAAATAACCCAACTAGTGAGGTTGGGATCGTTCCCACGAGGAAAATAGTCTAGACTTAACTTCAACTTGTTATTACTATTGTTCGGTTGATGACTTCCTTAGAAAGTAAAAGCATAAAAATGGGGGTTTGTATTTCCTAATGAGTAAAAATAACTAACGAACTTGAAAGAGACACTTAACAACTTTTAATGTTGGGTTTAAATCAATTAATCAAAGTAACTATGGTTTACGTGTTCCCCACAGGTTCATAACTTGATAATTCTAACTATAACAATTCTTTCCTAGTATCTTGCATGCAAAGTGATATGTTATGTATTTTTAAATCCTTGGTCCGACATCTAGAAAATCTCACTCCGCACCTTGGTCTGGCTGCGTGTGTTTCTTTCCTAACCCTTATCTTTACCTCATATTAAGCATCGTATTCGATATTTGACTAAGTTATTACCTCGTACCAATCAATAATAGCCTATTAGATAGTATACACTAAATCTATGTTAATAATTCTTTTCCTATTATCTACCTCCTTGGTCCGGCAAGTAGCATTAAGGCGAGTTCAAACGTTGATCATCCGTTAAAAAGACTTCTAAGCGAAAGAATTATTAATACATGCAAGACACTATTCTAGAATTGTTATTTTAGCTAGGGTTTATCTCATTATTTGCCTATGGTTCCCACAACCCTAGTTATGGAGTTTAGTTCCTCATAGCCAAAAACACAATATTCAAATATGTTAAACAAGAATTCATGTACTTACTTCAATGAGAAAGAATAAAGTCCGAAAATTTGCTTGATTAATCACCCAAAATCACTTGTAAGAATCTCTAAAAATCAAACACTCAAACACAAAGTCTAATAATATGATGTTTTATCTCACAGAGTCTAACCTCAAAAACGAGGTTTTTCAAACTATTTATAAAAAAATAAAAACCTAATTAAACAAGGATTCTAATTACTGGAAATCTGCCAAAACGCGGCTAGGTCGACGGACCACGCAACGGACCGTCGTGGTCATGACGGACCGTCGTGGACTCCGTCGTCCCATACTTGGTGCAATTTCTTCTGCTGCTTTCTTCATTCCCCTCGACGGCAAGTGTGACGGACCGTCATAGGCACAACGGTCCGTCGAGGGTCTCGTTTAAAAATACTTCAACTCTTGGAATCTGGGTACTAGGATCACTTCTCTGATCTTCACGACGAACATGCAGGACGGACCGTCACAAGCTTCGTAATCCCACACTTGGTAACACTTCCCCATCTTCCTTCAGCAGCTTCTCTACGCTGCCACCTACGGACCTTCACAGGCACGACGGACCGTCATAAGCTCCGTAGGTGGTCTCTTCTGCATTTTTCGCTCAAAATCTCCGCATTCAGCTTTGGACAGATTTCCTGCAAAACAAAGAGAAACTTATATCAAAATTAGCACAAAAAAGGCTTTCGGATACACTAAACATAAGGAAAAAGTATTAATTATACAGTGAAACCACGGTATATCAGTTGAATATAGTTTTTTTTGAGATAAAGTTTGTATTTAAGTTTTATGAACTTTTATTTGAGTTTTAAGATTTTGCATGCTTAAGTTAGTCTTCTGATTGTAGTCAGCCAGGATGAGGGTTCACTTGTTGACCAACAATGGTTCTTGAGTATTGGCCATGTCCAAGGTGTAGAATTGGATCATGACAACTTCAATTACCAACTTGAAAATCGTGGCCAGGCATAGAAGACTAAGATCATTATGCTAGAGAGACGTTTCTTAACTATTTTAACAATTGTCAGATATAACCTTAATATAATCAACCCTATTCATTAAGAAATTTTTGTCTTGTCTATGAGTTTATGGAGTTAGTTTAAGAGACTATTATCATGTTGCTAAAGATATTGACGAAACTAATGACATTTTGAGAAATGGGAGGTATTGATCCATTCATAATTGTTAAGGTCCAAGTCTTCATAATAATATTTTGAATTGTTTATGGTATTGCTTGTATTATTTTTTCAGCTTAAATTTTATTTAGGGATTAGAGAACCTGGAAGGTCATTTTGATTTGATATAATCAAAATCTCTCTATGATTCAAAAGTTTTGTGCAACAAAAATTAAAATTAAATAAATATAACAAACAAGATTTCAGAAGAACAATTTGCCCTAAAATTACATGTTCGTGACAATGTACATGTGTCAAAAGTACTAATATTACTGAATAATCATATTTAAGATTTATGAAATAGTTCAATACCGTGCAGAAGTGTGTAATTTACTTATTTTATGTCTATATAAGTGACTTTCGTAGTGAGGAATATATTACCACTAAATGACAAAGTTTATGGGTATATCAAGCTCTTTGTATTGTAATATATAATATAAGTAAATTCGTAGTGTCCATAAATCATAAAATATTAGTAAATTTTTTACCTCAATGGTCATTTAATATCTACTTAACCAAATAATTTAGACTAAATATATATATATATATATATATATATATAGTTATGAAAAGAAATGTGACTTCTATGGCATGAAAATTTAAAATGAGATTTAATAAATTTAGTATTTTAATTATTTTGGTGAAGTGAAACTCTATAAATCTAGCAAGATACAGTACCATCTCCTCATTCTCAATAAAAATACTTTTAATTTTATTTTTCATATCCAACATTTTCACAAAAAATCATCATGTCTTAAATTTTACCTTCAAAACAATATCAAGAATATGATGTTTTATCACATATCTCCTCTCCTGCACATAATCACAAAACCAACAATTTACAAAATGCAGAACCAATAATCTCTTGAACAGCAAAAGATAATGTTGTAGTGAAATAAAGGACAAAAGAGCGAAAGAAAAAGGAAAACTCTCAGCATTTGAACTGTATCAATTGAATTATGTATGTCCAAAAATTGGAGAAAAAGGGAAGTCTCCGATGAACTTATTATATTAATTGAAACCCAGTCGTAAACCTAAGGTTTTCACTTATACAAGGAGGAAAGTCTAAAATAACTTTGAAAGAAAAAGATAACTATGGTTTCTATAGTGCTGTAGCTATCTTGAAGTCCATCTATCATTACTTCTTCATTTATGGGGTGATTCCATATCTTAATTATTCAAAGAATTTTATCAATTACATCGATGCTTCAATTACAAACTTGAAATTTTGTGGACTGACATAGAAGACTAATATCATTATGTTAGAGAGACGTTTCTTAACTTTTTTAAAAATTCTAGGATATAACCTTAATATAATCAACCCTATACATTGTGAAACTTTTGAGTTGTCTATGGGTTTATGGGGTTAGTTTGAGAGACTATTGTGAAATTTGTGAAGAGATTGACGAAACTCATGACATTATAAGAAACTGAAGGTGTTGACCCATTCATAATTTTAAGGTCCAAGACTTCATAATAGTATTTTGAATTGTTTATTCTTTTGTTTATATTATTTTTCTCCGATGGAAATTTATTTTGGAATTAGAGATCCTAAAAGGTTATTTTGATTTGATATACTTAAAAATCTCTCTATAACTAACTGTATTATTCTGAATTGTTTATGCTTTTGCTTTAATTGATTTGTTTCAGCTTAAAATTTAATTTTGTGATTAGAGATCCTAAAAAGTTTTTTTTATTTGATATACTTAAAATCTCTCTATGACTCATATTTTTTGTGCGACAAAAGTTAAAATTTAAAAACTATTGAATATAAGATTCCGAGGAAAACTTTGCCATAAAATAACATGTTCTGTACAATGTAGTGCATGTGTTGTAAGTACAAATATTACCCAATATTGATATATCAGATTTTTAATATAGTTCAATCCCATGCGGAATACGTGTAATTTACCTATTTTATGTTTATATAAGTCACTTTCTCAACGAGAGATATTTTACCTCTAAATGACAAAGTTTATGGATATATCAAGCTCTTTGTGTTTTAATATGTCATATAAGTAAAATTCTTAGTGGTCATTAATCATAACAGATTAGTAAACCTGTTACCTGAAGGTCATTTAATGTCTAACTAACCAAATAATTTAGAGTATATATATAGATGTAGTTATGGAATGAAATGTGACTTTTATGTCAAGAAAATTTAAAGTGAGATTTAACATATTTAAATGTTTTAATTTTTTTATTCAAGTAAATACTTTATAAATCTAGGAAAGAACCATGTTCTAATTCTAGTAAAAAGTCTTATATTTTTAATCATCATGTCCTACATTTTTACAAAGAATCATCATGTCTGAACTTTTACCTTCAAAACAATATTAAGAATATGAGGTTTAATAGTCTATCTCCTCTCCAACATATAATACAAAAACAACAATCTACATAATGTAGAACCAATAATCCCTGGATATGCAAAAGATAATGTTGTAGGGAAATAAAGGATAAAAGAGCAACAGAAAAAGGAAAACTCTCAGCATTTAAATTGTATGAACTGAGTACCTATGTCCAAAAATTGGAGAAAAAGGAAAGTCTCCCATGACTTAATTGTATGTATTAAATCCCATCCGAAAAATTAAGATTTCAAATCTATTACGCGAAGGAACGTCCAAAATACGTTAATTAAAGAAGATAACTATTGTCATTATGACGATGTAGCTATCTTGAACTCTATCTATCATTACTTCTTCATTCATGGGATGATTTCATATACTAATTATTGAGAGAATTTTATCAATTACATCGATGCTTCAATTACAAACTTTAAATTTCGTTCATAGGCATAGAAGACTAACATCATTATGTAAGAGAGACGTTTCTTAACTATTTTAATAATTGTAGGATATAACCTAAATATAATCAACCCTATTCATCGTGAAATTTTTGGCTTGTCAAAGGGTTTATGAGATTAGTTTGACAGACTATTGTCAAGTTGGTAAAGAGATTGACGAAATTCATGATATTTTGAGAAACAGGAGGTGTTGAACCATTCATATTTTTAAGGTCCAAGTCTTCATAGTAGTATATTGAATTATTTATGTTTTTGCTCTTTTTTTTCAACTTAAAATTTATTTTGGGATTAGATATCCTGAAAGGCTATTTTGATTTGATATACTTCAAATATCTCTATGACTCATAGTAGTATTTTGAATTGTTTATACTTTTGCTTGAATTCTTTTGTATCATCTTAATGTGGGATTAGAGATCCTGAATATTTATTTTGATTTGATATACTTAAAATCTCTATATGATTCATAATTTTTCTGCGATAAAAATTAAATAAAAATATAAAGCAAATAAGATTTCGGAGGAACACTTTGACATAAAATGAAATGTTCTTGACAATGTAGTGTATGCGTCAAAAGTAAAAACATTACCAAACAATCATATATAGGATTTATGAAGTAGTTCAATCCCATGCGGAACACATGGAATTTGCCTATTTTATATTCATATAAGTCACTTTCATAAAGAGGGATTCATTACCTAAAAATGACAATGTTTATGGGTATATCAAGCTCTTTGTTTTGTAATATATCATATAAGCTAAATTATTAGTGGTTTTAAATCATAAAAGATTAGTAAATGTTGTAAGTGATAAAGTCATTCAGTGTCTAACTTACCAAATAATTTAGAGTAAATATATAGATATACTTAAGGGAAAAAATGTGACTTCTATGTCATGAAAATTTAAAGTGAGATTTAATACAATTAATATGTTCATTATTTTTATTAAGTGAATGTTCTATAAATCTAGCAAAAGAAATAACCATCTCCTCATTCTCAATAAAAATTATTTCATTTTTATTTATCATCTCCAACATATTCACAAAGAATCATCATGTTTGAAATTTTACCTTCAGAAATATATAAAGAATCTGAGGTTTTGTCGCCTATCTCCTCTCCTATACATAATCACAAAAACAACAATCTACAAAATGCAGAACAAATAATCTCTGGATCTGTAAAAGATAAAGTTGTCAGGAAATAAAGGACAAAAGAGCAACAGAAAAAGGAAAACTCTCAGCATCTGAACTGTATGAATTGAAGTATGTTTGTCCAAAAATAGAACAGAAAGGGAAGTATACCATGACTTCATCATATGAATCGAAACCCATTCATAATTATATGTTTCCAATCTAATAGAAGGAGGAACATTTGAAATTACGTTAAAAAAAGAAGATAACAATGGTTATTATCAGGTTGTAGCTATCTTGAAGTCTATCTATCATTAGTTCTTCATTCATGGGGTGATTCCATATTCTAACTATTACATCGACGCTTCAATTACCAACATAAAATTTCATGACGAGGCATAGAAGACTAAAATTATTATGTTAGAGAGACGTTTCACAGCTAATTTAAAAATTGCAGGTATAACCTTAATATAATTAACCCTATCCGAACTGAAATTTATGACTTATCTATGGATTTATGAGGTTAGTTCTAAGAGATTATTGTCAAGTTGGTAAAGAGATTGGTAAATATCATGAAAATTTGAGAAACGGTAGGTGTTGATTTATTCATTATTTTAAGGTCAAAGTTTTCGTATGAGTATTTTGAATTGTTTATGCTTTTGTTTGTACTATTTTTTTGAGCTGAAAATTTATTTTGGTGTTGAAAGGTCATTTTGATTTGATATACTTCAAATCTCTCGATGACTCATGTCACGACCTAAAACGAGCCGCGAGTGGCACCCATACTTATCCTACTATGTGAGTGAACCAACCAATCTAAACCCCAACATTTCAAACATAATAAACAAAAAAAAATAATGCGGAAGACTTAAAACTCATTAACGAAATCAATAATCAACTTATAAAACATATATTTATCATTATCCCCAAAATCTGGAAATCATCATCACAAGAACATCTATCCTCAAATTATTAAGTCTAAGAGTATCTAAGAAGCTAAAATAACTAAACAGATAGTCCATGCCAGAACTTCAAGGCATCCAGACATATTGAAGAAGATCCAGTCCAAGCTAGAAGCTTTAGCTCACCCTGAAATCTGGTGTGACGAAGACTGGCTAGAGTTGCGATTGAGTTGAAGACGACGGTACGTTTGCTGCACTCCACAAATAATAAAAAGAAAACATACAAGTAGGGGTTAGTACAAAACACTGGTACTGAGTAGGTATCATCGGCCAACTCTAAATAGAAAACAGTATATATCAGATAATATCATAAAATCAACTACAATACTCATCAGGTAGCAACACAAGTACGAGAATCGTTGATAAATAACACCAAGTACACCCATGAGGACTCAAGCCTCCATACCATACTCATTTGGGAAATAGGTTCATTAAATTGAGTATATTATATATTTCAAGATTCATTCTCTTTACTATCCTGGTGTCTGAACGTGACACTCCGATCCTCATCATACTATCCTGGTGTCGGGACGTGACACCCGATCCACTATTACTATCCTGGTATCGGAACGTGACACTCCGATCCTCATCATACTATCCTTGTGTCGGAACGTGACACCCGATCCACTATTACTATCCTGGTGTCGGAACGTGACACCCGATCCCATTCATACTATCCTGGTGTCGGAACGTGACACCCGATCCTCTATTACTATCCTGGTGTCAGAACGTGACACCCGATCCACTAACCTCATCCTTTTAGTTCATCAAACCTGCTTTTATACCAAGGCATCATCATTAACAAAGAGGTTTCAAGGTTTAGGAGTCAATAGCCTCATCATGCTTATTTTATCGCAATTATAAAATCACATCATGCAAGCATACAATTAAGCATATAGGAGACTTTACAAAACTACCCAACACATATCATTCGCTATCAAGAGTTTACTATGAAAAGCATAAACCATAACCTACCTCCACCGAAGAATTCATGATCCAGAAATCTACTTTTCCAAAGCTTTGCTTTCCTTGCGTTCTCCCCTTCTCTCGATCGTTTCTCTCTTTACTCTCTGTTCTTTCACTTTTTCTTATTCAAACCCTTCTGTCTTCTACCCTAATTGTCATATAATTAAGTATAAGGATAGTAAAAGTAACCCACTATTTATTCCAAGGTTGTCTCCTTTAACCCCCAATTAATTGAATTATTAACATTTAACCACTAACTTTATAATTATAAGCAGGAATAGTCCAAAATGCCCCTTAAATCATTTAACATAAAATCCGACCCAGTCAGGGTTACGCATACTATGACGGGCCGTCGTGCCTGTGACGGTCCGTCCTGCTGAGTCGTCACAGAATACAGAGACTAACTTTTCACTATGGGCCTGTGACGGTCCGTCGCGCCCACGACTGTCTGTCCTGCCATGTCGTCGCAAAGTTCAGAGAGTTGTTCTCAGTACCCAATTTTTTCAGAATTCTAAGTGTTTTGGAATGAGACACCCTCGACGGTCCGTCGTGCCCATGACGGTCCGTCGTGGGATCCGTCGACTCAGACAGTTATTACCAGAAATAAACTCTACAGTTCAAAATGACTAAACAGGTCGTTACAATAGATACCAATTTACCCATCGTTCATCCCCGAACGATTACAAGAAGAAAAACAAGGACGAAAAGGAGTACCTGAATCTGTAAACAGGTGTGGGTATTTTTCTTGCATATCAGCCTCCTTCTCCCAAGTGGACTCTTCAATTGGTCGATTCTTCCATTGAACCTTGATGGATGCAATCTCTCTTGACCTCAACTTGCGGACTTCCCTATCTAAAATAGCAACAGGCTCCTCCTCATAAGACAAATTCTCATCAAGAAGGACTGAATCCCAAGGAATAATGTAGTTTCCATCACCATGATATCTTTTCAGCATAGACACATGAAATACCGGGTGCACTCCTGAAAGTCCTGGGGGTAAGGCCAATTCATAAGCTACCTCCCCACGCGCTTCAGAACTTCAAATGGACCAATGTACCTTGGACTAAGCTTACCTCGCTTACCAAACCGTATCACCCCTTTCATAGGCGAAACCTTCAGTAAGTCTTGCTCACCCTCCATAAACTCCAAGTCTCTAACCTTTCGATCTGCATATTCCTTCTGTCTACTTTGAGCCGCTAAAAGCTTTTCTTGAATGCATTTAACTTTATCTAACGATTCCCTCAGAAGGTGAGTTCCCCAAGGTCTAACCTCAAATACATCAAACCACCTAATGGGAGACCTACATCTTCTCCCATACAGTGCCTCAAATGGGGCCATATCAATACTTGAGTGATAGCTATTGTCGTATGAGAACTCTGCTAAGGGTAAGAAGTTATCCCAATGGCCGCCAAACTCTATCACATATGCACGAAGCATATCCTCCAACACTTGAATCGTTCGCTCAAACTGACCGTCGGTCTGAGGATGGAACGCAGTACTATGGTCCAACCTAGTACCCAATTCCGCATGAAATGTTTTCCAAAACTTAGAAGAAAACTGCGTACCTCTATCTGATATGATGGAGAGTGGGACCCCATGCAATCGAACAATTTCTGAGATGCAAATTTTGGCTAACTTCTCTGCATTATAAGTCACCTTGACCGGAATGAAATGAGCAGACTTATTTAACATATCAACAATTACCCAAATGGAGTCATACTTACACATTGTCTTTGGAAGACCAACCACGAAGTCCATTGCAATTCTCTCCCACTTCCATTCAGGAATGGGCATTCTCTGAAGTGTCCCTCCAAGCCTCTGGTGTTCACACTTTACTTGCCGACAATTCGGGCATTGAGCAGCAAAGTCAACAATGTCACGCTTCATTCTACTCCACCAAAAATGATGCTTTACGTCACGATACATCTTGGTTGCACCAGGATGTATAGAATACCTTGAACTATGAGCCTCTGTAAGAATAGTGTGGATCAAATCATCGACGCGGGGTACACATACCCTTCCCTTAATTCTCAAAAGACCTTCCTCATCGATTTTTGCTTCTTTAGCCTCTCCTCGCAATACCTTATCTCGGATCCGGATCAGTTTCAAATCATTAAATTGCTTTCCCTTAATATTGTCAAGAAAGGAAGATGTTGCCTCCACACAAGCTAAAAATCCTCCCTTCTCATTTACTTCTAGCCTCATAAAGTTTTTAGCCAGAGTCTGAACTTCTCTAGCCAATGGGCGTCTAGAAACCTGCAAGTAAGCTAGACTTCCCATGCTCCCTGCCTTTCTACTTAAAGCATCTGCCACAACATTAGCTTTTCCATGTCATAGTCTTTCAGTAGTTTCATCCACCTCCTCTGTCTTAAATTCAAATCCTTCTGAGTAATGACATACTGTAAACTACGGTGATCTGTATAAACTTCACACTTAACGCCATATAGATAATGCCTCCATTGCTTTAATGCAAACACTACCGCAGCTAACTCCAAATCATGGGTCGGATAATTACGTTCGTGCACCTTTAATTGCCTCGAAGCATAAGCAATTACGTTCTTCTTTTGCATTAGCACTGCACCCAAACTAGAATAAGATGCATCACAATAAACAGTGAAGTTCTTACCTTCCACTTGCAAGGTGAGGATTGGTGCAGTAGTCAACAAGGTCTTGAGCTTCTGAAAGCTTTTTTCACACTCGTCTGACCATACAAATGGAACACTCTGCTTAGTCAAGTTTGTCAATTGGGAAGCAATAGAAGCAAATCTCTTGACAAACCGACGGTAGTAGTTAGCTAAACCAACAAAGCTCCTTACCTCTGTAACATTAGTGGGTTTTACCCAATTCTTCACTGCTTCGATCTTAGAAGGATCCACCATCACTCCATCCTTAGAAACCACATGCCCCAAGAAGGACACTGAATCTAGCCAAAACTCACACTTAGAGAATTTGGCATAAAGCTTCTTCTCCCTCAACCTTTCCAATACAATTCTCAAATGCTCCTCATGTTCTTTCTTGCTCTTCGAGTATACCAGTATGTCATCAATAAATACAATGACAAAGAGATCTAGTTATGGCTTAAAAATCCCGTTTATCAAACTCATGAAAGCAGCAGGGGCTTTAGTAAGCCCAAAAGACATTACTAAGAACATATAATGTCCATACCTGGTCCGAAAAGCAGTCTTTGGTACATCCATTGCCCGTATTTTCAATTGATGATAACCAGATCTCAAATCGATTTTTGAGAAGGTACAAGCACCTTGTAACTGGTCGAAGAAATCATCGATGCGAGGAAGAGGATACTTGTTCCACACAGTAACCTTATTCAGTTGTGTGTAGTCAATGCACATCCGAAAACTTCCATCCTTTTTCTTCACAAACAAAACGGGAGCACCCCAAGGAGATGCACTTGGTCTAATAAAGCCCTTGCTTAACAACTCCTGAAGTTGGGCCTTTAACTCTCTTAACTCAGCGGGAGCCATCCTATAAGGGGGTATGGAAATGGGGCGCGTGCCCGGCTCCAGATCAATGCAAAATTCAATATCCCTATCCGGTGGCATACCAGGAAGGTCTGCAGGAAACACATCCAGAAACTCACGGACTATCGAAACCGACTAAATTGAAGGTACTTGGGTAGTATCATCCCTGAAATGTGCCATGAACGCCAAACAACCCTTACTAACCATTTTCTTAGCACGAAGAAAGGAGGTGATACGAACCGGATTGGAAGTGTAGTCACCCTCCCACACTAACAGATCCGTCCCAGGCTTGGCTAACGTCACAGTTTTAGCATTACAATCTAAGATTGCAATGTTTGGATAAAGCCAAGTCATACCCAGAATTACATCGAAATCAACCATTTCTAAGATAACCAGGTCTACATGAGTATTGCTCCCCACAAACGTTACAAGACAACACCTATACTCCTTTTCAACTATCACAGACTCACCCACCAGAGTAGAAACACGAATAGGCATGTCAAGCAATTCACAATGTAAATTAAGACCAGTAGCAAATGAAGAAGATACATATGAAAATGTGGATCCAGGATCAAATAATACGGAAGCCATTTAATCACAAACCAAAAGATTACCTGTGATAGCAACATCGGATGTCTCCGCTTCCGACCGCCCGGGGAAAGCGTAACAATGGGCCCTATCGCCTGTCTGCCCGTTGCCCCTACCATGTTGTGCTGTAGTAGCTCCAGTTTGCCCGCCACCCCGGTTGATTTGGTGACTACCATTACCTCGGCCACCACGTTCTCCAGAATAGCGGCCTCTTCCATGACCACCTCTACCTATGACTATTGGGGGTCTGTAACTCTGTTTTGGACAATATCTCTTAATATGTCCAATTTCCCCTCATCCATAACACTTTCTGGGTTCACGATGGAGTCTGGGGATAACCTCCAAACTCAGAGAAATGTTGACCGATCTGCGGTGGACCCCCAGCTATAGCCTGCAGTGAAGACTGAATAGGTCGGGCTGTATAACCTCAAGAAATCTGTCCTCTGGGGTAAGAACCACTAAACTCACCTCCCTTACGAAACTTCTTAGTAGTTGATGCCATGGTGAAATCATCTGGCTTCACTCCCTCCACCTCTATCACAAAGTCTACCACTTCCTGAAAGGATTTTGCTGTAGCAGCTACCTGTAAGGCTGAGATCCGTAAATCTGACCTAAACCCCTTCACAAAACGGCGAATCCGCTCTTGTGGACTGAAGCAAAGCTGGGTGGCATATCTGGAGAGTGCACGAAACTTAGCCTCATAAGTAGTAACCGACATCCTGCCTTTCTCTAGGCTTAGAAACTCATCTCTCCTCCTATCCCTCAAAGTACGGGGTATATACTTCTCAATAAATAAACTAGAGAATGATGCCCAAGTCATAGGTGGTGCCTCTGTTGGTTGACACTCCACATGTGACCACCACCACAATTTGGCGTTCCCTTGAAATTGATCGGTCACAAACTCGACGCTAAATCGTTCTACTATACCAATCTTGTGTAGTAACTCATGACAGTCAACCAGAAAATCATAAGCATCCTCAGATTCAGCACTCTTGAAGACCGGAGGTTTCAATTTCAAGAACTTACTGAAAAGTTCATGCTGATTACTTGTCATTATAGGCCCTATAGTCAAACGAGGAAATGTGCCTATTTCAAGTGAGGCATCAATTCGGGGAGCCCCAGCAGCGGCATGTCGTACTCCCGTAACCTGAGTTGCGGGTGCGAAAAACATTGGAGGTGTCTGGCCTTGATCAGAAAACCCGCTAAGATAAGCAAGAACCTGATTAATCATCTCTGGGGTAGGTTGGGGGGGGGGGGTAATTCCTCATTCTGCACCTGTTCGCTCTCCCCTTCCTCACCCTCTCTTAATACTTCCACAGTCGGTGGAGGAGTCACCGCCCTAGTACTAGATGGGCCAGGTGTTTGTCCTCTTCCTCTAGAGGACGTCCTCCCGCAACCTCTACCACGACCTCTTGCCACTACCCCTCTTCGAGCTACAGCCCCAGTGGCTGGCTCAGACGCATCTTGTCGTGCCAGTTTTGGTGTTGGTGCGGTTGTTGCTCTAGTTCTTACCATCTGCAAAATAGAGTGAAGATGGTTAGATACCAATTTGTATCACCTAGATACCAATTGGATCCAAGTAATAACACGAAAGAAGAAAATAATGGAATTTTCCTAAAGTCTTATAGCCTCTCAAAGAAAAGTAAAGGCGTCCCCATACCGTTCCTCAAGACTCTACTAGACTCGTTCTTGTGTGATGAGACCAACGAACCTAATGCTCTGATACCAAGTTTGTCACGACCCAAAACGAGTCGCGAGTGGCACCCACACTTATCCTACTATGTGAGCGAACCAACCAATCTAAACCCCAACATTTCAAACATAACAAACAAAAAAAATAATACGGAAGACTTAAAACTCATTAACGAAATCAATAATCAACTTCTAAAACTCAAACTTATCATTATCTCCAAAATCTGGAAGTCATCATCACAAGAACATCTATCCTCATATTACTAAGTCTAAGAGTATCTAAGAAGCTAAAATAACTAAACAGATAGTCCATGCCAAAACTTCAAGGCATCCAGACATGAAGAAGAAGATCCAGTCCAAGCTAGAAGCTTTAGCTCACCCTGAAATCTGGTGTGACAAAGACTGGCTAGAGTTGTGATTGAGTTGAAGACGATGGTACGTTTGCTGCACTCCATAAATAATAAAAAGAAAACATACAAGTAGGGGTCAGTACAAAACACAGGTACTGAGTAGGTATCATCGGCCAACTCAAAATAGAAAATAGTATATATCAGATAATATCTTAAAATCAACTACAATACTCAACAGGTAGCAACACAAGTACGAGAATCATTGATAAATAACACCAAGTATACCCATGAGGACTCAAGCCTCCACACCATACTCATTTGGGAAATTGGTTCATTAAATTGAGTATATTAACATATTTCAAGATTCATTCTCTTTACTATACTGGTGTCGGAACGTGACACTCCGATCCTCATCATACTATCCTGGTGTCGGGACGTGATACCCGATCCAGTATTACTATCCTGGTGTCGAAACGTGACACTCCAATCCTCATCATACTATCTTGGTGTCGGAACGTGACACCCGATCTACTATTACTATCCTGGTGTCGGAACGTGACACCCGATCCCATTCATACTATCCTTGTGTCGGAACGTGACACCCTATCCTCTATTACCATCCTGGTGTCGGAACGTGACACCCGATCCACTAACCTCATCCTTTTAGTTCATCAAGCCTGCTTTTATGCCAAGGCATCATCATTAACAAAGAGGTTTCAAGGTTTAGGATTCAATAGCCTCATCATACTTATTTTATCGCAATTATAAAATCACATCACGCAAGCATACAATTAAGCATATAGGAGACTTTACAAAACTACCCAATACATATAATTCGCTATCAAGAGTTTACTATGAAAAGCATAAACCATAACCTACCTCTACCAAAGAATTCGTGATCCAGAAATCTGCTTTTTCAAAGCTTTGCTTTCCTTGCGTTCTCCCCTTCTCTCGATCGTTTCTCTCTTTACTCTCTGTTCTTTCTCTTTTTCTTATTCAAACCCTTTTGTCTTCTACCCTAATTTTCATATAATTAAGTATAAGGATGGTAAAAGTAACCCACTATTTATTCCAAGGTTGTCTCCTTTAACCCCCAAGTAATTGAATTATTAACATTTAACCACTAACTTTATAATTATAAGCAGGAATAGTCCAAAACGCCCCTTAAAACATTTAACAGATATCCGACCCAGTCAGGGTTACGCAGACTGTGACAGGCCGTCGTTCCTGTGATGGTCCATCCTGCTGAGTCGTCACAGAATTCAGAGACTAAATTTTCACTAAGGGCCTGTGACGGTCCGTCGCGCCCACGACGGTCCGTCCTGCCATGTCGTCGCGAAGTTCAGAGAGTTGTTCTCAGTACCCAATTTTTCAGAATTCTAAGTGTTTTGGAACGAGACACCCTCGACGGTCCGTCGTTCCCATAACGGTCCATCGTGGGATCCTTCGACTCAGACAGTTATTACCAGAAATAAACTCTATAGCTCAAAACGAGTAAACAGGTCGTTACAACTCATAGTAGTGTTTTAATTTTTTATGCTCTTGATTTATTTGTTTTATTTCAGCTTAAAATTAATTATGGGATTAGAGATCCTGAAAAGTAATTTTGATTTGATATCCTTAAAATCTCTCGATGACTCATAATGTCATGACCCAAAACGTGTCGTGAGTGGCACCCACATTTATCCTCCTATTTGAGCGAACCAACCAATCTAAACCCCAACATTTCAAACATAATAAATAGAAAACAATGCGAAAGACTTAAAACTCATTAACAAAATCAATAATCAACTTCTGAAAGTCAAAACTTATCATTATCCCCAAAATCTTGAAGTCATCATCACAAGAACATCTATCCACAAATTACTAATTCTAAGAGTATCTAGAAAGCTAGAGTAACTAAAAAGCTAGTCCATGCCGGAACTTCAAGGCATCAAGACATGAAGAAGAAGATCCAGTCCAAGCTAGAAGCGTTAGCTCACCCTGAAATCCGGTGTAATGAAGACTGGCTAGAGTTGCGGTTGAATTGAAGACGACGGTACGTTTGCTGCACTCCACAATGAACAAAGGAAAACATACAAGTAGGGGTCAGTACAAAACACGAGTACTGAGTAGATATCATCGGTCAACTCAAAATAGAAAACAGTATATATCAGATAATATCATAAAATCAACTACAATACTCAACAAGTAGCAAAAACAAGTACTATAATCATTAATAAGTACGCCAAGTACACCCATGAGGACGCAAGCCTCCATACCATACTCAGTTTGGAAATAAGTTCATTAAATTGAGTATATTAACATCTTTCCTGATTCATTATCTTTATTTCTCTTGTGTCGGTACGTGACACTCCGATCCCCTAATTCTACGTGTCGATTCGTGACTTCCGCTCCCCTAATTCTACGTGTCAGTTCGTGACACCCAATCCCCTAATTCTACGTGTCGGTTCGTGACACCCAATCTCCTAATTCTACGTGTCGATTCGTGACACCCGATCCCCTAATTCTACGTGTCGGTCCGTGACACCCGATCCCCTAATTCTACGTGTCGGTTCGTGACACCCGCCCCACTAATCTCATTCAATTAATTCATCAAGTCTTCTTTTATACCGAGGCATCATCAACCTCATTACTTTAGTTCATCAACCCTTCTCTTATACCAAGGCATCATCATTAACCAGGTAAATTTAGGATTAGAGATTCAATAGACTCATCATGCTTATTCATCACAATTATATAATCACATCATGTAAGCACACAATTAAGCATATAGAAGGTTTTATAATACTACCCAACACATATCATTCGCTATTAAGAGTCTACTACGAATAATATAAAAACCATAACCTACCTCCATCGAAGAGTCGTGATCAAGCAATCAATTTCCCAAAGCTTTGTTTCCTCTTCGTTTCCCTCTTCTTTCGATCGTTCTCTCCCTCTCTTTCTGTTCTTTTCTTTTTCTTATTCAAACCCTCTTTCTTTTACCCTAATTAGCATATAATTAAGTATAAAAGATGGTGAATTAACCCATTAATTAATTCAAGGTTATCTCTTTTAACCCTCAAGTAGTTAAATTATAAACATTAACCCACTAAATTTATAATTATAGTAGGAATAGTCCAAAACGTCCCTTAAAACATTCAAAGAAATCTGACCCAGCCTGGGATTACGTAGCCTGTGACGGGCCGTCGTGCCTGCGACGGTCCGTCCTGCTGAGTCGTCGTAAAGTTCAGAGACTGAAATTTACTGAAGGGCCTATGACGGTCCGTCATGCCTATGACGGTCCGTCTTGCCACTTCGTCACGAAGTTCAGAAAGTTGATTTCAGTACCCAAATTTCAGAATTCTAAGTGTTTTGGAACGAGACCCCCTCGACGGTCCGCCGTGCCCATGACGGTCCGTCGTGGGTTCCGTCGTGTCAGCCAGTTTTTCCAGAAATAAAATCTGCTGCTCAAAACGACTAAACAGGTCGTTACAATAGATACCAATTTACCCATCGTTTGTCCTCGAACGATCATCAGAAGAAAAACAAGGGCGAAAAGGAGTACCTGAACTTTGATGTATGCAATCTCTCTTGACCTTAACTTGCAGACTTCTCTATCTAGAATAGCAACAGGTTCCTCCTCATAAGACAAATTCTCATCAAGCAAAACTGAATCCCAACGGATAATGTAGCTTCCATCCCCATGGTATCTTTTCAACATAGACACATGAAACACCGGATGCACTCCTGACGGTCCTGGAGGCAAGGCTAATTCATATGCCACCTCCCCTACTCGCTTAAGTACTTCAAATGGTCCAATATATCTTGGGCTTAGCTTACCTCTTTTACCAAACCGCATCACCCCTTTCATGGGCGAAACCTTCAGCAAGACTTACTCACCCTCCATAAACTCCAAGTCTCTAACCTTTCGATCTGCATATTCCTTTTGCGTACTTTGCGCCGCTAAAAGCTTTTCTTGAATAGATTTCACTTTCTCCAATGAATCCCTCAAAAGGTCAGTACCCCAAGGTCTAACCTCAAATGCATCAAACCAACCAATGGGAGACCTACATCTCCTCCCATACAATGCTTCAAATGGAGCCATATCAATACTTGAGTGATAGCTATTATTGTATGAAAACTCTGCTAAGGGTAAAAAGTTATTCCAATGACCACCAAATTCTATCACACATGCACGAAGCATATCCTCCAACACTTGAATCGTTCGCTCAGACTGACCATCGGTCTGAGGGTGAAATGCAGTACTAATGTCCAACCTAGTACCTAATTCAGCATGCAATGTTCTCCAAAACATAGAAGTAAACTGCGTACCTCTATCTGAGATGATGGAGAGTGGAACTCAATGCAATCGAACGATTTCTGAGATATAGATTTTGGCTAACTTCTCTGCATTGTAGGTCACCTTGACCGGAATGAAGTGAGCAGACTTAGTTAACCTATCAACGATTACCCAAATGGAGTCATACTTACTCATTGTCTTTGGAAGACCAACCACGAAGTCCATTGCAATTCTCTCCCACTTCCATTCAGGAATGGGCATTCTCTGAAGTGTTCCTCCGGGCCTCTGGTGTTCATACTTTACTTGTTGACAATTTGGACATTTGGCAACAAAATCAACAATGTCGCGCTTCATTCTATTCCACCAAAAGTGTTGCTTTAGGCCACGGTACATCTTGGTTGCACCTGGATGTATAGAATATCCGGAACTTTGAGCCTCTGTGAGAATAGTGTGGATCAACTCATCAACACGGGGCACACATACCCTTCCCTTGATTCTCAAAACACCTTCCTCATCCATTATTGCTTCTTTAGCCTCTCCTTGCAACACCATATCCCGAATTCAGCATCATCAAACTGTTTTCCCTTGATCTTGTCAAGAAAAGAAGATCTTGCCTCCACACTGGCCAAAAATCCTCCCTTCTCATTTACTTCTAGCCTCATAAAGTTATTATCCAGAGTCTGAACTTCTCTAGCCAATGGGCGTCTAGAAACTTGCAAGTGAGCTATACTTCCCATGCTCCCTGCCTTTCTACTTAAGGAGTCTGCCACAACATTAGCCTCCGGATGATACAAGATAGTGATATCGTAGTCCTTCAGTAGTTCCATCCATCTCCTCTATCTCAAATTCAAATCTTTTTGAGTAAAGACATACTGTAGGCTACGATGATCCGTGTATACTTCACACTTAACCCCATATAGATAGTGTCTCCATTGCTTTAAGGAAAACAGTACCGCAACTAATTCTAAATCATGGGTCGAATAATTACGTTCGTGCACCCTTAATTGCCTTGAAGCATAAGCAATTACGTTCTTCTCTTGCATTATCATTGCACCCAAACCCGAATAGGATGCATCACAATAGACAATGAAATTCTTACTTTCCACTGGCAGGATAAGGATTGGTGCAGTAGTCAACAAGGTCATGAGTTTCTGAAAGCTTTTCTCACATTCGTCCGACCATACAAATGGAACATTCTGCTTAGTCAAGTTCATCAATTGGGAAGCAATGGAAGAGAATCCCTTGACAAATCGGCGGTAATAGCTAGCTAAACCAACAAAGCTCCTTATTTCTGACACATTAGTAGGTCTTACCCAATTCTTCACTGTCTCAATCTTAGAAGGATCCACCATCATCCCATCCTTAGAAACCACATGCCCCAAGAAGGACACTGCATCTAGCCAAAACTCACACTTGGAGAATTTGGCATAAAGCTTTTTCTCCCTCAACATTTCCAATACAATTCTCAAGTGCTCCTCATGTTCCTTCTTGCTCTTTGAGTATACCAATATATCATCAATAAATACGATCACAAAGAGATCAGGATATGGCTTAAAAATCCCGTTCATCAAGCTCATGAAAGCAGCAGGGGCATTCGTAAGACCAAAAGACATCACTACATATACGTAATGCCCGTACCTGGTCCAAAAAGCAGTCTTTGGCACATCCGTTGCCCGTATTTTCAATTGATGATAACCGGATCTCAAGTCAATCTTAGAGAAGACACAAGCACCTTGTAACTGATCGAACAAGTCATCAATGCGAGGAATGGGATACTTGTTCTTAATAGTTACCATGTTCAACTGCCGGTAGTCTATGCACATCCGAAAACTCCCATCCTTCTTCTTCACAAATAACACCGGAGCACCCCAAGGAGATACACTTGGTCTAATGAAACCTTTGCTCAACAACTCTTGAAGTTGGGCCTTTAACTCTCTTAACTCAGCGGGATCCATTCTATAAGGGTGTATAGAAATGGGGCGAGTACCCGGTTCAAGATCGATGCAGAAGTCAATATCTCTATCCGGTGGCATACCAGGAAGGTCTGCAGGAAACACATCTAAAAACTCGCGGACTATCGCAACCGACTCGATTGAAGGTACTTGGGAAGTATCATCCCTGAGGTGTGCCAAGAAAGCTAAACAACCCTTACTAACCATTCTCTTAGCACGAAGAAAGGAGACGATACGAACTGGATTGGAAGTGTAGTCACCCTCCCACAATAACAGATCTGTCCCAGGCTTGGCTAACGTTACAATTTTAGCATTACTATCCAAGATCGCGAAATTCGGAGAAAGCCAAGTCATACCCAGAATTACATCAAAATCAACCATTTCTAAGATAACCAAGTCTACATAAGTATTGCTCCCCACAAAAGTCACCAAACAAGACCTATATACTTTTTCAACTATCATAGACACACCCACCGGAGTAGACACACGAATAGGTATGTCAAGCAATTCACAATGTAAATTAAGACCAGTAGCAAATGAGAAAGAAACTTATGAAAATGTGGAGCCGGGATCAAATAATACAGAAGCCATACAATCACAAACCAAAAGATTACCTGTGATAACAACATCTGATGTCTCCGCTTCCGACCGTCCAGGAAAAGCGTAACAATGGGCCCTATCACCTGTTTGCCCGTTGCCCCTACCATGTTACGCTGCAGTAGTTCCCATTTGTCCGTCACCCTGGCCATTTTGGTGACCACCATTACCTCGGCCACCACGTCCTCCAGAGTAACGGCCTCTACCATGACCACCACTACCTCTAGCTATTGGGGGTCTATGACTCTGTTTTGGACAATTCCTCCTAATATGTCCAGTCTCCCCACATCCATAACACTCTCTGGAGTCAAGCATAGGTCTCTTAGAGAAGTGTTGACCGGTCTGAGGTGGACCCCCAACTACAGTCTGTAGTGAAGACTGAATTGGTCGGACTAAGTAACCTCTTGAACCCTGTCCTCTAGAGTAAGAACCATTAAACTCACCTCCCTTTCGAAACCTTTTTGATGTTGACGCCATGGTGAAGTCATATGGCTTCACTCCTTCCACCTCTATCACGAAGTCTACCACTTCTTGAAAGGATTTTGCCGTAGCCGCTACCTATAAGGCTGAAATCCGCAATTCTGACCTCAACCCCTTCACAAAACGGTGAATCCGCTCTTGTGGACTGAAACAAAGTTGGGTGGCATACCTGGATAATGCACGAAACTTAGCCTCATATGCAGTAACCGACATCCTACCTTGCTCTAGGATCAAGAACTCATCTCTTTTCCTATCCTCAAAGTCTGGGGGATATACTTCTCCATAAACAAGCTAGAGAATGATGCCCAAGTCATAGGTGGTGCCTCTGTTGGTTGACACTCAACATGTGACCGCCACCACATTTTGGCGTTTCCTTGAAACTGATAAGTCACAAACTCAACACCAAACAGTTCTACTATACCCATCTTGTGTAGTAGCTCATGAAAGTCAATCAGAAAATCGTAGGCATCCTCATATTCAGCACCCTTGAAGACTGGAGGTTTCAATTTCAAGAACATACTGAAAAGTTCATGCTGATCATTTGTCATTATAGGCCTTGTAGTCAGACAAGGAAACGTGCCTATTTCCAATGAGGCATCCATGCGGGGAGCCACAATAGGTGCATGTGGTACCTCCGGAACCGGAGGTGTTGGTGCAGAAAACACTGGAGGTGTCTGGCCCTGATCAGATAACCCGCTAAGATAAGCAAGAACCTGATTGATGATCTCTGGGGTAGGTTGGGGTGGCAATTCCTCATTCTGCACTAGTTCATTCTCCCCATCCTCACCCTCTCTTACCACTTCCTCAGTTGGTGGAGGAGTCACCGCCCTAGTACCAGATGGGCTAGGTGCTCGTCCTCTTCCTCTAGAGGGCGTCCTCCCACGACCTCTTCCACGGCCTCTTGTCACTACTCCTCTTCGAGCTACAGCCCCAGTGGCTGGCTCAGACGCTTCTTGTCTTGCCGGTGTTGGTGTTGGCGCGGTGTGTGCTCTAGTTCTAACCATCTGCGAAATAGAGTGAAGATGGTCAGATACCAATTTGTATCACCTAGATACAAATTAGATTCAAGTAATAGCACAAAAGAAAGAAAGAATGGAATTTTCCTAAAGTATTATAGCCTCTCAAAGAAAAGTAAAGGCGTCCCCCTACCGTTCCTTAAGACTCTACCAGACTCGTTCTTGTGTGATGAGACCAACGAACCTAATGCTCTGATATCAAGTTTGTCACGACCCAAAATGTGTCGTGAGTGGCACCCACATTTATCCTCCTATGTGAGCAAACCAACCAATCTAAACCCCAAAATTTTAAACATAATAAATAGAAAACAATGCGGAAGACTTAAAACTCATTAACAAAATCAATAATCAACTTCGAAAACTCAAAACTTATCATTATCCCCAAAATCTGGAATTCATCATCACAAGAACATCTATCCACAAATTGCTAATTCTAAGAGTATCTAGAAAGCTAGAGTAACTAAAAAGCTAGTCCATGCCGGAACTTCTAGGCATCAAGACATGAAGAAGAAGATCCAGTCCAAGCTAGAAGCGTTAGCTCACCCTGAAATCCGGTGTAATGAAGACTGGCTAGAGTTGCGGTTGAATTGAAGACGACGGTACGTTTGCTACACTCCACAATGAACAAAGGAAAACATACAAGTAGGGGTCAGTACAAAACACGAGTACTGAGTAGATATCATCGGTCAACTAAAAATAGAAAACAGTATATATCAGATAATATCATAAAATCAACTACAATACTCAACAGGTAGCAACAACAAGTACTATAATCATTAATAAGTACGCCAAGTACACCCATGAGGACGCAAGCCTCCATACCATACTCATTTGGGAAATAAGTTCATTAAATTGAGTATATTAACATCTTTCCTGATTCATTATCTTTATTTCTCTTGTGTCGGTACGTGACACTCCGATCCCCTAGTTCTACGTGTCGGTTCGTGACACCCGCTCCCCTAATTCTACGTGTCACTTCGTGACACCTGATCCCCTAATTCTACGTGTCGGTTCATGACTACCGATCCCCTAATTCTACGTGTCGATTCGTGACACCCGATCCCCTAATTCTACGTGTCGGTCCGTGACACCCGATCCCCTAATTCTACATGTCGGTTCGTGACACCCGCTCCACTAATCTCATTCAATTAATTCATCAAGCCTTCTTTTATACCAAGGCATCATCAACCCCATTACTTTAGTTCATCAAGCCTTCTCTTATACCAATGCATAATCATTAACCAGGTAAATTTAGGATTAGAGATTCAATAGACTCATCATGCTTATTCATCACAATTATATAATCACATCATGTAAGCACACAATTAAGCATATAGAAGGTTTTATAATACTACACATATCATTCGCTAATATGTCTACTACGAATAACATAAAAACCATAACCTACCTCCACCGAAGAGTCGTGATCAAGCAATCAATTTCCCAAAGCTTTGTTTCCTCTTCGTTTCCCTCTTCTTTCGATCGTTCTCTCCCTCTCTTTCTGTTTTTTTTTCTTATTCAAACCCTCTTTCTTTTACCCTAATTAGCATATAATTAAGTATAAAAGATGGTGAATTAACCCATTAATTAATTCAAGGTTATCTCTTTTAACCCTCAAGTAGTTAAATTATTAACATTAACCCACTAAATTTATAATTATAGTAGAAATAGTCCAAAACGTCCCTTAAAACATTTAAAGAAATCCGACCCAGCCTGGGATTACGAAGCCTGTGATGGGCCGTCGTGCCTGCGACGGTCCGTCCTGCTGAGTCGTTGTAAAGTTCACAGACTGAAATTTACTGAAGGGCCTGTGACGGTCCGTCATGCCTGTGACGGTTCGTCCTGCCACTTCGTTACAAAGTTCAGAGAGTCGATTTCAGTACCCAAATTTCAGAATTCTAAGTTTTTTGGAACGAGACGCCCTTGACGGTCCGTCGTGCCCTTGACGGTCCGTCGTGCCCATGACGGTCCGTCGTGGGTTCCGTCGTCTCAGCCAGTTTTTCCAGAAATAAAATCTGCTGCTCAAAACGACTAAACAGGTCGTTACACATAACTTTTGTGCAGTAAAAGTTACAATTAAAATAATATAGCAAATAAGATTTTGGAGGAACAGTTTGCCATAAAGTAAAGTGTTCTTGTCAATGTACTGTATGTGTCGAAACTACAAGTGTTACCAAATAATCATATGTATGATTTATGAAAGAGTTCAATCCCGTTTGGAACAGACCTAATTTAATTATTTTATGTTTACATAAGTCACTTTCATACCGAAGGATATACTACCTCTAAATGACAAAGTTTTTGGGTATATCAAGCTTATTGTGGTTATAATTCATAAAAGATTAGTAAATGTTGTAGCTGATACGGTCATTCAATGTCTAACTTACAAAATAATTTAGAGTAAATATATAGATATAGTTAATAAAAAAATGTGACTTCAATATTTCATTATTTTAGTCAAGTGAATACTCTATAAATCTAGCAAGAGAAAGAATCATCTCCTCATTCTGAATAATATTTCATTTTTATTTATCATCTCCAACATTTTTTACAAAGAATCTTCATGTATGAAATTTTACCTTCAGAAATATATAAAGAATATTAGGTTTTATCTCCTATCTCCTCCCCTTCACATAATCACAAAAGAAACAATCTACAAAATGCAGAACCAACAATCGCTGGATCTGCAAAAGACAAAATTGTAGAAAAATAAAGGGTAAAAGTGCAACAGAAAAAGGAAAACTCTCAGCATCTGAACTGTATGAATTGAAGTATGTATGTCCAAAACTTCAAGAAATATGGAAGTCTCCCCTGACTTAATTATATGAATCGAAATCCGTTCATAAATTTAAGTTTTACAATCTAATAAAAGGAGTAACGTCCAAAATTACGCTATACAAAGAAATAACCATGGTTATTATCAGGATGTATCTATCTTGAAGTTTACTTTTCATTAATTCTTCATTCATGGAGTGATTCCACATCCTAATTATTCAGAAAATTTTATGAACTATATCTGCGCTTCAATTTCCAACTTGAAATTTCTTGGCCAAGAAAAGTAGATTAAGATCATTATGTTAGAGAGACTTTTCTTAACTAGTATAAAATTGTAGGATATGAAATTAATATAATCAACCCTATTAAGTATGAAATTTTTGACATGTCTCGGGTTTATTGGGGTTAGTTTGAGAGACTATTGTCAAGTCTGTAAAGAGATTGCTGAAACTCATGAATTTTGGGAAATGGGAGGTGTTAATCCATTCATAATTTTTAAGGTCCAAGTCTTCATAATAGTATTTTGAATTGTTTATTGTTTTGCTTATGTTATTTTTTTCATCTTAAAATTTATTTTCGATTGAAAGATCCTAATAGGTTATTCTGATTTGATATACCAAAAATCCCTCTATGATTCATAGTAGTATTTTGAATTATTTATGCTTTTTCTTGAATTCTTTTGTTACAGCTCAAATTTATTATGAGATTAAGATCCTGAAAAGTTATTTTTATTTGATATACTTAAAATCTCTCTATAACTCATAAGTATTTTGCAATAAAAATTAAAATTAAAAAGATATAGAGAATAATCTTTCAGAGAAACACTTCGCCATAAAATAACATGTTCTTGATAATATAGTGTATGTGAAGAAAGTACAAATATTACCAGATAATCATATGTAATATTTATGAAATTGTTCATTATCATGTGGAACACGTGTAATTTACCTATTTTATGTTTATATAAGTCACTTTAATTATAAGGGATATATCACCCCTAAATGACAAAGTTTATGGATATATCAAGTTCTTTGTGTTGTAATATATCACATAAGTAAAATTATTTGTGGCGATAAATCATAACAGATTAGTAATTGCTTTACTTGAAAAGGTCATTGAATATCTAACTAACCAAATAATTTAGAGAAAATATATAGATATAGTTATGGAAAGAAATGTGACTTATATGGCTTGAAAATATAAATTGAGATTTATTACAATTAATATTTTCATTATTTTAGTCAAGTGAATACTCTATAAATCTATCAAGAGAAAGAACCATCTCCTTATTCTCAGTATAATTCTCATTGTTATTTATCATCTCCAACATTTTCACAAAGAATCATCATTTCTAAAATTCTACCTTTAGAACAATATTAAGACCTGCGGTTTGATCGCTTGTCTTCTCTCCTGCACATAATCACAAAAACAACAATCTACAAAATGAAGAACCAACAATCTTTGGATCTGCAAAATATAAAGTTGTAGCGAAATAAAGGACAAAAGTGCAACAAAAAAAGGAAATTCTCAGCATTTGAACTGTATGAATTGAAGTATGTATGTCCAAAAATTCAAGAAAATGTAAGTCTCCCATGATTTATTTATTTGAATTGAAAAACATCCGTAAACTTAAGTTTTCCAATCTAATACAAGGAGGAACGTCTGAAATTACGTAGCAAAAAGATGATAACTGTTAGGACCGAAAATAAGCAGGTGTAAACGTGGAAGCTAGAAGCGCAAACCTCAAAAGACCACGAGTAAGAAGACAACGAGAAATATACCAAAAGACACAAAGATTTAACGTGGTTCGGTCAATCGACCTACGTCCACAAAGGAGATGAGAAATCTACTATAAATATGAGAGTAAAAAATACAGAGAGAAACAACCTCAACCAATTCACTCAGAATACATGGGAGGTTCACACAAGTGATAACGTATCAAGCTTGTGACCCACAAATTCTCCCTCTAACCAAAACTCTCTAAGCTCTTAAGACTACATTGTGAATGCTAATTAAGTTAGAAGGAACATGCCTCTATTTATAGAATCCTAAACATTTTCCTACAAGAAAAGGATTAGTCAATCCAAAACCTTTCCCTACAAGGAAAACCTATTTATGGTAAGAAATTTAGGGCAAATAAAACCCAACAAATCTCCCCCTTGGCCTGAATTTCTGACAAAATAAATTTATCCACCTTCTTGACTTAATCTTCAACAACTTGCTTCTCCTCTCGATAATCTCCTTTGCAAAATATATGTCTCAACACAGAGAACCTCTCTAAAACAATTTCTCCAACAAAATCTTCATTACTATCAAAAAGATTGCGGCTAGAACTACACTCGCCAAGATGAACACCTTTTTCTAACCTGGTACAATCATCGTTTATCGAACCACTAAACCTAACTCCGTCATTGAATCTGGCTCTGATAACACTTGTTAGGACCGAAAATAAGCAGGTGTAAACGTGGAAGCTAGCAGCGCAAACCTCAAAAGACTACGAGTAAGAAGACAACGAGAAATATACCAAAAGACACAGAGATTTAACGTTGTTCGGTCAATCGACCTACGTCCACAAAGGAGATGAGCAATCCACTATAAATATGAGAGTACAAAATACAGAGAGAAACAACCTCAACCAATTCACTCAGAATACATGCGAGGTTAACACAAGTGATAACGTATCAAGCTTGTGACCCACAAATTCTCCCTCTAACCAAATCTCTCAAAGCTCTTAAGACTACATTGTGAATGCTAATTAAGTTAGAAGGAACATGCCTCTATTTATAGAATCCTAAACCTTTTCCTACAAGAAAAGGATTAGTCAATCCAAAACCTTTCCGTACAAGGAAAACCTATTTATGGTGAGAAATTTAGGGCAAATAAAACCCAACAATAACTATGGTTATTATTAGGATCTAGCTTTCTTCGAGTCTATCTATCATTGCTTCTTCATTCATAGGGTGATTACGTATCCTTATTATTCAGAAAATTTAATCAATTATATCAGCTTTTCAATTACAAACTTTAAATTTCGTGGCGAGGAACAATAACATCATTATGTTAGAGAGACTTTTCTTAACTATTTTAAAAATTGTAGGATATTATGTTAATATAATCAAACCTATTCATTGTGAAGTTTTTGACTTGTCTAGGGGTTTATGAGGTTAGTTTAATAGACTATTGTAAAGTAGGTAATAAGATAGACGAAACTCATGACATTTTGAGAAACAGGAGAAGTTAACCATTCATGGCAGTTCCATGTCTTCATAATAGTATTTGAATTGTTTATGCTTTTGCTTGTATTTTTTAAGCTAAAAATGTATTCTCGGATTAGAGATACTTAAACTTTATTTTTATTTGAAATACTTAAAATCTCTCTACGACTCATATTAGTATTCTGAATTGTTTATGCTTTTGCTGAAATTCATTTGTTTCAGCTCAAAATTTTTTATGGGATTAATATTAAAAAATATAGGAAATAAAATTTCGGAGGAACACTTTTCCATAAAATATCATGTTTTTGACAATGTAGTGTATGTGTTGAAAGTACAAATATTATTGAATAGTCTTATATAAGATTTATGAAATAGTTCAATCCCGTGCGGAACACGTGTAATTTACCTACTTTAGTATCAAACTCTTTGTGTTGTGATATATCATATATGTAAAATACTTAGTGGCCATAAATCATGACAGATTAGTAAATGTTTTACCTGAAATTGTCATTTAGTGTCTAACTAACCATAATATTTAGAGTAAATATATAAATATAGTTATGAAAAGAAATGTAACTTCTATGACATTAAAATTTAAACTGAGATTTAATACAATTAATATTTTCATTATTTAGTCAAGTGAATACTCTATAAATCTAGCTAGAAAAAGAACCATCTCCTCATTCTTAGTAAAAATTCTTTCATTTTTATTTATCATCTCCATCATTTTCAAAAAGAATAATCATGTTAGAAATTCTATCTTCGGAACAATAACAAGAATCTGAGGTTGGGTCCCCTATCTCCCTCCTCCACATAATCACATAGACAACAATCTAAATAATTCAGAACCAACAATCTATGGATCTGCAAAGATAAAGTTGCATGGAAATAAAGGACAAAGAGCAACAGAAAAAGGAAAAATCTCAGCATTTGAACTGTATGAATTGAAGTATGCATGTCCACAAATTCAAGAAAAATGGAAATATCCCGTGACTTGATTATATGAATTGAAACCCATTCATAAACTTAAGTTTTCCAATATAATACAAGGAAGAACGTTCCAAATTACGTTAAAAAAAGAAGATAACTATGATTATTATCAGGATGTAGCTATCTTGAAGTCTAGATATCAATACTTCTTCATTCACGGTCTGATTCCAATTAACAATTATTCAGAGAATTTTATCAATTACATCGGCGTTTCAATTACCAATTTGAATTTTCATAGCCAGGAATAGTAGACTAAGATCATTATGTTACTTAGACTTTTCTTAACTATTTTAAAAATTGTAGAATATAACCTTAATATAATCCCCTATTCATTCTGAATTTTTGACTTTTTATGGGGTTTATGGGGTTAGTTTGAGAGATTATTGTCAAGTTGGTAAAGAGATTGACGAAACTCATGACATTTTGAGAAACGGTAGGCATTGTTCCATTCATAATTTTTAAGGTCAAAGTTTTTATAATAGTATTTTGAAATATTTATGCTTTTGCTTGTATTATTTTCTTCAGCTTAAAATTTATTTTGGGATTGGAGATCTTGAAATGTCATTTTGATTTGATAAAGTCAAAATTTCTCGATGACTCATAGCAGTGTTTTGAATTGTTTATGGTTTTTCTTGAATTCTTTTGTTTCAGCATGGAATTTATAATGGGATTAGAGATCCTAAAAAGTTAGTTTAATTTGATATCCTTAAAATCTCTTTATGACTCATATTTTTGTGCAATAAAATTAAAATTAACAAATATAAAGTAAATAAGATTTAGGAGGAACACTTTGTCATAAAATAAAATTTTCTTGTCAATGTAGTGTATGTGTCGAAAGTACAAATATTACAGAATAATCATATGTAAGATTTATGAAAAAGTTCAATCCCGTGCAGAACACGTGTGATTTACCTATTTTATGTTTATATAAATAATTTTCATGACAAAGGATATATTACCTCTATATGACAAAGTTTATGTCTATATCAATCTCATTATCATTTTAGTAAAATTCTAAGTGGCCATCAATCATAATAGATTAGTAAACGTTTACCTAAAATGGTCATTTAATGTCTAATTAACCAATAAATTAGAGTACATATATAGATATAGTTATGGAAAGATATGTGACTTCTATGGCATGAAAGTTTAAAGTGAGATTTAATAAAATTAATATTTTCATTATTTTGGTTTAGTGAATACTCTATAAATCTAGCAAGAGAAAGAACCATATCCTCATTCTCAATAAAAATGCGTTCTTTTTGTTTATCATCTCCAACATTTTCACAAAGAATCATCATGGCTGATTGTTTATCTATAGAACAATATCAAGACCCAAGGTTTGATTGCCTATCTCCTCTCCTGCACATAATCACAATAAAAAACAATTATGAAATGCAGAATCAACAATCTCTGGATCTAAAAAAGATAAAGTTGTAAGGAAATAAAGGACAAAAGAGCAATAGAAAAATGATAACTCTTAGCATCTGAATTGAATGAATTGAAGTATGTATGTCCAAAACTTCATGAAAAATGGAAGTTTCCCATGACTTAATTATATGAATCAAAAAATCGTCTAAATTTCACAATATAATACAAGGAGGAACATCCGAAATTAAGTTGAAAAAACATGATATCTATGGTTATTATCAGGATGTAGCTATGTTGAAGTTTATTTATCATTACTTCATCATTCATGGGGTGACTCCAAATCATGATTATTCAGACAATTTTATCAATTGCATCGTTGTTTCAATTACCAACTTTAAATTTTGTGACCAGGAAAAGCAAACTAAGATCATTATGTTAGAGAGACTTTTCTTAACTATTTTTAAAATTGTAGGATATAACCTTAATATAATCAAGCCTATTCAATGTGAAACTTTTTACTTGTGTATGATTTTGTGGTTAGTTTGAGAGAATATTGTCAAGTTTGTAAACCGATTGACAGAACTCATAGCATTTTGAGATGCATGAGGTGTTGATCAATTCATAATTTTTAATACCCAAGTCTTCGTAATAGTATTTTGAATTTTTTATTCTTTTGCTTGTATTATTTTTTTCAGCTTAAAATTTATTTTTGAATTAAAGATCTTGAAAGGTTATTTTGATTTGATATTCTTAAAATCGATCTATGATTCATAGTAGTATTTTGAATTATTTTATGCTTTTTCTTGAATTCTTTTTTTATAGCTTAAAATTTATGATGGGATTAGAGATCCTGAAAAGTTATTTTTATTTACTATCCTTAAAATCTCTCTCTGACTCATAATTTTTCTGCATAAAAATTAAAATTAAAAAATATAACATATAAGATTCGGAGGAATACTTTGCCATAAAATATCATATTTTTTGACAATGTAGTGTATGTGTCTAAAGTGCAAATACTGCTGAATTAATATGTATGATTTATGAAATAGTTCAATTCCGTCGGGAATAAATGTAATTTACATATTTTATGTTTATATAAGTCACTTTTTTAATAAGAGATATATTACTTCTTAATAAAAAAGTTTATGGGTAGATCAAACTCTTTGTGTTGTAATATATCATATAAATAAACTTCTTAGTGGTCATAAATCATAACAGGTTAGTAAATATCTTACTTGAAAGGTCATTTAATGTCTAGTTAGACAATTAATTTAGAGTAAATATATAGATATAGTTATAGAAAGAAATCTGACCTCTATGACTTTATAATTTAAATTGAGATTTTATACAATTAACATTTTCATTATTTTAGTCAAGTGAATAATCTATAAATTTAGCAAGAGTAAGAACCATCTCCTTATTCTTGGTAAAAATCTTTGATTTTTATTTATCATTTCTAACATTTTCACAAAGAATTATCATGTCTGAAATTCTACCTTCTGAACAACATCAAGGCTTGAGGTTTTGTCGCCAATCTCCTCTCCTGCACATAATAAAAAAACACCAATCTAAAAAATGCAATACCAACAATCTTTCGATCTGGAAAATATAAAGTTGTAGGGAAATAAAGGATAAAAGAGCAACAAAAAAAGGAAAACTCTCAGCCTCTGATCTATACGAATAGAGGTATGTATGTCTTAAAATTCATGAAAAATAGAAGTATCCCCATGGCTTAATTACTGAATCGAATCACATTCTTAATCATATGTTCCATTTTAATACAAGGTGGAACATTCAAAATTACGTTGAAGTCTATTTATCATTACTTCTTCTTTCATGGCGTGATTCCACATCCTAATTATTCAGAGAATTTTGTCAATTACATCGTTGCTTAAATTACCAACTTAAAATTTTGTAACCACGAATAACAGACTAAGATCATTATGTTAGAGAGACTTTTCTTAACTATTTTAAAAAGTGTAGTATATAACCTTAATATAATCAAGCCTATTTATTGTAAAAATTTTGACTTGTTTATGGATTTATGGAATTAGTTTGAGATAATATTGTCAAGTTTGTAAAGAGCTTGACGAAACTCATGACATTTTGAGAAACGGGAGGTGTTGATCAATTCATAATTTTTAAGGTCCAAGTCTTTTTTAGTGTTTGAATTATTTATGCTTTTGCTTGTATTATCTATTTCAGCTTAAAATTTATTTCTGAATTAGAGATCCGGAAAGGTTATTTTGATTTGATATACTTAAAATCTCTCTATGATTCGTAGTAGTATTGTGAATTATGTATGTTTTTTCTTCAATTTTTTTGTTCTAGCTTAAAATTTATTGTGGGAATAGTGATCTAGAAAAGTTATTTTGATTTGATATACTTAAAATCTCTCTATGACTCATAATGTTTCTCAATAAAAATTAAAACAAAAAAATATAGCAAATAAGATTCCGGAGGAATACTTTGCCATAAAATAACATGTTCTTGACAATGTAGTGTATGTGTCAAAAGTTCAAATATTACTCAATAATCATATCTATGATTTATGAAACAGTTCAATCCGATGAGGAACACGTGTGATTTACCTATTTTATGTTTATAAAGTCACTTTCATAATGAGGGATATGTTACCTCTGAAAGACAAAGTTTATGTGTATATCAAGCTCCTTGTGTCGTAATATATCGTATTAGAAAAATTCTTAGTGTCCATAAGTCATAACAGATTGGTAAATGTTTTACTTGAAAAGATAATTTAATGTCTAATTAACCAAATAATTTAGAGTAAATATATAAATATAGTTACGGGAAGAATTGAGACTTCTATGGCTTTAAAATTTAAATTGAGGTTTAATACAATTAATATTTTCATTATTTTAGTCAAGTGTAACTCTTTAAATCTAGCAAGAGAAAGAACCATCTCCTTATCCTGAGTAAAAACTATTTCATTTTTATTTATCTCATCTCCAACATTTTCACAAAGAATCACCATGTGTTAAATTCTACCTTCAGAACAATATCAAGACTTGAGGTTTGGTCGCGTTTCTCCTCTCCTACAAATAATCATAAAACAACAATCTACAAAATGCAGTACCAACAATCTTTTGATGTGCAAAAGGTAAAGTTATAGGGAAATTAAGGACAAAGTAGCAACATAAAAAGGAAAACTCTCAGCATCTGAACTGTATGAATTGAAGTATGTATGTCCAAAATTCATGAAATGGAAGTATCCCATGACTTAATTATATATATATATTAAAACTCGTCCGTAAACCTATGTTTTCCAATCTAATACAAGGATGAATGTCCGAGATTACGTTTATAAAAAAAGATAATTATGTTTATTATCAGGATGTAGGTATCTTGAAGTCCATCTATCATTACTTCTTCATTTATGGGGTGATTCCATATCTTTTTTATTCAGAGAACTTTATGTAACGACCTGTTAGTCGTTTTGAGCAGTAGATTTTATTTTCTGATAATAATTGTCTGAGTCGACGGATCCCACGACGGACCGTTATGGGCACGACGGACCGTCGAGGGGGTCTCGTTCCAAAACACTTAGATTCTAAAAATTTGGGTACTGAGAACAACTCTCTGAACTTCGCGACGACATGGCAGGATTGTATGCTTGCATGATGTGATTATGAAATTGTAATGGGTTGGAAAGATAAGGTTGTCAAGCTTAAACCTAAAACCCTCTTTGTTAATGATGATGCCTTGGTATAAAAGAAGGTTTGATGAACTAAGAGAATGAGGTTAGGGGATTGGGTGTCACGAACCGACACATAGTGTTAATAGATCGGGTGTCATGAACCAACACGTAGTGTTAATGGATCGGGTGTCACGAACCGACACGTAGTATTAGGGGGATCGGGTGTCACAAACCGACACGTAGTATTCGGGGGATAGGGTGTCACGAACCGACACGTAGTATTGGGGGGATCGTAGTGTCACGTTCTGACACCAGGATAGTAAAAAGATTGAATCTTGAATGAGGTTAATGTACTCAGTTTAATGAACCTATTTCCAAATGAGTATGGTGTGGAGGCTTGAGTCCTCATAGATGTGCTTGGGTTGTGCCCAATGGTCATGGTACTTGTTGTTGCTACCTGTTGAGTATTGTAGTTGATTTTATGATATTATCTAATAAATATTGCTTTCTATTTGAGTTGGCTGATGATATCTACTCAGTACTCGTGTTTTGTACTGACCCCTACTTGCATGTTTTGCTTTTGTTAATTGTGGAGTGCAGCAAACGTACCGTCGTCTTCAACTCAATCGCAGCTCTAGCCAGTCTTCATTACGTCAGATTTCATGGTGAGCTATTGTTTCTAGCTTGGACTGGATCTTCTTCTTCACGTCTTGATGCCTTGAAGTTCTGGCATAGAGTATTTGTTTAGTTATTTAAGCTTCATAGATACTCTTAGACTTAGTAATTTGAGGATAGATGTTCTTGTTATGATGACTTCCAGATTTTGGGGATAATAATAAGTTTTGAGTTTTAGAAGTTATTTAATAATTTTGTTAATGAGTTTTAAGTCTGCCGCATTATATTCTGTTTATTATGATTGAAATGTTGGGGTTTAGATTGGTTGGTTCACTCACATAGGAGGGTAAGTGTGGGTGCCACTCGCGGCTCGTTTTGGATCGTGACAAACTTAGTATCAGAGCATTAGGTTCGTTGGTCTCATCACACAAGAACGAGTCTAGTAGAGTCTTAAGGAACGGTAGGGGGGCGCCTTTACTTTTCTTAGAGGTGCTATAAGATTTTAGGAAAATTCCATTCTTTCTTTCTTTCGTGCTATTACTTGGATCCAACTGGTATCTTGGTGATACAAATTGGTATCTGACCATCTTCACTCTATTTCGCAGATGGTCAGAACTAGAGCAACAACCGCGCCAACACCAACACCGGCAAGACAGGATGCGTCTGAGCCAGCCACAATCCATTGACCTTGACCGTAGACAATGGTCCCACCTATGGTCCATAGGTCTGGCCATTGGTCGAGGGATTTTAGATTTTTCTGGATTGCCAGCCACAACTCTTTCCTACGATTCATTGTTGAGACCACGGGCCAGGGATGAGTCTCGTTAGTGGAACCTGAGGCTGAAATTCTATATCTTTGGTCCTTCTCAAATACGGATTTTTACATAATCTCCCCTTAGGAACATTTATCCTAGAATGAAGTCTTCACTAGTTTAATTAAGTACGAAAACTGATATATAACTGAACTAAGTTCCAAGAACATGCAAATAAGCTTAAAATTCAAGTAAAATTTAGGGAACATGATACTAAGACTTATTTTAAGAAAGAGTACACTCAGATAATTCAGAGGAACTATTACCTTAAACTGAAACGAAATTAGAAGGAAATAGACATGAATACTTGGTCTTCATGTTTGCTTTTGCTTCACAAGTAGCTTCCTCTACAGACTAAATCCTCCAAAAAACCCTCACTGAAGCTACTTATTTATTTCTCATCCTACGAACCTGGCGGTCAAGGATTTCAAATGGCTCCTCTTCATAAGTGAGACTATCTTCACAACCATACTATCTAATGGTATTATCGATGTTGGATCATCCACACACTTCTTCAATAAGGAAACGTGAAAGACCTAATGAATGATATCTAGTTATAAAGGAAACTGCAACTCATATGACACCTTACCAATCCTTTCAAGATTTCGTAAAGGACCTACATATATTGGACTGACCTTCCCTTTCATGCCAAATCTCATCACCCCCTTCATAGGTGAAACTTTTGGGAAAACCTAATCATCTATTTCAAACTCAAAGTCCCTTGGCCTTACATATGCATAGGACTTCTAACGACTCTGAAATATCTTAATTCTCTCTCTGATGAGTTGAACTTTTTCCATTGCTTCAAGAACCAAATCTGCCCTACCAAAGCTACTTCACCTACTTCAGACCTAACAATTGAAGATTTGCATCTGCAACCATATAATACCTATAAGGGGCCATCTGATGTTGTAGGAAAATGATATAAGCAGAAGGCGATCATCTCAACCGCATTTGAAGTGGATCACGTAAGCCCTCAATATGTCCTCTTAGGTCTAAATTGTACGCTCTCCCTTACAATCTGTCTGTTGATAAATGACATGCGGAGGTTTACCAAGACGTTTCTTAAAAGACATCGATAAATGATAGGTAAACTGAAGTCCTCTGTATGAGATGATAGACAAAGGAACCCCATGTAATCTGACTATCTCATTAATGTAGATTTTAACTATAATAATCCTAAAAAAATGAATAGGTTAAATACTTAAGTTGATTTATTTATTAATTAAAATCTATTCATTAAGGGTAAAATGGTCATTTCACATATTAATTAAAATACATCAGATTTTAGTTATTAATTATTAATTATTAAATTAAACTAACTAAGTCTTGCAAATTATCCTAGTTTAAGGGGGCACTGTCTCACACAAAATCTCTCACACACCTAAACCCCTCTCTCTCATCCATTTTGATTTATTTGCTGCAAAAACTATTAAAAAAATATTAGAAAACAATAAAAAGTTCTCTATAATAAAAGAACTTAAGAAACAAAAACTTTGCATCATCTTCTCGACGGGTTTGTGTTAAAGGTTTAGGGAGGTTTTGGGCAGCACTTGGAAGGTGTGGAGAGATACAACAAGGTATGGTGTTTTCTCTCTTGGAATCCTTTCTCCAAGAGAAATTTCTTTCTACGAAATTCAATGTATGAATCTAGGGTTGTTCCCTTTATTGTTGAACTCCTTATTCCTAGTCTCCTTCTGATTTCAATCTAAATTAGTTTAGAAATCATGTTGTTGGTATGGTCGCTGGTAGCTAAGTGTGAAATATGACGTTCCTTAAGATTTTATGATTGGGAATAGTAAGCATGTTCAATGATGTAAACCAAAAATTGTAACGACCCAACTGGATGGGCCATGACTAGTGCCCGTTTTGGACACTCACATACAAACCTGTTAAGTATAACCAAATGAAACTAAGACAATATGGAATTTAATCAAATCAAGCCAACCCCAACGCCATATATGTATAAAGTGGATCTGTCTCATAAGGAGTCATAACCATTCAACCGTAACAACATACGTGATTCGACAAGGCCGCCACTATCCAAAGCATAATAGCATACGCAAGCCGATAAGGCTGCCACTACACAATACACAATGATGTACGCAGCTGACAAGGCTGCCACTACACAATACAAAATGATGTACGCAGCTGACAAGGCTGCCCCTGTACAAGCGGACATCCCAAACAACCCATGTCCAGACCATTATCCAAAACATATATACCCAACCCACATAATGTCTACAGACCTCTAAGAGTATAGTAGTGAAACTCGACGGGACAGGGACCCACCGTACCCATAGACAATGAAATGACTACACAGAAAGTTATATACCAAAACAACTAGGCTCTGAAACAGTGGAGCTCTCCCAATCAGCAGAGTAGATATCCTAGGCGGGAGGATCACCGAACTGTGCGTCTACACCTGCGGGCATTAAACGCAGCCCCCCGAGGAAAGGGGGTCAGTACGGACAATGTACTGAGTATGTAAAGCATAAGGTAAAGATGACAGGATACCAACATGATGAGTCAAAACAGGATATCGCTACAAATGTACCTTTTAAGTGAAAATCATGCATATCTTTAACTTATAATGTGCCTAGCTTCCCTAGTAAGGGACTCGGCAAAATAATCATCATATATATACATCATACGTACCCGACCCTCTAGTGAGGGACTCGGTGAAATAGTCATCACATCATCTCCTTCATCATCATCATCATAACCATCCTCATTACCAATCATATATATAATATACATACCCGGCCCTCTAGTGAGGGACTCGGGGACATATGCAAGAAACTTCGCACGAACATTACCTGGCCTGGGACTCGATGAAATGATAAATGACTCTATGCACGAGCAAAATATTATAAGCAACCATATGCAATTAAAATCATTTCTTATAACTCAATAGAACAATCAACGTGAACCAGCAAGGAGTATTACCAAAGATTAACGTTTTATCAAGATTATGAACCTTTAATACGATATGGAAATGTAAAATTTCAATGACTCAAAGAAGAACTACCATAGATATGAGAAATCACCATAGCCTTAGACACAGCCGATATATAGAGGAATAGTTGTGGAAGCAAGAATATACGTCACCTAGACGCTCTAGAAGTAAGTATCAAACCTGTCCGTCATTTGCTCATTTTTAAAACTCATGCAAAACAAAGAATGAAAGGATAGCGTTACGTACCATATAATTGAGCCGCACGTGCAATATTTACTTATCAATCTATTAATCTATAACACGCAACAATCGTGCCACAATTAGATAGACGTCCCACTTTACTACATATTGTAAGCTAGCTAATAATCAAACAAAAATCTGGCAGCACTTCCCCTATTATCCTTACTTCGTCCCAATCCGACAACAACCCAAATTATCCACAACAATACCAATAACACATATAACCGAACAAATCATATTAAACAGCCTTCCCCCCCAAAACAGTTCCGTCTCGGCAACCATAGTAACGAAACAACGACACACCAAGCGATAACTCATTTTATAATTCGCAACACATCTACCTTATCGTATTAATCCTTTGGATTATATACCCATAATCACATTAACATATACATAACGCCAAAAGAGAATTTCCCTCATTTTGCTTTAATCAAAACAGCCCAAACACTAACACGACACCACTAATAATCTGATTATGGTTTCCATTCATACTTAGCACATTCAATAACTAAAACAAATTTCCTAAGATACTGGTCACGCCCCCTTCTTAACATTAATGGCTAATTAACAATGGAATTCTAAGGAATTAACACACCAAGCAAAGAGATTACTAGCCGAATTCTTTTGTAGCTGCTGGCCGAGAATTGCATGGTTGGTTTTCTCCATTTCCATGACTGCCTACGCTAAGTGGTGAATAAGATTATATGTTTGCAATGCATTTCACCACCTCATTCATAATATGAAGCGGAGGCAGCCCCCCTCTACACGTGCCCAACTAAAAGCCAGCACCCAATCTGATTTCTTTTGATTTGCCTTGAGTGGTGGGGTCCACTTGATTAATTTAATCCTAATCAGCCACTAATTAATCCCTCACTTAAAGTTAATGACACTTACATTAGCCAAATCATACTTAATATCACATTTTGAATTAACATCCTTGCCTAATATTTCTTTAATCACTTGGAACTTAAAATAAAATCTCATTCCCCGGACTTACATCTACTAGTTCATGACGCGCACTACGTATAAATACGAGGCGTAACATCCGTCCCCCCCTAGTAACATTCATCCTCGAATGTTAAGTTAGTGTCTTAAAAAAATTTCCAGCGAAGTCTCTCTAACAGTTAAACCTATCAACCTGCATTCCGTAACTTACAGATGCCTCGCAGAGTAACAACTTACTACATAATCTCGTTTATCAAACAATATAGGCAAGCTAGGAATTGAATTACGTGCAGGTACGGGGAACAAGTAAGGATACTTATTCTTCATTTCGTCTTCCGCTTCCCAAGTCATCTCCTCCCTATTATTATTTCGCCACAACACTTTGACGGAAGCCACATCCTTAGTACGTAACCTTCTAACTTGGAGATCAAGTATAGCTACGAGTTTCTCCTTATATGACAACTCCTCTGTTACCTGAACATCATCTACATGGAATACTGTAGAAGGATCACCAATACATTTACATAGCATCGATACATGGAAGATTGGATGTACCGCCTCCAAATCAGATGGTAGATCTAACTCATAGGCAACCTTACCTATCCTACGAACAATCTGATAAGGCCCAATGTATCTCGGACTGAGCTTCTTTTTCCTGTCAAATCTCATCACACCCTTCGTGGGTGATACATTTAGGAATACCCAGTCACCAATCTGAAACTCCAAATCTCGACGCCGATTATCTGCATATGACTTCTGTCGACTCAGGGCTGCTAATAATCTTTCCTGAATAAGCTTCACCTTGTCAACAACTTGCTAAATCATATCCGGGCATATTAACTTAGTCTCGCCAACATCGACAAACCAATAGGTGACCTGCACTTCCTCCCATACAAGGCCTCGTACGGTGCCATCTGGATACTAGAATGGTAGCTATTATTATAGGCAAACTCAATGAGCAGCAAATGGTCATCCCAGCTACCTTTGAAGTCAATAATACAGGCCCGCAACATATCTTCTAATGTCTGAATAGTACGCTCAGTCCGCCCATCAGTCTGAGGGTGAAATGTTGTGCTAAGGTTCACCTGTGTCCCCAATTCCTTCTGAAACGATCTCCAAAAGTTGGCTGTAAATTGAGCTCCTCTGTGTGATATAATGGACGTGGGAACCCCATGAAGTCTCACTATCTCCCTGACATATAACCTCGCATAATCTTCAGCCGAATAAGTAGTCCTGACTAGAAAAAAATGGGCCGATTTCGTCAGCCTATCTACAATAACCCATATAGAGTCATACTTCCGTTGAGTGCGAGGTAAGCCTGTAATGAAGTCCATATTAATAATCTCCTATTTCCAAGTCGTATCTCTATCTCCTGTAATAATCCACCAGGCTTTTGATGTTCGATCTTGACTTGTTGACAATTCGGGCACTGACCAACAAACTCCGCTATGTCCTTTTTCATGCCATCCCACCAGTATAAGAATCTGAGGTCATGATACATTTTCGTTGACCCTAGGTAAACAGAATAACGGGCAGAGTGTGCCTCTCCTATAACCTGTCGTTGTAGCCCCGCAATATCGGGTACACACAATCTGCCTTCATATCATAACACTTCGTCAGGTGTAACCTTAAATGGGGTATTTTCCTTTTGAAGAGCTGCATCTCTATACTGTTCAAGAATAGGGTACTCGTACTGGTGTCTCTTTACCTCATCTATGATTGAGGACTCAACAACCTCTCGAATAGAAACTCCACTATCTTCTGAATTAGCCAGAAGGACTCTAAGGCTGGATAGCCGCTGAATCTCCTAAACAATCTCCCTCCTTTATGGTTTTACATCTGTCAAGATACCAATGGACTTACGGCTAAGAGCATCTGCTACAACATTTGCTTTCCCTGGATTATATAAAATATCAACATCATAATCCTTCAGCAACTCTAACCACCGCCTCTATCGTATATTAAACTCCTTCTGTTTAAAGATATATTGGAGACTCTTATGATCTGCGTAGATGTCCACATGGACACCATATAAATAATGCCTCCACATCTTCAAGGCATAAACCACGATTGCTAACTCCAGATCGTGAGTAGGATAATTCTATTCATGCTTCCTAAGCTGTCGGGAGGCATGGGCTATAACTTTTCCATGCTGCATCAATACATATCCTAGACCAACACCCGAAGCATCATAATAAATAATATAACCGTCTGGTCCCTCCGGAAGAGTTAGGACTGGAGTTGTAGTCCATTTGTCTTTCAATAGCTGGAAGCTTCGCTCACAACCATCAGTCCACTGGAACTTTGTTGCCTTTTGAGTTAGCCTTGTCAAAGGCACTGAAATTGAGGCAAACTTTTCTACGAATCTTCTGTAATATCCTGCTAACCCAAGAAAGTTGCGTACCTCAGTAGGTGTCGTAGGTCTTGGCCAAGTCTTTACCGCCTCAATCTTCTGCGTGTCTACCCGAATACAATCAACTCCAAATACCCCAAGAATGCCACTGAAGTCAACCATAACTCGCACGTGGTGAACTTAGCATACAACTTCGGGTGATGAAGCACCCTAAGTACCGTCCTTAAATGGTCTGCATGCTCGTCTTCTGAATGTGAATAGACCAGAATATCGTCTATAAATACAATAACAAACATATCAAGGAATGGTTTAAACACTCGATTTATTAAATCCATAAACACCTCTGGAGCATTAGTCAGCCCAAAAAATATCACTCTTAACTCATAATTCCCGTATCGGGTCCAGAATGCCATCTTTGGAATATCGTCCTCCCTTACCCGCACCTGATGATAACCTGACCGCAAGTCTATCTTTGAAAAACACTTGTCTCCCTGCAACTGGCAAAATAGATCTTCAATCCTTGGGAGGGGATACCTTTTCTTTACTGTTACTTTGTTCAGCTGCTTATAATCAATACACATCCGTAGCGACCCATCCTTCTTCATCACAAATAGTATCGGTGCTCCCCAAGGTGACGTACTAGGTCTGATGAAGCCCCTTTTCTAGAAAATCTCTCAATTGCTCTTTCAACTCTTTCAAGTCAGCAGGTGCCATTCGATAAAGAGGTATAGATATAGGCTAGGTATCTGGCAGTACATCTATTGTAAACTATATCTCTCATTCTGGAGGAAGGCATTGAAGTTCCTCTAGGAATACATCGGGAAATTCATTAACTACCGAGACTGATTGAAGAGTCGGTGCCTCTGTAATCATGTCAAGCACCTGAACTAGATAAATATAGCCTTTTATAACCATCTTCCTGACCTTAAGGTATGAAATAAACTTACCTTTCGGCGATACTGTACTCCCCTTCAACTCTATAATCGGTTCCCCTGGAAATTGAAATCGTACTATCTTTCCTCTGCAATCAACATTAGCATAACAAGCAGCCAACCAATCCATGCCCATGATAATATCAAACTTAATCATATTTAACTCTATTAGATCTGCTACGGTACGAAGACTATATATAACCACTGAACAATCCTTATATACTGGCCTAGCTATGACAGAATCTCCTACAGGTGTAGCTACCTAAAATGGTTCTATCAACTCAGACTCTATTCTGATCCTATTAGCAACGAAGGGGGATATAAATGATAAGGTGGAACCTGGGTCTATCAATGCATACAAACTTCGGGAGAATAGTGATAATATACTTGTGATCACATTAGGTGATGCCTCCTAATCCTGCTTACTAGTCAAAGCATATATGCGGTTCGAGGGACCGCTAGAACTGGAAGCTCCACCACGTCTCTACCACGGCCTGCTGGCGCCTATATATCCTTCCCTGTAGGGCGCATAGCCACAGAAGAAGATGAACCAGCAACGGACCCAGTAGGCTTTGCCATACCACCTGCACTACCTCTAAAGTGACACTCCCTCATAGTATTACCCTGACGGCCGCAAAAAAAACACGCACCTGTAGCCTAACGACATTCCCCAGGATGGGACCTACCACAGCGAGAACACCGAGGCAAAGGTGGCCTCGACTGGCTCAAACCCCTTCCCATCTGTGACCCTGACGCCCTAGAGCTTTGACCAGCTTCCGCATATCCAGTACGCTGGAACCCCCTACCCATGGAACGTGGGGGTGCACTTTGTACTGGCTGGGAAGAAAATCTAACATGCTGCTGAGACTGCCCGCCTTGAAACTTGTCAGGATAACCTACTGATCTAGCCCTCTTATGTTGGCCTCTATTATAATCTATATTAGGCTGACGTCCCCGGTGCCGATCCTCTACCCCCTTTGCATATGCCTGCACCCGAGCAATGTCCATACCTGGCTGAAGAGTCACTACCATACAACCGTCAATCAGATAACGATCCAATCCCATCACATAACGATGTACCCTGTCTGCCATATCAGCCACAATAGTAGGCGCATGCTAGCCAATAAATTAAACTCGAGGCTATACTCTCGAACGCTCCTGCCATTCTGCCTCAAACGCAAGAATCTATCTACTCTAGCTGGCTTCATCTCTAGAAGCAGGAAGTGGCCCTGGAAAGCCTCCACAAATTCATCCCATGTTGCTGGGGGGAGCACCCTCACCCCTAGATAACTCCCAAGACACATACCAATTAATAGCTACATCCCGCAAACGATACGTAGCAAACTCAACAGACTTGGTCTCCGAAGCCTTGATTATCCTCAATGTACGTTGCATCTGACGAATAAACTCTTGCGGATAATCCTGGGGCCTTGACCCAAATAACTCTGGAGGATTACAACTTAAGAAGTCGCGAGTCCTTAAGATATCATATTTGTCCGCATGATAAACTCCTAGTCCATGCTTGCGAGCCTAACCTGCAACTAATCTAGTCAGCAACTGAACCGCATCTCTCATGGCCCTATCCTCCGCTCCTGGCTGAGGAGCTGGAGGTTCAGGTGCTGGGGCCTCGGGGGCTGGTGGTGGTGTCCCCCGAGCTTGAGCTGCTGCTGCTCTAAGCTTCTCTAGCGGTGGCGGTGTAGCAGAGTTCTCCGACTGGAGCATAATACCAGGCATAGACCGGGCACGGGCCCTAGTAACTCTCCGGGTCTTACTAGTACCATCTGCTACCGATTTTCCCTTCTGGGGGGCTGTCGCTTTCTTTGGTGGCATAGCTGAAAACACATGGATTCATTAGAGAGGTATTATCCTATTAATATAGCTTTATCACACGATCTAGAATAAGAAGAAAGGATGACATCCTAAATGTCCTGTAGCTTCCTGTTTATAGATGTGGTGCACAATAAACCGATAAACAAGAATCTACTAGACACGGTCTGTAGACACTTCCGAGGAAGAACCACACTGTTACCACTTTTGTCACGACCCAACCCGATGGGCCGTGACTAGTGCCCGTTTTGGACACTTACATACAAACCTGTTAAGTATAACCAACTGAAACTAAGACAATATGGAATTTAATCAAATCAAGCCAACCCCAACGCCATATATGTATAAAGTGGATCAGTCTCATAAGGAGTCATAACCATTCAACTGTAACAACATACGAGAGCCGACAAGGCCGCCACTATCCAAAGTATAATAGCATACGCAAGCTGACAAGGCTACCACTACACAATACACAATGATGTACGCAGCCGAAAAGGCTGCCCCTGTACAAGCGGACATCCCAAGCAAACAATGTCCAGACCATTGTCCAAAACATATATATGCAACCCACATAATGTCTACAGACCTCTAAGAGTATAGTAGTGAAAATCGACGGGACAGGGCCCCGCCGTACCCATAGAGAAGCAAAAGACTACACAGAAAGTTATGTACCAAAAGGACTGGGCTCCGAAACAATGGAGCTCTCCCAATCAGCAGAGTAGATATCCTAGGCGGGAGGATCACTGAACTGTGCGTCTACACCTGCAGGCATGAAACGCAGCCCCCCCTCCCCCCCGAGGAAAGGAGGTCAGTACGGACAATGTATTGAGTATGTAAAGCATAAGGTAAAGATGACAGGATACCAACATGATGAGTCGAAACAAGATATCTCTACGCATGTACCTTTTAGGTGAAAATCATGCATATCTTTAACATATAAGGTGCCCAGCTTCCATAGTAAGGGATTCAGTAAAATAATCATCATATATATACATCATACGTACTCGGCCCTCTAGTGAGGGACTCGGTGAAATAGTCATCACATCATCTCTGTCATCATCATCATCATAACCATCCTTATCACCAATCATTTATATAATATACATACCCGGCCCTCTAGTGAGGGACTCGGTTACATATGCAAGAAACTCTGCACGAACATTATGCGGCCCGGGACTCAGTGAAATAATAAATGACTCTATGCACGAGCAGAATATTATGAGCAACCACATGCAATTAAAATCATTTCATATAACTCAATAGAACAATCAACGTGAACCAGCAAGGAGTATTACCAAAGAGTAACGTTTTATCAAGATTATGAACCTTTAATAAGACATGGAAACGTAAAATCTCAACGACTCTAAGAATCACTACCATAGATATGAGAAATCACCATAGCCTTAGACACAGCCGATATATAGTGGAATAGTTGTGGAAGCAAGAATATACGTCAAATAGACGCTCTAGAAGTAAGTATCAAACCTGTCCATCATCGCTCATTTTTAAAAGTCATGCCAAACAAAGAAAGAAAGGATAGAGTTACATACCGTATAGTCGAGCCGCACGTCCAATATTTACTGCTCATGCTATTAATCTATAACAATCAACAATCGTGTCGCAATTAGATAGTCGTCGCGCTTTACTACTTTTTGTAAGCTAGCTAATAATCTAACAGAAATCCGGCAGCACTTCCCCTATTTTCCTTATTTCATCCCAATCCGACAACAACCCAAATTATCCACAACAATACCAATAACACATATAACCCAACAAATCATATTAAACAGCCCCCCCTAAAACAGTTCCGTCTCGGCAACCATAGTAACGAAACAATGACACACCGAGTGATAACTCATTTTATAATTCGTAACACATCTACCTTATCGCATTAATCACATGGAGTATATACCCATAATCACATTAACATATACATAACGCCAGAAGAGAATTTCCTGCATTTTGCTTTAATCAAAATAGCCCAAACACTAACACGACACCACTAATAATCCGATTATGGTTTCCGTTCATACTTAGCACATTCAGTAACTAAAACAAATTTCCTAAGCTACTGGTTACGCCCCCTTCTTCACATTAATGGCTAATTAACAATGGAATTCTGAGGAATTAACACACCAAGAAAAGAGATTACTAACCAAATTCTTTTGTAGCTGCTGGCTGAGAGTTGCATGGTTGGTTTTCTCAATTTCCATGACTGCCTAAGCTATGTGGTGAAGAAGATGATATGTTTGACCACCTCATTCATAATATGAAGTGGAGGCAGCCCCCCTCTACACGTTCCCCACTAAGGGCCAAATCCCAATCTGATTTCTTTTAATTTGCCTTGAGTGGTGGGGCCCACTTGATTAGTTTAATCCTAATCTGCCACTAATTAATCCCTCACTTAAAGTTAATGACACTTACATTAGCCAAATCATAATTAATATCACATTTGGAATTAACATCCTTGCCTAATATTTCTTTAATCACTTGGAACTTAAAATAAAATCTCATTCCCCGAACTTACATGTACTAGTTCATGACGCACACTACGTATAAAAATACGAGGCGTAACAAAAATGATGAGGTGCAATGTGTAAAATGTTTGTTGTTGTTCTCCATTTGAAGTCTTAAAATGGCTTGTTTGATGATTGGAATTATTTTGCATAAGGTGTGTAAATTTTGGTGTTAAATGAAGTGTAAGGTGGCGGATATTAAGTGGAAAATTATAAGCTAAAAAAACAATGAATGTACACCTAAGAATGTATTAAACAAATTGTGAAAGTACCTCAAAATGAACGTATGAATGTTGTTAAATAAAGGCTAGAAAATTTAATAAAATTTCCAGTACTTGGTGGTGGAATTTTCGGCCAGAATACTTAAGGTTGAGAGGTTTAAAAATATATTTAAAACATGTGCGGTTAGTGGGGATTGAACACAAGACCTCACTACATGAAAGCTGAAAAAGATAAATAAATGAAGAGGTGTGGGATTCGAGCCCACAACCTCTTGGCCAAACAAGAGAGTAAAGAGAAATTTTAACAAAATAATAAAAATAATGAGAGGAGTGGGATTCGAAACCACCACCTCTTGGCAGAATGAGAAGGTAAGGAGAAAATGTAAATCAAACTAAGGTGAGGCTGTGGGGATTCGAACCCACAACCTCTTGAATGGATGAGAGAGTCAGGGGAAAAATAAAGGAGAAAATAAATGTGGAGAGTGGGGATTGAACCCAAAACCTCTCGGACAAGTTAGAAAGTTAAGATATAAATTAACAGAAAAATAATGAGCTTGTGGGGGATTGAACACGCAACCTCCTTACCTTGAAACAAAAAAAAGGAGGAGAACAAGAAAGAAATATTATGGGATTAATGGGAATCAAACTAGGGTCTCCCAAATCTAAAAAAATGCAATCATCAAGTTTATAATAAGATTAAGTATTGTTTAAGGGAATCGAAATCGGGTTCCCTTTTCCAATGCCGTATTGACACATAAGTCATACGTAAAGAAATATTAAATGAATGTTGCCTCTAAAGATCAAAATTAATATCTTTGCATAAACAAAAGATACATAAGTCTTGTACTACATAATCTTACGAAGATATGAGTCACTTAATAAACTATGAATGAAGCCTTATGGATTGTATGTATGGACCCTTAAGTATAGAATACGATTAAAAATAAGTGAACCCTAAGATGTATGTTATGAAATTTTGAAACCCTAGAAGGGTTAAGTGCGAGTGTAAGATACACTAAATGGCTAAGTGCATTGGCATATGACAAAATGAACAATGAAATTATGAAACCCTATAAGGATTAAGTAAGAGTGTGAAACACACAAAATGGCCAAGTACATTGGCATATGATGAAATGAACATTCACGTAAAAAAAAGGGGTGAGTAATTATGAAGAGCAAATATGCTAATGTTAATTAATGTGGTGACAACATGATATGAGGCTAATGTGAAGATGAGAGCAATCTCAAATGATACTAAGTTAATGTTACTAAAACGTACTCATTTATGAGAGCGTAAAGTTAATGAAGAGACCAATCTCTCTGAACACTCTAATGAAAGTATTGAGATTAACACACTCAATACTAATGATGAGATGAGAAATCATCTATTGAGCTATGATGTCCTCATACTAGAAGTCAGCTTCCATGATGTATGAGTTTGACTTTAATGGAACTTTATACTGAGCACCAATAGGCTAGCTATGAGCGGTGATGCCTTCTTTCGGGAAGGGCGAAGGTTCACGTAAATCTCATGAGATGAGACTGTTCGGCTTGCCGGGAATGGGTCTCTATATATCTCCTAGTCTTTGAACCTATACTGCCAATATAGGATCTGGTGGGGTTTAATTCCCATATATGCTAGCATGTTATTGAGTCACTTTGGAGGGTGATTCCACCTTTTTTCGGTGTGGGGGAGACACTGGATTTCATGATGCTCACATGATGTATGTCGGTTAAAGTTAAAGTTCCTAATGAATGAGGGAGGTCAGCCTCAAATGTTACACATAATGAAATGAAAGATACCAAAGGTGTTAGGATATGATAATCAAAAGGTGAGTTAGATTCAAGTAATTACATTAGGTCATTCTTGGTCATTGCATAGCGATCTTGATGAAAGTCCTAAAGTACATCCTAGGTATAACTAGTGTTTACACTGGCCCATGAATGAAATGAAACAGAGTACGTATGAATGAACGAAGCAAACTCTGCGTTTGCTAAAGCAGACTCCCTAGTTGAAGTCCCATATGTTGAGCCCTCATTTCTGGAGAGTCTTAATGTTAATTCCATGATTCCAAGGTCTCATGACATATGAATGAATGATATGAAAGATGTTATGTTCTATATTTGATATGATATGTGGATTATGTTATATGTTGTTGGCAAAATGATAAGTTTGATGATGCATGTTACACTCATGACATGACTTTCCAAATCCAAATTTGGCAGGTCCATTGACTTTTCTAATCAAAATTTGGGAATTTCACTAACTATCCTAATCTCAATTTGGCAAGTCCACTGAATTGACTTTCCATAATCATGTTGTTAGGAAAGAGTTATTCTTTCTCATGCATGTCCTTGGTGTGTGATTTCATATACCCATACTTAGTACAAGTGTGTACTAATTCCATACAAATATCTACTTTTAGGTACAGGCACAGGTGGACGTTAGATTTTACAGTACGACATTGCAGCTATCCGGGTGTGGAGCTTTTATCCGGACTTGGTAAACCCTCATGCTTTCGAGGTTCTCAACTATTATTATCTATCTTAGATGTAGGCATTAACTAGTGGAGCATGTTCCACTAGTGTTTCATTTCCCATTTCATTTCAGACTTTGTATTGGCTCCGTTTTCCCAAGTACACATTTAATGCAGCTACATATTATTTCTTTCATTTCATTAACTCTATATTAGATGGTTGAGTTGTGAACACCAATAATGTTAAGTTTAAAATGTTTATCATGAAGTAAGAAGAAAAAAAGTTCAAATTTTCTGCTAAAATTAATCTAGATGAAGTAAGAATGACATATGTAGGCTTGTCTGCGACCTCTAAGAGGTCAATGACGCGGTCTCATCTGGGGTCTAGGCTCTAGTCGTGAAAAAGTTGGTATCAGAGCACTAGGTTAAATTTCCAGAATAATGAGTTCACATCAACCACATTAAGTATTTTCTATGTCATGGTAGTGAAGTGCACCACTATCCTGGTTTATAGACTGCATGATGCGTTGAAAAAAAATTTCCCTTCTTCTAATCTTATCGTTCTTTTCCGAATGTCTGAATTCTTGGTGTGATGAACGTGTCTAACATCAATACTTATTATTTTCAGAGAATGAACACTTGGAGAACTGAGGATATGAGGAGGGGAAGAACAGCTGCTAGGGGTAATCAGAATCCACCCTAGGCTTCAACTGAAGGAGTGGCCATGCCAGTTAACCCAGCTGAGTTGACTGATGTGAGGTGATGGCATCTCTAGCCCTGATGGCACATACCATCACGATGCAGGTTCAGGCTATGACTGCCCAAGTCAAACGACAGGATGTTCAGAGGGAGAACCCACCGGTTCACAGCATGGCTGACAGACTGGGAGATTTCACGAGGATGAATCCTCCTATAATAACAGGGGCTAAGACATCAGAGGATCCACAAGAGTTTGTAGACGAGGTTAATAAGACCCTGGTGGCTATGGAGGCCACTGATATTGAGAAGACTGAGTTGGATTCCTACTAGCTCAAAGATGTTGCACAGACTTGGTGCAAGATGTGGCAAGATAGCCGTGTCTTAGGTGGAGTGTCAATTACATGGGAGCTGTTCAAGATAGCATTTTTGGAGAGATTCTCCCCCAGAGAGACATTCCTTCCATAGACTCAGTGCCCGTAGTGAATGAGTTCCTAGATGTGTTTCCTAAAGATTTGCCCGGAGTCCCTCCCCTTCGGGAGATTGACTTGTATGGACTTAGAATGCCATACCAAACCAATCTCGATTCCTCCTTATATAATGGCTCCAGCAAAACTCAAAGAGTTGAAGCTGTAGTTAAATGATCTCACTGATAAGGGTTTCATTCAGCCGAGCATATCCCTGTGGTGCGCTCCAGTGTTGTTTGTAAAGAAAAAAGATAGGACCATTATAATGTGTATCGATTATAGGTAGCTCAACAAAGTCACTAAAAAGAATAAGTATCCATTTTCCAGAATAGATGATTTTTTCAATAAACTCCAAGGGTCTAGTTTCTTCTCTAAGATTGATCTTCGTTCAGGATATCATCAGCTTAGGGTTAGGGAGGGAGATGTCCTAATGCAGCATTTCGTACTGTTATGGTCATTAAGATTTCTTGGTTATTTCATTTGGTCTCACAAATGCACGTGCTGCATTTAAGGACCTCCTGAACAGAGTCTTCTGTGAATACCTTGACTCTTTCGTCATAGTATTCATTGATGACATTCTCATCTACTCTAAGATCAAAGAAGAGGATGAACAACATTTGAGACTTACCTTGCAGGTACTTAGGCAACATCAGTTGTATGCCAAATTCAGCAAGTGTGAATTCTGGCTGAGATCAGTGACCTTCCTGGGCCATGTTGTGTCCGATCAAGGCGTAGAAGTGGACCCCAGGAAGACTGAAGCTGTTAAGAACTAACCCAAACCTCTTACTCCCACCGATATCCGTAGCTTTCTGGGATTGACTTGTTACTACCGAAGGTTTGTGGAGGGATTTTCTTCCATTGCTGCCCCACTTAGCTTTGACGAAGAAGAAGGCCAATTTTAAATGGACGGAGACTTATGAGAAGAGTTTCCAGGATCTCAAGGACAGACTCACTTCAGTCCCGGTGCTTACTCTACCTAAGTGTGGTGAGAATTACACGGTTTATTGTGATGCATCTAGGGTTGGCTTAGGTTGTGTTCTTATGTCGGCTGGTAAGGTTATAGTCTATGCTTCTAGACAGCTCAAGGTTCATGAAAAGAAATATCCCATTCACGACTTGGAGTTGGCAGCTGTGGTGTTTGCATTGAAGCTATGGAGGCATTATCTGTATGCAGTGCATGTGGATGTGTTCACAGATTATAAGAGTCTCCATGACGTGTTCACACAAAGGGAGTTGAATCTACGTCAGCACAGATGGTTGGAGTTGTTGAAGAATTATGACATGAATGTGCACTAACATCCAGGTAAGGCTAATGTTGTGGCTGATGCTTTGAGAAAGATTAGTATGGGGAGTACAACCCACCTTGAGGACGAGAAGAAGGATTTGGCAAAAGAAGTACAGAGACTAGCTAGACTGGGTGTGCAGTTGGTTGACTCTACTAGTGGGGGTGTTTCAGTTCACCCTAGTTTTGAATCATCCCTGATAGCTGAAGTAACAAAGGGCCAGCATCTTGATCCTATGTTGATGGAGCTGAAGGACTCAGTGTTGTTAAAAATGAATGAGTCTTTAGCTTTTGGAGATGATGACATACTTAGATACCAGGACAGGTTGTGTGTACCAGATATTCCATACATCTAGGTTCCACCAAAGTGTATCATGATCTTAAGCTGATTTATTAGTGGGATGGCATGAAGAAGGACATTGCAGAATATGTGGCTAAGTGTCCTAATTGTCAGCAGGTTAAGGCAGAGCATCTTAAGCCTAGTGGTCTGACTCAGATTATTGAGGTTCCGACTTGGAAGTGGGAGGCCATTAATATGGACTTTATAGTTGGTCTTCCGAGGACTAGGAAGCAGCATGAGTCCATATGGGTTATTGTGGACAGATTGACTAAGTCTGCCACTTTATTCCTGTGAAGTCTACTTACAGGGCCGAGGATTATGCGAGACTCTACATTGATGAGATTGTGAGATGGCATGGGATTCCTTTGTCTATCAGTTCAGATAGAGGAGCTTAGTTTACTTCACATTTATGGAGATCTGTCCAGAAAAGCATGGGCACGCAGGTAAAACTTAGCACTGCCTTTCATCCTTAGAAAGATGGGCAGGCAATGCGCACCATTCAGACATTGGAGGACATGTTATGAGCGTGTGATTGACATAAGAGGTAACTGGATTACCATCTGCCTTTGTTGCAGTTCTCGTATAATAATACCTATCACTCCAGCATTGGGATGGCACCGTTTGAGGCATTGTATGGTAGGAGGTGTAGATCTTTAGTTTGGTGGTTTGAGGTTGGAGAGTCATCCATTTGGGTCCAGAGATCATTCATGAGGCCTTGGAGAAAGTTAGAGTGATTAGGGACAGGTTGAATACTTCTTATAGCCAACAAAATCATATGCAAACAACAGAAAGCGGCCCTTCGAATATAATGTTGGTGACCAGGTTTGAAGATATCGCCTATGAAAGGGGTGATGGGATTTGGTAGAAAATAGAAGCTGAGTCCGAGGTATGTGGGGCCATATGAGATCCTACAGCGTGTGGGTGAGGTGGACTATGATTTAGCATTGCCTGCAGAGCTAGCTTCTGTTCATACACTCTTTCATGTATCTAAGTTAAAGAAGTGCCTAGGTGATCCAGCATCAATCCTACATGTTGAAGATTTGGGGGTTGGTGAAGACTTGTCCTATGAGGAGGTACCTGTTGAGATCTTAGACAAACAGGTCAAGCGGCTGAGGAACAAGGAGATTGCCACAGTGAAGGTATTGTGGAGAAATCATCTTGTTGAGGGTGCTACGTGGAGGCTGAGGCTGACATGAGATCCCGCTATCCTCATCTTTTCAGCTGTTGAGGTTAGACTTCCCACTCTTAAGCCTATGTGTCCTGACCTCTTCGTATTTTGTTGCTATTGGTTGAATGTCCATACATATTATGTTATGATCTTTTTGGCATTACGATGTGTAATAGTAGTGTCACTCGTGGATGAATGTTCCTAAAGGGTGTGGGGATAATGTAACAATTCTAAAAAACTGAATAGGATAAATATTTAAGGTGATTTATTTATTAATTAAAATCTATTCATTAAGGGTAAAATGTTCCTTTCACGTATAAGTTAAAATAATAAGATTTTTAATTTTTAATTATTAATTATTAAATTAAATTGACTGTGTTTTGCCAACTATCCTAGTTTTAAGGGGGCACTACCTCACACAAACTCTCTCACATATCTAAAGCTCTCTCTCTCTCTCTCTCTCATCCATTTTGATTTCTTTGCTTCAAAAAATAGAAAAAAAACATTAGAAAACAATCAAAAGTTCTCTACACTCAAAGAACTTAAGAAACGAAAACTTTGCACCATCTTCTCGACAGGTTTGTGTTGAAGGTTTAAATGAGGTTTTGGGAAGCACTTGAAAGGTGTGGAAAGCTACAACAAGGTATGGGTTCTCTCTTGGAATCCTTTATCCAAGAGAAATTTCATTCTACAAAATTCAACGTATGAAACTAGGGTTGTTCCCTTTTATTGTTGACCTCCTTATCCCTAGTCTCCTTCTGATTTCAATCTAAATTAGTTTAGAAGTCATGTTGTTGGTATGGTTGCTGGTAGCTAAGTGTGAAATATGATGTTCCTTATGATTTTATGTTTGGGAATAGTAAGCATGTTCAATGATGTCAACCGAAAATGACGTGGTGCAATGTGTAAAATGTTTATTGTTGTTCTCCATTTGAAGTATTAAAATGGCTTGTTTTATGATTGGAATTATTGTTCATGAGGTGTGTAAATTGTGGTATTAAATGAAGTGTAAGGTGGTTGAACTTAAGTGGAAAATTCTAAGCTAAAAAAACAATGAATCTACACCTAAGAATGTGTTAAACAAATTGTGAAAGTACCTCAAAATGAACATATGAATGTTGTTAAATAAAGGCTAGAAAATTTAATAAAATTTCCAGTACTTGGTGGTGGAATTTTTGTCCAGAATACTTAAGGTTGAGAGGTTTAAAAATATATTAAAAACATGTGTGGTTAGTGGGGATTGAACCCAAGACCTCACTACATGAAAGCTGAAAAAAATAAATAAATGAAAATTTGTGGGATTCGAACCCACAACCTCTCTGCCAAACAAGAGACTAAAGAGAAATTTTAAAAAATAATAAAAATAATTAGAGGAGTGGGATTCGAACCTACAACCTCAAAGAAGAATGAGAAGGTAAAGAGAAACTGTAAATTAGACTAAGGTGAGGCTGTGAGGATTCGAACCCACAACCTTTTGAATGGATGAGAGAGTTAGGAGAAAAATAAAAGAGAAAATAAATGTGGAGAGTGGGGATTGAACCCACAACCTCTTGGATACGTGAGAAAGTTAAGATATAAATTAAAAGAAAAATAATGAGCTAGTGGGGGATTGAACCCACAACCTCCTTGCCTTAAAACGAAAAAAGGGGAGGAGAACAAGAAAGAAATATTATGGGATTGATGGGAATAGAACTAGGGTCTCCCAAATCTCAAAAAATGCAAATATCAAGTTTAAAATAAGATTAAGTATTGTTCAAGGGTTTCGAAATTTGGTTCCCTTGACCAATTCCGTATAAACACATAAGTCATACATAAACAAATGTTTAATGAATGCTGCCTCTAAAGATCAAAATCAATATCTTGGCATAAATCAAAGATACATAAGTCTTGTACTACATATTCTTAGGAATATATGAGTCACTTAATAAACTGTGAATGAAGCCTCATTAATTCTATGTATAGACCCGTAAGTCTAGCATACGATTGAAAAAAAGTTAACCTAAGATGTATGTAATAAAATGATGAAACCCTAGAAGGGTTAAGTGCGAGTGTAAGATACACTAAATGGCCAAGTGCATTGGCATATGACGAAATGAATAATGAAATGAACAATGAAGTTATGAAAACCTAGAAGGTTTAAGTAAGAGTGTGAAACACACTAAATGGCCAAGTGCATTGGCATATGATGTAATGAACATTCACGTAAAAAAAAGGGTGAGTAATCATGAAGAGAAAATGTGCTAATGTTAATGAATGTGGTGAAAACATGATATGAGGCTAATGTAAAAGATGAGAGCAATGTCAAATGAGGCTAAGTAAATGTTACTAAAACGTACTTACCTATGAGAGTGTAAGTTAATGAAGAGACCAATCTCTATGTACACTCTAATGAAAGTATTGAGATTAACACACTTAATGCTGAGATAAGAAGTCATCTATTGAGCTATGATGTCCTCATACTAGAAGTCAGCTTCCATGATGTATGAGTTTGAATGTAATGAAACTTTATACTGAGCAGCGATAGGCTAGCTATGAGCGGTGATGCCTTCTTTCGGGAAGGGCGAAGGTTCATGTAACTCTTATGAGATGAGATTGTACAGCTTGCCGGATATGGGTCTCCATACATCTCCTAGTCTTTGAACCTATACTGCCAATATAAGGATCTGGCAGGGTTAAATTCCCAAATACGCTAGCATGTTATTGAGTCACTTTGGCCGGTGATTCCACATCCTTTTTGTGTGGGGGAGACACTGGGTTTCATGATGCTTACATGATCTATATCGGTTAAAGTTAAAGTCCCCATGAATGAATGAGGTCAGCCTCAAACGATGCACATAATGGAATGAATGATACCAAAGGTTTTAGGATATGATAATCAAACGTTGAGTTAGATTCAAGTAATGACATTAGGTCATTCGTTGTCATTGCACAAAGAACCCCAAGAGAGTCCTAAACTACATCCTATGTGTAACTGGTGTTTACACTAGACCATGAATGAAATTAAATGAGACTTAGAGCCTGATGCCCTACAATTCTAATCTTGTCTAAACCTTGGGGATAGAGAAATAACTGGTGATAGTGGTGACATGGTAGATTTGGCTGAAAGTAATATTACATGTGATTTCCATAACTTGATTTCTGCTGAGAGCACTCATAGTTGCATGTTCTAGCCTTCATGTTGTCCTTATCCGTTTCCCTGTGATTATCTCCCTCAATATACTAAGCATGAGTCATGAGCTTAATTATATTCATATCCTCTAATAAGATAGCATTCCTGCACTCACCATTCACCAAGTCGGAGGATACCCAAAACTTAAATTTACTTATTTGTGCCCTCGAATCAGCAACCATATATGGAGCATACCTTGAGACTTAAGTAAATTTCTGTCCGTTCTATTGCATTGCCACTATAAGTTATCACAAGTTCATAAAGTTCTTAGCCTTTTTACCTCTCTCAACTCCTTCGGGAGGAACGTGTCTAGAAAAGCTACAGTAAAGCATTCCCAAGTCATAGGAGTTGCATTCGTACCCCTATTTTCTTACCATTGAGTAAACCAAAAATGATATACATCCTTAAGTTAGTAGGATGCAAATTTACCCTATCATTACCGGTTACTTGTATCACCCCAAAGATTCATAATCTCATAGACAAAGTTGTGTGGGTCTTCATCAATAGGAGACCCTACAACTCAAGCGCATTCACCCGAGTAAGATCTCGAACATTAGTTCCACTTGATTCACCATTAGTATTAGTAGGAACTGGGGCCTGTTGATTGTTCTTTATAGCCTCACTCTAAGCCAAGAGATGGATAGTATTCCAAAACTCTGCATTCGAAACCTCATGGTCAGTGACCGGAGGAACTCCATTAGAATTTTGTGCATTAGCATTCCTGCTTAAGCTCTATGAGGAGGCATGATGTGAAATGCATAACGAAATATTAGAAAGGATATCTTACCCACACACCATAAGAACAGAAAAAAGTGATTTTTTTCATAAATCCTTTGTAGTCTCCCTGTCATTAGATGTGGTGCACTTCACACCCATAAAAGAGACTCTGCTTAGTGCGGCATTCGGACATCCTAGAACTCTTGAACCTAATGCTCTGATACGAAGGTTTTCACTCCCTGATGCTACCTTCTTAAGGTAAAAATGGAACTTAGGATTATGAAAGACCCCAAGCTAACGTTGAAGCTGGCATATCATAAGCATAGTAAAACAATCTAAATATTGTTATACTATGCAAAAACTAAAATAGTAATAAATAAACGAGAGGAATACCTAAAGGTGGTCTTGATATATACAATACTATGAGTTCAATTACAACTGAAAGATCAAACTCAAAACTTAAGTTGAATATTATATGAAAAATGTCTTTAACTGACTAGAGTTGATGTGACATGTCACTAGTTAACTCTAGCCAAAAGTAAAACTAAATCAAATATTGAATCTAGAAAAACATGTCTATTGTCCTCAAAATATTAGGACTCGCAACTAAAGTTTTTGAAATGAAGAACGAGAATTCATCTATGCATGATCTGGATGCTAAGTATCTAAACCTACATCATCAAAGGATGAAGTGTGAGTATGCGTCAGTACTTGGAATGTACTGATCATGCACGATATATAATATAACTAATCAAAATTAATAAACTAAACAATGTATGTTGAGCAATGATATAATCTGAACTAAATGTAAATGATTAAAATATAATGACAGAGAAAAATCCAATGATCAAGTACGAATCCTGAATATGATAAACTAAGAATGAATGTTGAGGTGTAACTGAAAACATGATCAAATGCATTGTACTGAGAGAGCTACTATTAACTTATATAAACCTACATGAGATAAATGCATGTCTCATGTATATATGTCATTGAGAGGACCAAATATACCTTGCGAGGCATATAAAGGCATGATTGTCATCATCACTAAATCTGATGCCCAATAAAGGGGACTTATAATCCAAAGGGGGCACCAAGTTCTGGGATTATGAGTGTACACTGAACCCTAATCCAACTCAGTGTAAGCCTACTCGCAACTATAATGTGTATGAAAAACATATGTGAAATACTTCATAGCTTAATGATCCGACATGCAAATCTAAGAATTCAGCATAATAGATAACAATGAAACATTTGGTACTGGAGCATGCATATCTGTTTAACTAACCTAAGAGGTGTAATTCATGAACTAAAAGAATCTACACAACTAGGGTACTGAATATCATTCAAAGACCTAAGCAACGATTTCACAAAAAACATGATAATCTGATTTAAAAATCTATAACAACCAATTCGCAACAATTTTACAAGGTTGTAGAAACCCTAGGTCTAAACATGATTTAGAAAATCAAGAATCTTACTCAATTATAGGGACCTAGTGGATGAAAAGAGCGCACAAGCGAAATCTCAAATACATGGAGACAAATTTCACAGAGAAATCTTTCGATTTCAAGGCTAAAACTGAAAAAAGATGTTAGACCATGGGAGCCTTCATGGGTAGCCCCCTAGCCTGTACCGTAGACCTCCATGCCCAAGTGAATAACATGAGGACCTTGACAGTCCATGGTCCTCAGAATGGGTCATGGTGGCATCTATAAGAGGCTAACTAGTAGGACACCAAACACATCCCTCACACCCTATCACCCAAATAAGGACAACATGGACCTTCACTATATGTTGTCCTGAAGAAAGATCGTGGGGGGTGTCCGTAACGATAACAAGTAGACCCCTAGACCTCAACCTCCAAACCTCAGCGCAAGTGAGAACCATAAGGAATTTCAAGGTTTGTGTTCCTCTAGATGGGTCGTGGTAGGGTCTCATAAACCAAACATATAACCCCCAGCTCCTAGCCAAGAGACACGACCGATCCCACTGCCTTTTGTCCCTTTCACGGTCGGTAAGAGTAACTGTGGTCGACCTTGCTAGCTTTTTAAATCACTGGTCTTTTGCTCGTATCTCATTTTCATCCAAAACTACATTATTGAACCCTAAGCTACGTGGTTTTGTTAGTTTTAGCCTACAAAAATAACTAGAACTTACCTAAGTAATATCATTAATATAAAACTTAGAGAAATTAGAGCCAGAGAGGAAAAAGTAAGTCAAAAACCCTAGTTCAAAAACGAAGCAAGAATCCATTAGTTCCAGCCCCAAAATCGAAAGACTTCTCAGTGGAATTCACCAGGCATATGGGATTTCACTAATGGGGTCCTTCTCCCATTAGATCCCTAAAATTCAGTCATATTCTTGATTCCCTTATTATGTCTAGACATAGGGTTATCTAGAATTCCGGCAGACCATCATGAATTACTATTCAAATGTACTAAATTAGATTATCATGTTATAACTTGGTTTCTATCATGAATTTCAAATTTTCCATGAGAATGCATGCATGAGGCAGCATGAGGATGACTAAGACATCAAGCTAGACTCGAAGATAAAAGAAAGATATAGGGATACTAAGAAGTCACACCGGCATCAAAATCACACCCACCAAACCATAACACAGAACTCTTCCAAAACCAAAATAATTCTATCTCACCCATGGGAGAAAACCCCACTAGTCCCTTAAAATCCATCTCCATCAACCAAAACATAAAACCAATGTATTAACAACCACTGAACTGTTGATATAAGTAAGCACTTATGAAGTTTCCGAAAGGGTTCTACGGACCACTCCAAATGAAATCACCATAAATTGAGTTCTAAGATAGTTAATAAAACACACAATAGTAAAAAATGTATACCCACAAGCTAAAAGACCATACCAATCATAACATACCAATCACCGCATCCGGGAACTCTTACGATCTGGTCGAGTTTAAAGAGCATAGAATCTATATTATTTCAAACCACCACTACGATAGAGTGAAGGGAAGAGAAAGGTTGATTTCATCAAAGAGTATCTCCCTCTTTCTAACAATCGAAGGACAATTCCTTTCTAATGAATGATCTTACCAAAAAAACACACGCATTAGAACCGGCTAGACATTTACCCTCATGTATTCTCCCACACCACCTACACTCAAGCAATATTTTCTCAATATTAACCTTACCTTGAAACGGTTTACTCCATCGGACCTTGAATGGAAGATCGACAACTATAGTTGGAGCATATTTAGACATTTGTGTGAAATTTAAAGCATACTCATTCACGCTCATATCTCCTTTGATGATGGTTAATGAACTCAACTACTTTTACCTCCCTAATCTCAAGTTGAAAGAATCTATGATGCAAAACAACCCTAGATTTATCCAATTCAAGAGGAACCTCATCTAGCACCCACTCTTGTTTCCATTGGCTTAACATAATTGGAGAAACACCCTTAAGTTGTAAGAGACCAATTCTACCTTTTACACTAGTGTTACTCCCATGATCATCAAAACATTACATACCAGAACAATGAACTCTTAAGCATCTTCCTCAATGCTAGAGCCATCATAAGTCTTGAGGATATAGTCTAATAAAGTCTCTCACCCTTGTTGCCACCATACAACCCTTGTGTTTATGGGAGAGATAACCTCTCTATTTTCCCTAACTATTATAGCTTGGTCCAGTACATGAAATGCTGTTCAAAACTCATCATCAATCACTTGCTCAGCCAAAGGGTTCACCGGTAGTTGGGGAATCTTCTTCTCACATTTTCACAAACATTTCTGTTCATTCTAACGGGATTCTTCGTAGAGGTATATTCTAAAAAATATAAATAGGAGTTAGGAGAGAATGACACCTAGAGTTACACCCTATCACATGACTTTACGGTAATTAAAGAAGTGAAGTTTCCTAAATATTTTATAACCTCTCATTCATAAATGTGATATGCTTCACACTCATGAAAAGATTCTACTCGACGTGGCTCATCAGATATCCTAGGACCTTTCTCATTCTTGTGCTCTAAATACCAAGTTTGTCACGACCAATTGTAGCCCCTAGAAGTTACATGGTGTACAAGACACTGAAATGCCTCATGCAAGCCACTTAGCATACATAATAAATGATAATAAAGTTTAAAATAATCTTAACATCATTTAAAAACTATGTAGTACATAAGAAGAAATAGGGGCATAGTAAGTTCAAAAGTAAAATGAAAAGACATAATGAAATAATTCTTAGTCCTCAAAACATAAGGCAGCATCACCAATCTTCAGTCTTCAACTACTAAGAGGTCCTAGCCACAGAGGTGTGGCTTGGATTTGGCAAACCTTATTGTCTCATTCGGGTTTACCCCCTAGACGTAACTAGCATCGTTGTCCTTTTCAAGGACTAAGACTAGCCTCTTAGTCTCATGTTATTACATTCATAGGTAGAAAGTGCGGAAAAATTTAAAACTTTCATCATCACTACTTGGAGATTTACATAGACCGCCACATACACATAATATACACTCATATAGAGTATACATAGACCCTTCGTATAGGCAAGTTACATAGCCTTCTACTTTTATTGCACATACATATACGTAAAATATAGAAATAGTCTCAACAATTGCCTTCTCATTCCATCTAAATGATTATCACAATGTAAGCATAACCCTTACATTAATCCAACAAGACCATGTATAGGTCATACAAAAGTATAATACTCAATTAAAAAGGAAAAGAATGAAAAAGTCAATAAGCTCATAAAAAAATCTGTAAGCTAGAGGATGGAATTGCCCTCGAAAGTTAAGGACCTACCCCCACTTGGATGAAAGGAAGAATCTAAGGCTTCAACAATGTCGCCTTCCAAATTCTTCAATGACCGGAACCAAAACTGTTTGGGAAAAATGAAGAAAATGGGGTTAGTACTCCATGTATACTAAGTATGGGATCTTATGCACATACACAAGCAAAACATGCTAAAAGGGTCTTTTTAGTCAAAACATGTCATTTTACCCCTTTAGGGTCTTAATGCAAAGTCAAGTAAGTCATATCAACCAACCAAACATGCTTATTATCTCAACAAGTAATACTTATTCCAACATACTTGAAACCATGATTTACTCCAACCCTAACATAAAGGAATAATATCACAAGAATGAATAAGAGTCAAACATATCATAATAAGCAAGACAACTACTTACAACTCCTTATAATGTTAACAGGTGCAATGACCAATCAAAGCCCCATAACCTTACTCAATCAAGTGTTCCCAACAAGAAAACATGACCAGTGTCCAACTTTACATATCATGGCATTTAGGTTTACATTTCATCATATATTAACATTACAACCCAAGTCATATTCATAAATAAACTAATCAACATATAGTATCAACAATGTGCCATGGTCATCATGTATAAATCATATATTATCATAACATAAACATATATAAGATCATCCTCCTAAGACTCCCCTCCCCGTAAGGCTAACTAGTGAAATGTTTAGGTAGAGTCCCATACCCCTACCTAGACCAAGTTAGACCCCTTAGATTATTCAAGTTAGAGTTCAAGTCCTTTAATTTATTTTACCTTTTAGGATCATCTTGCCCTAACCGACATAGACCACATGAGCTAGTGTGGAATCCGGTGTCATAAAACCCTACACCTAAAGAAGGCGTATTACTTTCCAAGTAAGTACCAAAACATTAAGCATAGCAACTACGTGGATCCACTTGGAAGTATTCCTATGGGGACCCTCTTTATGCTCCATGCAATATAGTCTCCAATCTCAAGAGTAATATAGTGTTCCTACCTTCCCTATATGGGAATGGACACTCCTCAATATAGTTCATTAGGTGCTAAGCTAGAGTCCCTTTTTGAAATGTCTTTAATCCTTTAAATATCAATCATAGCTTAATTAAGGCCATACGTTCTACCCCTTGTATAATCATCATCATCAATAGCTCCATAAGAATTGTATGAGTATAAGTCCTTTCATCACAAATCATACAAGTGAGGTTAACACATTAACATTTGATAGCATATTAAGGCACGTTGATAGTTTTCACCATCCTTATATCACGTACACCTTAATCAACCTCACAACATAGTCAAGACATTTCAATACAACATCATACCACCCTATAATCCTAGTATAAGGCATACTCCAATGTAATATCATGATTTAACAACAACTAATCACAATTGGAAGTAAAGATAGAGATTCTATGACTTATCAAGTCTTCCTCATCGTCTATCATCAAGCCCTTACCATCAACCCATAACTCAAACCAACTTGGGGAGTAACATCATCACACAATGATAACTAATAGAATAACATGGCTAATTGCATCTCTATAACACAATTCAACTCTAGATCACAACTTGAGACAAGATACATAGGCTAATTTCTGATAACAATCCATAACCTAAACCACATCTCAAGAACTAGAATGATAGGCCTATAATTCATCTTAATTTAATCATAATAACACCATAAGATAGTAATCTAATCAACAACCAACTCAATTGAATGATCACAATACAATATAGGTCAAGATCACTACCTAGTGTTAGGGATCGAGGATCATATTCTTCAATTTAGACCAAACCATCAAGAATTACCATAAAGAAGTTGAATTGCATGTTAATCTACTCAATATAACCCTATAAAATAAATCATTAACAACTCAATTCATAACTTCAATTTAGTAATTGAACGAAACACATAAGAAAACTCAACTTTTGAAATCTATTTTGAAGGAATTGAGGAAAGAATCTCAAAGGTAAATAGAACCCATACCTTAACGCTTGGCAACAAATTTGATGGTGAATTTGTCCCTTTCAAGCCCCTAAACCCTAATCCTTTCTAGTTTTCAATGGTGAGTTCATGTAGAGAGACAAATAAGAGAGAAGGAAGAGAGTTTATTTGTGAGTTGTGATTACGTTAATGAGGGTTGAGGGCAATAATAGTCGGTTTTAATCAATTAAATTAGTCTCTATTTAATCCCCAAGTAACCCGTAAACCACCTAATTAATAAAATAAACTGAATTAAAAATATGCAGCAAATTAGAACCCTCACAAACGAGAACCCGCTTACGGGCTGTCTGTGAGTCGACGGACATGAATCTGAGATAAAGTTGGTCAACTAGCTAATGTCTATCTAGATCATCATCATGTGGGGCACATAGGAACGGGATAAGGAGATTGCTACTACAAACCCGACCTAAAGAAAGGTTAAATCAAGTTCCAAATTATATATGAAGCACTATTTAGGAATATTAGCCTGTAGGTCTGTTAATACTAAACAGGCCTTTCACAGAGTTTTAATTCTACAAAAATATTATAGGTTTTTGTTGATTATTTTAATGGAACCATTTTAAGACGCTAAGCATATTCAATGGTATAAAAAAGACTAGGGATGAATTATGTTAACTACAATGTTAATTGAAAATTTTTAGTGGTTGTATGGAAGAATGTTCATGTAGGTTTTCTATCAGTTATTTAGAACAAGAGTTGACTTTATAGCTTACACTAGAGAATGGTGCTAGAATCCTAGCATCTACTATATATGCTAAGTGCACTGCTACTAAAAGGATGGTCCTCCGGGAGGATATTTAATCTATTATACACATTTTTCTTTTCCATGGATGATTGGGGATATTTTAATGTGAAATTGGGTGACGAAGAAAATATTGGTGGCTTTACCAGTTCCCCTCAGAGTATGAGGATTTTTCAGAATGTTTGACTTCTAGTTGATTGAATGATATGAACTTCTCTGGAAACCCCTTTAAATTGTGAAATGGCAGGTCACATGGTGAATGTATACAAAAAATATTGGATAGGGTTGTGAAAAATTAAATGTTACATAATCTTTGTGGTTATATTTAGGGTAGAACATTTTGCAAGAATCAGGTCTTACCACGCTCCACTGTTCCTTTTTTGTGTAGTCAACAATGGGGATATCATCAGACCTTTTAAGCTCCTCAACATCTTGACTGAGAGAGAATAGTTAAGGGAAGTGGTTGAGCACAATTGGGTGGCAGATGCATTAGAATATATCTTTGTGTAGTTTTAACAAAAGCAGAAGAGAACTAAGACGGCTTTAACTAAGTGGAGCAAGAAGATGTTTGGGGATACATTCAAACACCTGACCACTGGAGAGGAGATAGTAAAGCTAAAGAAGTAGCTATTTTTAGATGATCCATCACCTGCACATAGAGGTATCCTCCAATAGGATCAATAAGTAGAAGAATTTTGGAGTCTAAAATCAAGGATGCAGTGGTTTGAAGAAGAGGATAGAAATGAGAAGAGAGAGGTTAGTTTTGAAAGGAATTACCAAATCTGATGGAACATGGATTGAGTCTGAACTGATATTATTGAATAGGAATTGATTTTCTTACAAACAATTCATCGGTGGGGTAACTACTATAGACTCCTCTTTATTACAATATATAAATCATGTAATTACCCATGAAGAAAATGGAGAAATGACTCACATACCTGATGAAGCAGAGATCCAAAGAATGGTGTTTCAGTTAAATTCTGAAAGTTCATGTTCTCTATATGGTTTTCAGGATGTGTTTATCAACATTGTTGGGTCTTATGTGATAAAAGTTATGTTAGCATATTTCCGGCGAGCTACACTTCCGATATCATTCACTTGTACTAAAACAGTGTTATCACCAAAAAAAGGAACTGAAAACAAGATCAATTCTTGATTGATACATGATAGATTGAAGGTTTTTGCACCTAGATTGATTTCCCACAATCAGTCTATATTGGTACAGGGGAGGAATGAAGATATATTGTTATCTTAGGAAATTGTTGCTGACATCAGTGTGAGGGGAAAACGAGAAAATGTGATAATCAAACTTGACATGGCCAAGGCATATGATACAGTGGACTGAAGATTTTTAATCAATGTTCTGGAGAGAATGGGCTTTAGATCTATTTTGCTAGGCATGACCTGGAGACTTATTGCAAACAATTGGTGTTGTGTGCTAATTAATGGGCAAACACATAATATCTTCCATTCTTCAATAGGGTGAAGCAGGGATATCTGATGTGCCATGATTTCACGATATTTTTAATGCTTTTTCTGTAAGTTTTGTGTGTGTCTAAAATCCTTTTCGTATTGATTTTTATGTTTCTCCTTATTTGCAGGAAATCAGATGAATGCGAAAGTGCTTGAGCGAGAAATGCAGAAGTGACCATGTACAGAGTTTATGATGGTCCGTCGAGTCTATGACGGTCCGTAGGTGGCATCGTGTGAGGAGAGAAGCTGCTGAAGGAAGATGGGGAAGTCTTACCTAGTGCGGGATTATGGAAGTCCCAAATTCTAAGAAGTTAAAGTATTATGGAACGGAGACCCTCTACGGACCGTCCTTCTTTGAATGGTCTGTCATACCTATTCGTTGAGGGTAATGAAGAAAGTAGCAGAAGAATTTGTGAAGTATGGAACGACGGAGGCCATGACGGCCCGTGATGACCACTACGGTCCGTCACGAGGTCCGTCAACTCAGACACGTTTGCACAGATTTTCAGTAATAGAATCCTTCTTTTATTAGATTTTTGTTTTTATTATAAATAGTTCGAAAAACCTCATTTTTGGGGTTAGACTTTTCTATAACTTTTAGTTCTCTTGTTCATGTATTGAAGAATTAATTTCATTAATTGGTACATTTTTTCTGGAATTGATTGTTGGTGTTTTTGTTGATTAATCAAGTGAATGTTTTGATTTTATTCTTTCTCATTAAAGTAAGTGCATGAATTCTTATATTAAATATATGAATAGTGTGGTTATGACCATGGTTAACTAAACTCCATAACTAGGGTTGTGGGAACCATGTGTGAATAATGAGGTAAAATCTAACTAAAATAGCAATTCTAGAATAGTGTCTTGCATGTATTGATAATTCTTTCATTTAGAAGTGTTGTTAACGGATGGCCAAAGTTAGAACTCGCCTTAATGCTACTTGCTGGACCAAGGAGGTAGATAATAGGAAAAAAATTATCAACATAGGTTTAGTGTACACTATCTAATAGGCCAGTGTCGGTTGGTATGAGATAATAACTTAGTCAAATATCGAATACAATGCTTAATATGAGGTAAAGGTAAGGGTTAGTATAGCAACACAAGTACCCGGACCAAGGTGCGGAGTGAAATTTCTAGATGCCGGACAAAGGATTTACAGATACATAACTTATCACTTTACATGCAAGATACTAGGAAAGAATTGTTATAGTTAGAATTATCAAGTTAGGAACTTGTGGGGAACACTTAAGCCCTAGTTACTTTTGTTAATTGATTAAGATCTGATATTTGAATCTGTTAGTTGTTTACTTTAATTTAGTTAATTATTTTCATTAATTTAGAATAAAACCCCCCTTTTTCATCTTTTGTTTTCTAGGGAAATAGTTGACTAAATAATAGTAATAATGGAATAAAGTTAAGTCTGAACTATTTTTTTCGTAGGTTTGATCTCAACCTCATTAGTTGGGTTATTTATTTGATACGACCGCTTTACTTCTTATTTGAGAAGTAATTTTGAGCGTATCAAATTTTGGCGTCGCTGCCGGGGAAAGTAGCTTTTAGATTAACATAAACTTATCACTAAAGTTTAGTCAATATTTTCTTAATTTTACTTTTCTATTTTTTTTTATTCTTGCAGAACTAACTTCCTTGTATGCAAAATACACGAAGTGGAAGAGAACCCTTGTTTCCCTACGACCACGAACTAGAGTGTACACTATGCACTATGAATCGAAACTTGGGTATTAACGATGATGATCCAAACTAGAACATCCCAGCTCCAGTTGATGCTCATGGTAGGTTATTATCCAATGATCCTAGTGAAAATCAACAAAGGGGACAAAATTCCGCTCCACGACCTCAAGAATACTACAGAGGTAACTAGTAGGTTGATGCAAATGCTCACCGCTAGAGGTTTATTTTCAGGGCTACCTTCTGAGGACCCACATACCCATATGGCTAAGGTAAGGGCAGTGTGTAAAAGTTGTGTAGGGAGGCCTGATTTGAATTTGGATGTAACAGGGCTAAGAATATTTCCTCTCTCACTGACGGGAGAGGCTGCTATTTTTTTCACTGAGGTCCCTTATAACTCAATTTTCACTTGGAACCAACTAAGGGACATTTTTTTAGCACGTTACTACTCGGTCTCCAAGAAACTAAATCACAAAGACAGAGTGAACAACTTTGTGGCACTACCAGGAGAGTCAGTTAGCGGTTCTTGGGATAGATTCACTTCATTTTTGAGAACTGTCCCCAATCACCTCATAGATGATGAGTCACTGATGGACTACTTCTATCGGGGACAGTATGATAATAATAAAGTGGTATTGGATACTATAGCGGGTGGTTCTTATGGGGAGTGTCCTTATGCCGAGATTGCCAAAAACTTAGAGCAAATCTCTCGGAATAATAAAGCTTGGAGTACTAGGAAGTCAGATACTTGAAGAAATACATTCGCAGTGCAATCACACAACCCAGCCACAGATGAGATTCATGAAGAGATGGCTCAGATGAGAACTAAGCTTGGGTTGGTATTAAAATATTTCACTAGGGGTGCAGAAAAGATAAATGCAGTGAACTACTTGTCTAAACCACCACCACCAAATGATGAATATTATTATGAGGAGGATTCCTATGGGGTAAATGAGCAAACAGGAGAATTGGCGCCAAGGTCAGAACTATGGTAAGTATAACCGTGATGGTGATTATGTCCAAGATTGAAATTAAAACCGTAACAACAACTTCAACAAGCGTAACTACGGTAACAGAAATGATAGGAATGGGCCCTATGTTCCTCCTCAAAATTGTGAAGTTGCTCCTAGGGATGGTGGAGGTAGTATGGCGCGAGTTGAGGATATGTTGCACAAAATGATGAGGAGGTTTGATGCTAGTGATGAGCACACTAAAGAGTTCAAGAGTGATTTAGCGGGTATTGGGCAGAAAGTCGATACACATGCAATATCGATTAAGCATCTTGAGTTGCAAATGGCCCAATTTCTGCGATTGTGAACACACGGCAACCGGGCACTCTTCCTAGCAACACTGACCAAAATCTGAAAAATGATGGACACTATATGGCAATCACTACTTGGGGTGGTAAGCAAACCATTGACCCACCTATTCTGTCTAATGAGGAAAAGGTGATAAAAAATAATGATAAAGTGGTAGAGGTTAGTGGTCAAGTAGAAGATAACACTGGAAAAAATGCAGAAGTGACTAAAAAGGTAAATCCTATGCCCAGACCACCCCCCTTTGCCTCAAAGATTAGTGAAAAATATCGAGGATGGTAAATATCGGCGTTTATAACAATGTTGAAGCATCTTTCTATCAATGTCCCTTTTGTAGAAGCTTTAGAACAAATGCCCTATTATGCCAAGTTTATGAAAGATCTGGTTACAAAGAAAATATTGGTCACTTTTGAGGATGATGATAGAATGCAACTTTGTAGTGCTATTGCTACAAAATCTCCAGTACAAAAGAAAGAAGATCCGGGTGCGTTCACTATTCCTTGTACAATCGGGTTATTACATTTTGCGAAAGCATTATGTGATCTGGGGTCAAGCATAAATCTCATGCCCCTCTTGATTTACAAGAAGTTGGGTTTGGATGATCCAAAGCCCACTATGATGCGGCTACTGATGGTCGATCGAATAGTAAAAAGGACTTTAGAGATACTCCATGTTGTGCTAGTAAAAGTGTACTCGTTCATATTTCCGGTTAATTTGTTATTCTTGATTGTGAAGTAGATTTTGAAGTGCCTATTATTTTTGGAAGCTCATTCCTTGCTACGGGTAGAGCCTTAATTGATATGGAAAAGGGGAAGATGAAATTTTAGTTAAATAATGAAGAAGTGACCTTTAACATTTGTAGGTCCATGAGGCAAAGTGGTGAGCTCCAATCGGTATCTGCTATATCCTACAAAGTTGGTAAGTCATCCGAGACACAAATAGAAGAATGTCTAGGTGTAGAAGCATTAGCGGCAGTGATAATGAATTATGATAACAATTACATTGAAGAGCATGGGTCATTAGTCACGGCTCTTGATAGTGGTTATGTTCGGTTTAAACCTAAGAAATATGAGTTAGACATGAAGAATCGCGAGTCTCACATGCGAAACCATCTATGGAGGAGGCTCAAAATTTAGAACTAAAAGCTCTCCCACCTCATCTCACGTATGAATTCTTAGGAAATGGTGACACTTTGCTGGTAATCATTGCATCAGACCTGAATGAACAACAAGTTGAAAGTTTGGTGAAAGTTCTAAAAAGGTTCAAAGGAGCTATTGGGTGGACTATTGCGGACATTATTGGGATCTCTCCTGGTGTTTGTTCTCATAAATCCAACTCATACCCGATCATAAGCCAAGTATTGAGCACCAGAGACGCTTAAATCCACCTATGAAAGAGGTCGTGAAGAAGGAAATCATTAAATGGTTTGATGTTGGAGTAATATATCCGATCGCCGATAGTAGTTGGGTATGCCTTGTTCAGTGTGTACCTAAGAAAGGGGGAATGACTGTGGTCCCCAATGAGAAAAATGAAATTGTTCCAATAAGACCGGTTACTGGATGGAGGGTGTGTATGGATTACCTTAAATTAAATGCATGGATCGAAAAAGACCATTTCCTATGCCCTTCATGAATCAGATGTTGGATAGACTTGTCGAAAAAGGGTGGTCTGTTTTCTTGATGGATATTTGAGGTATAATCAGTTTTCTATTGCACCTGAAGATTAAGAGAAAACCACATTTACTTGTCCATATGGGACCTTTGCGTCCAAGAGAATGTCGTTCTGATTGTGCAATGTACCCCCACATTTCAGAGATCTATGATGTCGATATTCTCTGACATGGTGGAAGATACTATTGACGTTCTTATGGATGATTTTTATAATGGTTGGTGAATCATTCGTGCGGTTTTTGAGCAATTTATCTGAGGTCCTTAAGAGATGTGAAGACTGCAATTTAGTACTAAATTGGGAAAAATGCCACTTCATGGTGAAAGAAGGTATTGTTTTGGGTCATCGTATTTCAGAAAAGGGCATAGAGGTTGATCGAGCTAAAGTCGAGGTAATAGAGAGATTTCCCCCACCTTTCTCTGTAAAAGGTGTGAGAAACTTTCTTAGGCATGCATGTTTTTACTGGAGATTCATCACAGATTTTTCAAAAATTGTGCATCCATTGTGCAAACTGCTGGAGAAAGATTGTAAATTTTATTTTCATGAATTCTGTCTTAAAACATTCGATGAGCTAAAAGAAAAATTGGTATCATTATTTCTCCGGATTGGAACATTCCATTTGAGGTGATGTGCGATGCTAGTGGGGTTGCTCTTGGTGTGGTATTGGGACAAGGAAGAAAATCCTTCACCCCATTTACTATGCTAGTAAAGCCCTAAATGAAGCCCAGAAGAACTACACAGTGACTGAGCAAAAACTCCTTGCAGTACTCTTTGCTTTAGAAAAATTTCGCTCCTATTTGCTAGGTACTAAAGATATAGTGCATACTAACCAGTTAGCATTGGGATATTTGAGGGAAAATAAAGATGCAAAACCGAGGTTTATTTGTTGGGTATTACTGCTACAAGAATTCAACTTTGAGGTGAGGGATAGAAAAGGGATCAAAAATCAAGTTGCCGATCACATGTCCCGTCTAGAAGATGAAGCTATGAGAGAGTTAGGGGATAAGACTGATATTGATGATACTTTCCTCGATGAGAATGAATTGGCTGCCTCACAAGTCTTGATTCCATGGTTAGCAGATTTTGCGAACTATCTGGCTAGCAATATTGTTCCATCGGTCTTGTCCTTCCATCAAAGAAAAGAGTTCATGTACGATGTGAAGAAGTTCTTTTGGGATGAACCATATTTATAATGGAGTTGTGTCGATGGTCTTATTCAGCGTTGTGTGTCAGTAGTTGAGATGTTGAGTGTTTTAGAGGCATGCAATTCCTCACCCGTTGGTGGACTTCATAGTTGTATCCGAACCGCTCATAAGATATTACAATTTGGTTACTATTCATCAAGATGCTCATGAGTTTGCCAAAGCATGTGATAGATGCCAAAGAGATGGTGGCATTTCAAGAAACCAAGATCTCCCTCTAAACCCCTTTCTTGTGATTGAGTTATTTGATGTTTGGGGTATTGACTTTATGGGTCCTTTTGTGAGTTCTCATGGAATGAAGTATATTTTAGTAGCGGTTGATTATGTTTCTAATTGGATGGAATCTATCTCCCTCTCAAACAATGAAGGGAATAGTGTTACCGCGTTCTTGAAAAAGAATTTATTCTCTCGATTTGGTACCCCAAGGGCAATTATTAGTGATGGGGGATGCCACTTTTGCAATAAATTGTTCAAGGGATTATTTGAGAAATATGGGGTTCGCCATAATGTGGCCACTCCTTATAATCCTCAAACTAGTGGGCAAGTTGAAGTGTCAAATAGGGAGATCAAATAGATATTGTCAAAAACAGTGAACGCTAGTAGAACGAATTGGTCAAGGAGGCTTGATGATGCTCTTTGGGCCTATCGGACAGCGTATAAAACTCCTATAGGTATGTCCCCATACCAACTTGTATATGGGAAAGCTTGTCATCTTCCGGTTGAATATGAGCATAAAGCCATGTGGGCTATGAAGAAGTTGAAAATGGATTGGAACGAAGCTGTAGAACAACGGTTAACTAGGTTGAATGAACTCAATGAATTCGCCTGAAAGCTTATGAAATCTCAGCCCTCTACAAAGAAAAGATGAAGAAGTACCATGACCTCAAAATTGAAAAACGAGAGTTTATGGTAGGGGATTTGGTGTTTTTATACAATTCTAGGTTACGCTTGTTTCTGGGCAAGCTCAAGTCCAAATGGACTAGCCCTTACTTGATTACCCAACTATTTTCTCATGGAGCAGTTGAGTTGGAAACCAAGGAGGGTGTGCGGTTTAAGGTGAATGGACAACGAATAAAAATCTATTTCAGGTATGCTGAATCAGCGAATGAAGTGATCGAGGCATAGCATCTTGATAAAGTCTGAGTAATCAGGTGTCTTCAGTTGTGCCACGACGTTAAATCAGGCGTTGGTTGGGAGGCAACCCAATACGTATCCTCTAACCCAACTATCGTTTTCTTTCTACTAATGGTAGAATTTTCCACTAATGGGTTTTAAATTTTCAGGTTGAACATCACCAGGAAATTCTGCAGAAATTCACTCCGCAACATTCACTGATGGATACATCGATGGACCGTCACATGAATCTGTCGTGCCAGGTATGTTTTTCATTTAATTTCAACATTAGGCATCCCGACGGAACCCATGTTGGACTGTCGTATCTACAACGGACCATCGTTGGGCACTCATTGCGTCATTAACCGGCAACCCGACCCGACCCGACTGTGAAATTTTAAAAGTTTTCAACCTTTTAAACTCCCCAACCCTTCATTTAAACCATTTATTTCTCTCTTTCTCCCATTTCCTCCCTTTCTCATCCTCTTGTCTATCACTTGATCCACTCCACTTCCCCAAATCCCAAAATCTCCTTTTTACTAGTCGGAGTCTGCTGTTGTGTTTCTGCACTTGATAGATTAGTGCCTCACTTGCTTGTTTTTCTCCTCTTGTCAAGTATGTGTCTCTTATCTATGGTGGGTTTTTGCTCTTTGATCCAATTTTGTCTGACCTAGGTTGAGAGTCCCTCAAATTGCATTGTTAAAACTCGAGAAATTGGTGTTTTAGCGTTGCTAGTTTGCCAGGTATTTGGGTTAGAAACATGTAGGTTAATATCAAGTATTCCGTTAGAGTCACAAGGGATGATTGTGGCATCCTTAGTTCTGTCACTGAATGATAGAACAAGACCCCGATGACGGACCGCCGTACCTAAAATGGACCGTCATAGGGTCTGTCCCACCACCGCACTATTCGTTTTCTCTAAGCGTCCACCAATGGACATATGCGATGGACCGTCGTTCCCACGATGTTCCATTCTTCACAACCGTTATGGTTGTCAGAGACCCTATTCCTAAGGATCTCCAACTTTTTCTATGTGTCCTCTGACGGACATCTATGATGGACCGTCGTACCCACGACGGTCCGTCCGGCACAACCGTCATGGTTGTCAAAGACCGTTGTCCTAAGGGTCTCCATTTTTTTTCTAAGTGTCCCCTAACCTACAATGGACAATCGTACCCTCGACGGTCCGTCCTGCAGAACCGTCATGACAGTCAGAGACCCCTCTCCTAAGGGTGTCCATACTTTTTCTAAGTGCCCCACGACGGACATCAATGACGGACCGTCATTATCACAACGGTCTGTCCTGCTTATCCGTCATAACTGTCAGAGACTTTCCTTTTAAGGGTCTCCAAATAAACATTGTTCAAGTAAGACATGACGGACCCCATGACGGTCTGTCATACTTAAGACGGGCCGTCACCTGGTCTGTCGTGTTTCACTGCTACTACAGAGATATCATTACAACTTTGCTCTTATGTCTATTTTGTGTCATTTTTTCTTGTCTTGTTTGCTCCTTCTAGTACTAATAATGATTCTTTACAGGTACTATCTCTAATGGAACCAAAACATGATCAAGTTTACGCACGTTGGCGTTCAAAGTGTGTCGCCACTTCTGCCCAACTGGTTATAGGCTCTGATGATGAGCATGATCCCGAGTACGTTCCCCCAGGCACTTCCACTCCAGCACGAGCTGCACGTGCAACTAGAGCTATGCCCAAAAAGGTGGAGTCTGACGTAGTAACTGGCTTCCAGTATGATAAGGAGCGCACACTGACCGGCACGCCTTCTGGGTCAGCTACACAAGAAGAAGGAGTGTCTGATTCCTTAGGAGTTTCGTGGTCAGAGGAAGCCTTCGGGTCCGCAAAAGTCTCTGCACCCTCCACGGCTGCACATTCTTCCTTGTCTGATGAGGCTGACAATCCTGATTCCACTCCAGGCTCACCGACTGGAGTTCCCGCCCCGGTTGTTGACCAGCCCAACCGGTGGTGTGTTGATGGTAAATACCAAGTGTATTTAGACGCCAAGCTTCTAAATGATAAAGGCGTCATAACACGGACCCTTACACTGGTGAGGCGGGTCCTTACGGGAAGTCTCCTCACCATGCGAGATATCCACAGTATCTTCACCAGACATCAGCTAGAGTGGACGGCTCGTTCTTTGGGCCGCTACAGTGAGGGGTTGGTCCGAGTGTTTTACGCCTCTTGTGTGGCTACTCTCCGATCACATATCGATAGACGGGATGCCCCCGCTAAATAGGCCCCACTTGAGCACGTCACAGTACGCGGCACATAGATCGACATCTCACTGCTAGACATCCGTTGGTATTTGTATGGCGAGGATGTTGATACCACCAGGACCCCTCTCACCACCAAGTTCGACTACCTGTGGCAAATTGTTAACGAGGGCCAATTATTGCGTGATCCATCGCTGAGAGATACCACCAAGAGGTGGATGGCCCAGCACTTATCTATTGAGTGAGAGGCTTCCAACTAGGTAATGGAGCCGAAGGGATCCATTAGGAAGGCTAACTTAACCTTCATGGCTAAGTTTCTATGGTTGGTTGTCCGCCACTGCCTCTCCCCCAAGGCTGCAGATAATATAGTTACATGGGATCGCGCAGTTCTGATGGCAGCAATGATGGCCGGGTTTGAGGTTGACTTGCTGGGCTTCTTCAGGCGGTCATGCATGAGAGGGTTTTCAAGGTCACAACTACTTACCCTTTTTCATGCATGGTTTTTTTATTATGCAAGTCTGCAGGTCTGCCCATCTGGCACATTGATCAGCTCAAGACTCCACAGGGAAAAGTTGATATCGGCCTCATTAGGGATGAGGACAATGAGTTGGCTCCACCATGAGGGCCCCGTCCAGAGGTGCCTCCACTTGGTGAGAATCTGGCTGATACTGCAGCGCATGGTCGCACGGCTACGCAAGCTACTTCAGCACCCACTGCAACTATCCCGATCGAGTCTATCTCGGGTAGTAGCACTGCCCTAAGCTCCTCTCGTTCAGCCCCTTCCCCCGCTCTGGTCCCGCTTGCTAGGGTCCAGAAACTAGAGGCTCAGATGGCCACACTTCTGCATCATATCCAGGCTTTGATGCAGAGGTCTATTGCTGAGACGGAGGAGCGCTTGGAGCATAAGATGGAACAGAGAGGAAGATCGTGGAGGTTCATCAGCGCTTAGACGCTTTTGAGTTGCGGGTGCTAGCCCCGCCAGCCCCTCCAGTGGACGTGTCGACCCTTCAGGCTGCGGGTGAGAGTTTGCTAGCACATCTTAATATGATCCTAGAGGCTAGGGTGCCTGAGTCTGAGGCCCCTTCTGCTGAGCCTGCTGAGGACACAGTGTTTGCTGCTTTATTCGCCACTTCTGAGATTCCACTACCTCCCCCTTGAGAGCATTCTAATAGGTGCAGGGGTCTAGAGAAAGATGAGGCTAGGGCAAGAAAGAAGGAGTACCGTGAGATGGAGGCTGCAAGGAGAGCCTCGATTGCTGATGAGGAGGCATGTAAGATTAGGGTTGTAGAGTCAACTGCCAAGCATCTAGCACCAGAGATGTGGAGACAACGAGAGGCACGACTGATAGTTTTATTGCTGATGAGGACACTACTGAGGGTGTCCAGACTATAGAGGTAGTGGGTTCCCGGGAACCAGACCCACCAGCTTGCTGATCGCCGGCACTTTGCGCTTCAGGTTTGCTTCACCTACCACTCTCATATTTCAGTTATTTTTATACATTGACAATTGCATATCTTTTTGTTGGGGGTGGGGTAAATGGAAAGTAAGTGCTAGGGTGAAGTCTGAGTAGCCCAATTCACGATCCTATTTTGGGGTTTTCTTGCCTGTGTTCTTTTTCCCCAAAAGACTGATTACTTTTATTGTTGAACCGGCATGTTATATCTTGTGTACATAGTATAACTCTGAAGCATATGAAAATGATGCATTACTAGGCATAGTAATTGACAATTGTGTGGCTCTAAACATGACATAGAGATACATTACTGCATGACCTTGAATCTAAGACTCGAACTAGGTGTCTAATAATCTGGGAATGTAATGAATGTCAAGTAAGTGTGAGGAAAATTCGAAGGATCAACCATTGAGACTCAGCTAGAACTTGCCTGGTTAGTCTTGGTAAAAGTAAGCCAAAATGAACAATTAGGAAAGGATCATAGGCCTTTGTTCAAAATAGTCAATCTTGAGCCCCTCAAAAAATAATAACAGAAAACCAAATGAAGTTAATACCCATATTGATCCAAATGATTTGAGCCTAAAAATAGATCTTTCTTTTTCACCCCAACTGATCTTCTCTCGGAACAATATGTTGGCCCTGGTCCCTCCTTGGACATGTGCATCTATCTCAGTTTATGCCAAAAGCATAAGTTGAGGGTGGCTAATGCAGAAAACAACCTTGTCGTGGCCTTGACCCGACCTTGGGTATTGTGAACCTTGACTCATGGCAAAGTCTTGAGTAGAGGGTGGCTATTATAAGAAATACTCCAGAAAGTGGGGTTGAAATAATGAAGAGAACGAAAGAACAAAACAGAAGTGACTAAAAAAAAAGAGTCACTCACATATAAGGATTAGAAAGGGAAAACAACAAGATAAAAAGAAAATTGAGAAATTGGGTGAAATAAAATGATAAAAAGGTGGTACATTTAGCTGATATGTCAAGGAGGGAAACAAGTCACTAAATTATACCTTAATATACCCTACCTGACCCTAAGCCTATGTTACAAGCTAAGAAAGTCCTATCGTGATCCTAAGAATTGTATGACAAACTTAAAGCAGTGAAAATAAGGGAAAACTTATGGCAATATGCATGAATGAGTTGTGAATTTGTTCTGAGAGTGAATGTTGAAAAGTAATATTTATACTCAAACTGAAATCATTGTCTGAAAAATGAGGATGCTGTTTTAAAGTGAGGACACTAATTGCAATAATGGAAATATTAGCACCATCGGTGAGAAATTGAATAGGATAGGTGTTAGTGCGTGGTGAGTCTGTGTCATGGTCTGGTTCCACATAATTCAAGACTAATAGTGATAACATTCATAAACATGATGAGAATGATTGATATTGATAGCCAAATGATTGAGAAAGCTAATATATGGATACTCGTGTACAAAGATTTTGTAGTGAGTCATAGTGCGTCACTTGGGGACAAACAACGAATTTAAGTTTAGGGTGTTGATGTACCATGATTTCACGGTATTTTTAATGCCTTTTCCTTAAGTTTAGTGTGTATCCAAAAGCCTTTTTGTACTGATTTTGACATAAGTTTCTCTTTTTTACAGGAAATCTTTCCAAAGATTAACGGGAAAGTTTTTGAGTGAGAAATGTAGAAGAGACCACCTACGGAGCTTATGACGGTCTATCGTGTCTGTGACGGTCCATAGGTGGCATTGTAGGAGAGAAGCAGCTGAAGGAAGATAGGGAAGTCTGACCTAGTGTGGGATTACGGAAGTCCATGACCGACCGTCATAGCCACAATGGTCTATCCTGTTGATTCATCGTAAGGATCAGAGAGTAGTCCCAGTACCCAAATTCCAAGAAGTTAAAGTATTATGGAACGGAAAGCCTCGACGAACCATCGTGCTTGGAACGGTCCGTCATACCTTTTCGTTGAGGGTAATGAAGAAAGCTGCAGAAGAATTTGTAAAGTATGGGACAACGGAGGCCATGACAGCCCGTCGTGACCACTACAGTCTGTCACGAGATCCGTCGACTCAGACGCGTTTGGACCGATTTTCAGTGACTAGAATCCTTCTATTATTAGGTTTTTGTTTTTATTATAAATAGTTCGAAAAACCTCATTTTTGGGGTTAGCCTTTTCGAAAATTTTTAGTTCTCTTGTTCAAGTATTTAAGAATTAATTTCATTAATTGATACATTTTTTCTGGAATTGATTGTTGGTGTTTTTGTTGATTAATCAACTGAATTTCTGGATTTTATTCTTTCTCATTAAAGTAAGTGCATGAATTCTTATATTAAATATATGAATAGTGTAATTATGACCGTGGGTAACTAAACTCCATAACTAGGGTTATGGGAACCATGGTGAATAATGAGGTAAAATCTAACTAAAATAGCAATTCTAAAGTAGTGTCTTGCATGTATTGATAATTCTTTCGTTTAGAAGTGTTTTTAACGGATGGCCAAAGTTAGAACTCGCTTTAATGCTACTTGCCGGACCAAGGAGGTAGATAATAGGAAAAGAATTATCAACATAGATTTATTGTACACTATCTAATAGGCTATTGTCGGATGGTACGAGGTAATAACTTAGTCAAATATCGAATATAATGCTTAATATGAGGTAAAGGTAAGGGTTAATGTGGCAACACACATAGCCAGACCAAGGTGCCGAGTGAAATTTTAAAGATACCGGACCAAGGATTTAGAGATACATAACTTATTACTTTACATGCAAGATACTAGGAAAGAATTGTTATAGTTAGAATTATCAAGTTAGGAACCTGTTGGGAACACTTAAGCCCTAGTTACTTTATTAATTGATTAAGCTTTGAGATTTGAATCTGTTAGTTCTTTACTTTAATTTAGTTAATTATTTTCATTAATTTAGAAATAAAACCCCCTTTTTTTTTCTAGGGAAATAGTTGACTAAATAATAGTAATAATAGAATAAAGTTAAGTCTGAACTATTTTCCTCGTGGGTTCGATCCCAACCTCATTAGTTGGGTTCTTTACTTGATACGACCGATTTACTTCTTATTTGAGAAGTAAGTTTGAGCGCATCAATATCCCCTATCTCCTACTTGATTTTTTTCGTATGATGAGGTGCGATCCGGAGCTTTGAATAATTTATTTCTAGAGGATGGGTATAGGGGTTATGTCTTCCTTAGTGGAGTGATAAGTTGAATAATCTTGCCTATGTAGATGATTAATTATCTTTGTTTCTAATGGTAGGAAATTTCTTCAAATGAGTATGAATGTACTGAAAATGTATGAACAACAATCTTGCAAGCTTATAAATTAGGAAAAGAGTTCCTTTTATTTATCCAACAAAGGTGCTCATTCTTCTGTTCAAACTGTTGAAGAAGTAACATGTTTCGGTGAAGGGAGATTACCGTGACCTTATATGGGTTATCCTACAATCCATTCAAAGAAAAAGAAATCACATTTTAAAGAGATTGTCAAGAAGATTCAGTTGCATTGGAAGGGGAAGCTTTTATCCTTTGGAGGCAAAGCAGTACTCATTAGTCATGTATTACAGAGTATTCATGTCTATCTCTGATCTGTTCCTTGTCCTCCCAAATGAGTTATTGATGATATTCATATGACTTTTGCAAAATTCTAATGGAATTCTAAGGAAGGGTGAACAGCTACTCACTGGTTAGCTTGGACTGATATTTGTTTACCGAAGAATGAGGGAGGTTAGGATTTAGATCACCATTTGATGTGTCTAAAGATTTGTTTGCAAAACTATGGTGGATGTTCATAACAACTAATACTCTTCAGTCCATTTACATTTAAAAAAAATTATTATAAAAGGCGAAGTCCATAAGTAGTTTAACGGAAAAGAGGTTCTCAAATTTGAAATGTTATGCTTCAAACAAGGGATTTTTTCTATCAAGAAATACAGTGGGAACATAGAGAAGGGCTTGCTAATATGTGTTATGACAAATGGACACAACCTGGAGCCTTAAATTATTTTATACCTATTTAATAGGATCAGAGTCACCTGGAATTTGCTCAGGAGTTATTTAATAAAGATTGATGGAAGACTAGTAATGTATGAATTACTATTTTCAACAATGATTTTTGTAATAACATTTTTCGGTTTCCATGAAACATTACTTCTATTGAAGTTAGGGACAAAGTGTAACACCTTGGTATCTGAAAGAGCTAAAACTAGAAAAAATTGAATTGGAAAGAGCCAAATAAAAAAATTTCCAAGTTATGCTTAAGTTATGAGTTTTGGGTCAACTTTAAACGATCACAACTTTCATTACAGGATGCGTTAGGTTGCCCATAGGATATCAAATGAAAGGTCTTCGAATTCTCTTTCCAAAACCACTGACTTTGCTAGTTTCATCTCAAATTAGCGAGATATACCAATTTGAAGTTAGGCTATCTAATTGAGGAAAGTTACACAATAATATGAGGAGTATTTTTGTCTTTTCCTTATACCATCATCTTAAAACAAATTATGATAATTTTTAGGGGTCTAAACTAATTTGATTCAGTTTTCACAATCCTAACTTGCGCTTAATGTTTTATAAGAGAGTTTTAGAAGTGAAAAAAAGGAGAAAGGACAGAATATTCAAGGCGTTCATCATGTTTTCTTGTGATTCAAGGATTGTTTCACCAAGTGTTTGATCCCTAAGAGGTACATGAGGTTTATAATAAGTATGGCTATGTTCTCATGCCAAACATGTATTTCTTCCATTAAATCATCCAAGAAATAACTATGTGTAGGTTCTTGAAGAATAATGAGGGTTTTACTTCATTCTTTATCAATAATGTCATGTTGGATTGATAAAGTGAGGGTTTTGCCAATGAGTGTTGTTCTTTGTGTAAATTGAGGAAGTTTTTGATGAACTTCATTGGAATATAAATGAGATTATGAATGAATCATTCGATTCAAAGTGGCTTAGGACATGAACTGAACAAGAAAATCTATTCGAAATTCTTTGGAACGGGACACCGTGACCCCAAGGCGCTAGGGGGCTGATGTAATGCACCAGTAGGATGCCCGATTAGAACCCCAATAAATGGGGGCCTCGCATGATGCACCAGTAGGACGCCCAACTAGAGCCCCCAGTAAATGGGGCCTTGTGCGACGAGCCAATAGGACGCCCAATTAAACACCCAGTAAATGGAGGCTTGGCAGGACACGCCAGTAGAACACCCAATCAGACCCCCAGTAAATAGGGGCGTGGCGCGACATAGTAGTAGGAAGCCCAACACCAGTAAATGGTTCCTTTTCTTTTCCCATTATGTACTTGTTAATTTGAGTTGAGTTGTCATTCTATTATTGTTATCAACTATATAAACATATATTTATTATTGAACGATCTTTTGAATATTCTAATAATCATTCATAAACGCACATTTTCAAGTCAAGGTAAACTAAAGAGGGAAGTTCAAGGCTTTATTTCATAAGCACATGAGAGTTTTCAAATGTTAATTATATTACTAAATGTATACTTATGTATCTATGTTGATTATTGAACTTGAAAGATAAGTTCATAAGAACATCTTTCCAAGAATGAAAATACGTCTAATGTTTTAAAAGTATTTCAACCAAGTAATAAGTTCATTCCTTGTAAGGGGTGAATTCAGCATAATGGTATATCTATTATATTGGAGGTGGTATCGAGTACAGAGTTGTGTTAGAGTCTCTTATGATTTGGAAGTCCCATAGTTATGTACCAAGCAAAGGATAGTGTAGCATTGAATTTCATGCGACTCCTCACTGCCTCTAAGAAGGCCAAGTAGATAGATCCATAGTCACGATATTATCTTATATTTCGGCAAAGTGTAGGGTGGCCCTGTAAATGTGAGGCAAAACATTGAATTATTACTACGCACATGGTAATGGTTGTCGATGAGAGAAAAATCCCACTTGTAAAGTATATTATTTTTATGTTTCTTTCATTGCACATTATTTTGTAAAGCTTAAATGGTTTTTTAAACTTTGTATTCATGTATTAATCCAATTCTGTTGTTTCTGTCTTTCAAAGCCTGATTATTTTTTTCTCCATCCTTTTCATGTACTAGTACATTCAATGTGTTGACATAATATGACCTGTATCATTTCATGATGCATATACAGGTATCTAGGATCATCAATAGGTTAATCGTTGAAATCATTATCCACTTGCAAACAACATTTGGTGAGGCCTCTTTGCTATCAGTGGACCCCATTTTATTTGAGTTAGTAGCTTTAGGAGGTGTCGTAGGTCTTCTCCTGACATCCATCTTACATTGTTAGATGCTTCGTAAATAGATTGAGTAGTTGTTTTCCATTGTTTTCTCAGGATGTTCTATTTTACTCATGGTTCATGTTAAGTACTTTGCAAATGACAATATTTTAAGACTTCCTTACATTTTCATTTTTTCACCTATTCAAGCTTTCACATATTGTTTAATGTCATGTAAGTCATTAGACAGGCTAAGGGTTCACTTGGGGATCAGAAATGGTTCTCGAGTGTCAATCACATCCATGATGTAGGCTCGGGGGGTGATGCAATGCCTGGTGGATTCTATCAACAGATGGAATTTTAATGTAATCTCATTCTTCGTAGCTTTGCAAAAGTAGAAGACACCCTATTGAGAGTATCTCAAAAATTTGCGAGAAAGTTTTTCCTTGCAAGATTTCTTTTTTTATATGGAGATTATGGTTTTGAAGAATTCCAGTTGGGATTTGATGATCAGAAGAAGGAGTGTGAATCATGTTATATGTTTTTGTTGTAACAATAATTCCCCTTAAACTTTTGCTCATCATTTTGTTAATTGTTCAATTGCTCAAACTATATGGAAATTGTTAACGAGTTTTGCAGGATAAAATTTTCCAATTGTTAAAGTTGGTTAGATAATAAATAGATTTGTGGAAGGCTAATAGAGTACCTAAGGTAATGCCACTGTTTAAAGCAATCCCTACTCCTGTAATTAGGGAAAAATGGAACACGAGAAATGCGATCAAACATGGTGAAAGCATGGCTAAAAAATCAATGATCTTGGAGATTCAGAAGAACATACATTTGTTCACCAAGTTTAGATACACATAATTTAGGAATATTCCTAAAACGTCGCCCACAATTTTCTAGTTCCTTGAAGGGTATTCACCACTGATAAAGACTAAAATTTTGAGATGGAATCATCCTCTAAAAGGGATTTATAATTGCAATATTTGAATATGAGACATGAGTTTGAATTATAGATTTTTGGATCAGAAATGAGGAGGAAGATCTGGTGCATGCAGAATCTAAAGGGGTCACAAAAGATTCACTGTTCGCTAGAAAGTACTAAATGGAGTGTGGGAGGTTCCATGGTAAATATCGTGGAAAGATAGGTTCTTTAAACAAGTGACTAAAATCAAGGAGTGGAACTTGTTCACACTCTGACAGAAGGAAACCTAGATGATTTATTTTACTAAATGTCTTTTTCAGGAATTGAGAGACTACAATATGATTACATTTAGAATCTATAACAGAAGGCTAGGACAATCTTTCAACTAGAGAAAGCAAATATACCTAATTTTAGGATTAGAAAAATACAAACCATAAGCTACAATGGATAAGCATAGGATATTTATAAAGGTTTATTAAAGTTACAACAGTATGAGGAAGGGGAGATTTAATAGTAACATTGATCTCCAAGTGGTAAAGAGTTTGGTCACAGCGTCTGCAATGTGTCGACTTAAACAATGGTATAAATCCTGATGGGGTAAAGAGTTTGGTCACAGCGTCTGCGATGTGTCAACTTGAAAAGGTTCTGTCACTAATGTTTTGGAACTCTTCAGCTTTGCTTATAACCCAGACTCAGGTCGACAATATCTAGGTAGAAGAAGTCTTCAATGTTTTTGACTCATGACATTAGTGAGTGTTTTGATGTTGAGGTGATTGCAACACATACTTGGATCATTATCTATCCAGTGGTTATATCAGGGTCGAGGGCTCAACAGGGGTTGTTTCGAGTGATGAGGTGCTTGATTTATTCAGGAAAGACCATCCATGCCCTATGTGTATGGATGAAGAAGATGAAGATTTATGGTTGGTTGTAATTCCCTAATTGAGTTTTCTTTGTTTGGTGTTGTTGTTGCTATTTTGTGTTTGGGCTTCAGTCACTTACTTTTGGACCCAAGTTTTTATATTAGTTGGAGTACCTTTTCTTGTGTGTGTGGATTGTAATATATATTTCTTATTCACACGAACCTATGAAGATGGTTAATGAAAAAATTTATTAGTTAAATTAAATAATGTATAAATTTATTTTCAATTTGATGAGGTTCAATAATGTAATTAGTCGTATGTCACTAATATTACCTTATAGACGATATTTGTTGTGTATTTTTCTTGTCATCTAACCCAGATGTGTTTTGCATGTGTATTCCACTTATTCTATTTAGATGTCATATTAACATGTGAATAACAAGTACATTTTAATTTTTAGAACTATTTTTTGTATATTAATTTTTATTCTTTAAGTTGTAACATAATAGATGATGTTCTTTTTGTTGGCTCTCATATTTGATTTCTCGATTGTCTATTCACATAAATCAAAGATAGTTATCTGACTGCACATAGTTAACTCAGAAAAGTTTTATTTTTTACCGAAAAACTAAAAATTAAAATTAAAGAATATATATAATCACATGTTTATTTTACACCCATTAAAGATCGATATAGTTCATGTACTTGTACACAACTTTCAATTTATTTGACCAAGCATGATTCTTCCAAGGAAAAATAACAACACCGTGTTATAACATATATAGGGACCCTGTAATAATATGAAAAACTATTGGTAAAAAGTTAGTAAAAGGAAAAATGAAAGATAGAAATAATTAATGTAATAACTATAATAATTCATAATATTATCACTAAAGAATATTTTGAGTGTGAATAACATTTGCAATAATTGGTAATAACTAAGATAATAAAAATAATTCCCTCAATACAATGTCACTCCGTCAAGCCCGTATGAGTAGTGAAGAAGTATATATTTATTTGGTTGTTGACCGATGGAAAGCATGGGATAAAAAAAAGACAATCAATTAGAATCATATCATATCATATATTTATACAAAAGAGAACCTTAGGCCCGCCTGTGTGCTTCCACCAGAAGCAAGAATTTCTTTTTAAATTTATTTATTTCTAAAACTAGCCTTCCACTTTAATGAAAAGATATGATTTTTATGAAGTGTTGCGACTTTAACGAAGAATTGCGACTTTTATCAGCACTTATGACTTTAATGAAGAATTATAACTTCTTTCAAAAGTTGTGATTTTTATGAAAAGTTATGGATTTAACGAAAAGTTGCGACTTGATGAAAAGTTGCGACTTGATGAAAAGTTGCAACTTTTATGAAAGGTTGTGAACTTTCCGAAGGATTGTAACTTATCCAAATAGTTGTAAACTTTCTGCACAATAAATATTTATTCACACTACCCTTGGTTGTATATAAATAGATAGATTTTCACTCATTTTAAAATAACAAAAATTCTGATCTTCTTCTTCAACTTCTTCAAAATTAAATATTCGTGTGCTTTACTCCTGTTGAGTGACTTACTTACACCATTATTTTTGTATCAATGAGTTGGTGGATAAAATTGTTCCATTCTTAGAGGATGTAATTAACCTCTGGTATTGGAGGGAAATAGTTTTCTTAAGGAAACGTTGTGCATTCAGTGTACTCTATTTTTTCTTTTCTATTTTTAAATATCCTGGTATGTTTTTTTGCACTCATTAATTTATGCATATGGTATTAGTTGTTATTATTGATACATGTTTTACACTCTGTTGTTTTTGTTTCTGCATAGTTATTGTCTCTTGTTTATATCAGACATATAGACATATAGTACGTATATTCATTATGGAGAAAATAATTCATGTACTCAGTTCTAAGAATTCATGTTTAGATATTTTATATTAATTATATAACATAAAAGTACTATATATAAGCTTACATATTATCTATTTTTACATAGATATGAAATTTGCACTTATCAATTGAAGAAATTCATTATGTAAGTTCAAAAGTTATAATTGTTTTCATGTTCAAGTGTAATTTAATTTTTTTATACATTAACAATTTTTTGAATTTTCTCCTAAGACATATATTACAATTGTATAATATATGCAACTTAAATAAAAAAAATTTATTACGAAATGTCTTTGTATATATATTATTATTTTCTTCTTTATTTTCCTTTTAATTTTAATAAAAGAACCAATGATTTATTATTTCGTGAATTATTCATTCATTAGAGATTTTTAGGGTATGTGATAGACAAATAATCAAATTCATGTTTGAATATTGCTATTATTTTTAAGAAACTATTTTCCCATTATTTTTTATGCATGGATATTTGTAAAAAAAAAAATTTGCAAGTTCAATGTAATTTATTTATTTTCAAAACTAGTCTTCCCTTTTTCATGAAAAGTTTGGACTTTTTAAAAAAGTTGTGACTTTTTTGAAGAGTTGTGACTTTATGAAAAATACTTTTATGAAAAAATGTGACTTTTATGAAAGGTTGTGACCTTTCCAAAGGGTTTTAGCTTTTCTAAAGAGTTGTGACATTTCCAATAAAGTGTACACTAACCGAATGTTTTCTATGAATAGAGGAATTTCCTACCACTATAATTTGTAGGTTTTTTCTCCGCTACAGGGTAGTCAAATGGAAATACATTAAATAAAATTTTATGAAGTTGGTTTCATTCTTGAAAGTTTTCTTCCTCCAATCTCATGGAGCTTAATATTTACTATTTGTCATAGTGATTAATGTAACTAGGACAATTTCTCTTTCCTATTTTGGTGACCTTTTTTAACTCTATTACACTTTCAGCAAGGATGAATGAAAATCTATACTTTTTTTCCCTTTCTACAGTCTTCTTAATATAAACAAAGAAAATTGATTTAAATTGTAATGAGATTTGTTGTAGTGATAACTCATTCTTTTGATAAAGTTTTTTTTTTTTTTATAAAGAAGTAGCAACTCTTTCTTTTGGCTTCTTTCAATTAAATTTTTGAAGTATAAATTTGAATACAACAAAAAAAATATTTTTTTGAAAAATATGTTAACCAACTTGCATTTTTCTTCTTGATTATTAGGAGAGTAAGGTAGTCTTTACGCTAATTTTTTTATATTTGTGAATTCAAGTGTTCAACAAATTATGTCGTTGAGATTTTAATATGTTATATGTCAAAAATTTGGTTTAGAATATTCGTTGTGAACGTTCAGAAGACACCTACTGCTTGGTTGATAATTATATTAATTCAGTGTAACTGCATAATATAACAATGACAATAACTATGGTTTAATCCAAATAAGTCGGGTTCGCTGATATGAAACCTTAAAAATAGTGATGAATATTTTTAGACATGACAAAAATATTTATGACAAAAATAATTTTTTGGGTCAGTTTTAGCATATACTTGATATGGCATACAATAATAAAAAGAGATTGATGGAGGGTTATAAAAAAGAAGTCCAATGTCGTCCATTTAAATTTAGTTAATTATGATCTTTATGGATGTGATATTCCACTTTACTTGGGAGTGTTGTTGTTTGACACTTTTTGGTCTCTTCTATAACATCTAATGTTGTTCTTTATAACTTCTTGGAATTTAAAAAATTTCATTACTTCTGACCAACTATTTCTAGGGAAAATTTCTTAGACTTACTTCTTATAATTAAAATGTATCTATGACTCACAATTTTTGTATAACAAAAATGAGAATAAAAAAAATAGCAATTTAAGATTTCGGAGGAACACCTTGCCTTAAGATAAAATGTTCTTGACAATGTCGTGTATGATTCATTCTACGAATATTAGTGAATGATCATATGTAAGTTTAAAAAATAGTTCAATCCCGTGCGAAGCACGGATAATTTACCTAGTTGAGAAATAATTCAACAAACTCTTGGTAAACACTGAAATCTTTACCCGTTAATCCAAATCATGTAAAAAAAATAAGAGGACTATAATATGATAACTTAAGAATTAATGTGCAATAGATGAATTTCTGATCAATTTTATGCTAACATAAGTAAATAAGAGTTTCAATTAATATTGTTATTTTTTATTTGGTATTAGATTTTAATTTCCCACTACACAAAATGAAAATGTTTGGTCTATATTATTGAATAAAAAATTTATTTGTTAATGATAAATTTTAAATGATTCAGATATATTCACATATTTTAACATTTATTCTGAGTTTTTTAAAAAAAAAAACTAAAAAAATTTAGTTATTTTATATTTGAAGTTAGACGATCTTATTAACTTGATAATATCTTTGTGGCATAAATAAAAACCTTATGAGTTAGAGTTGCCAGAAGAACTAGCAGCAACACATCCGGTCTTTCAGATTTCACTTTTGAAAAAATGTGTGGGTGATCGAGCATTCATAGTTCCATTAGAGAGTGTGCCTATGAATTATAGTCTTTCTTAAGAGGATGTACCAGTTGAAATTTTTGATTTTAAAGTTAGAAAATTGAGGAACAAAGAAGTTGTTTTAGTAAAGGTTTTGTAGAGGAGTCAATTCGTAGAGGGAGCTACTTGGGAAGTAGAAGCAGCCATAAAGGCCAAGTATCCTCACCTCTTTCCTTCTAATTCCACTCAAACTTGAGGTAATAGTTCTTCTTTAGTTTTTTAGTCACTCATGAATGAAATCAGTCTTAGCATCATGTTCCATCAGTTTGTACTTGCATTTTCAGTATATTTAAATTTCTCGGAACTCAGTTAAGTTAAAAATTAAGTTGTCAGTGTTTAGTAGTAGGTCTGCAACCCTTTCACGTCATTCCACCTAGTTTGATCTACATTTGAGGAAATGATCCCAAGAGAATGATATTGTAACACTTCAAAAACAAGACCTAGAAAAAATCTGTAGAAATTTACCTCATGTTGTGGACGACTGTAGGGTTCGTGAACCGTGATAGGGTCCACTATCGGTAGACTTGTCCATGGTCATGACTTGGATGTCACCAAGACTAGACATCAGACCACGGTCACCATTACAATCTTTGGTCTTGACGACGGGTAGTGGTGACATCCGTGGTCATTAACTAGTAGAACCCCCCCTCCAAGCCTACCCTCAAACTCCCAAGCATAAGTGAGGACGAAGAGGACCTTCATGGTCCATGGTCCTCCACACAGACCGTAGTAGTATCCGCGAAGACCTTCAAGTAGGCCCCGTAGTCTTGCCTCAGACACCCCTCGCCCAAGTAAGGACCTCGGGGACAATCACGGTTTCTGTTCCTCTTAGCTGGCCGTGCAGGTGTCAATGAAGGTTGGACTATTGAGCCCCCTATAGACCACAACCCAAGTGAAGACCACATACACCTTCATAGTCCATGGTCCTTCACATGGGCCGTATTAGAGCCCCTGTACTTAGATCCTCAGGCCTTCAGTCCAGGTAAAGACCACGACCGACTTCACCGTCCATGGACCCTTTCATGGTCTATCAATGGTCGTGGTCAGCCCATCTGTAGCTTTAAGTCATGGTTATTTCAGTATTTTCCTATTTTATGAGACTTTTAAACCTTGTCATTTTAACCTTAATTTCGTTGGGTTTTTTTAATATTTTTAGTCTATAAACCTAACAAGAACATACCTAAGTCAAATCATTAATCAAACTTAGAGAAGTTAGATCTTAAGAGAAAAAAAAGTCAAGAACCCTAGTTGAAGAATGAAACAAGTTTCAATCAGTTCCAGCCAAAAAGTAGAAATATTTCTCCGTGGAACTCGTCACCATGTACGTGAGATTTCACTAGTGGGTTCATTTCACCCTTTAGGTCCTTAGAATTTAGTCTGTTTCTTGATTCCCCTATTATTAACTAGACCTAGGGTTTTGAGAATTTTTGCAGGTTATCATGAACTACTTGTGTATATGTTCCAAATTAGATTATCATGTTAATACTCAATTTATTACATGAATTTTAGAACCCTAGATCTTTGTACTTCTTTAGTTCTTGAATTACACATTCTAGTCAGATATTTCTGTTATTCAGTTATACATGCCTTAGTTATCAATGCACCACTATCATAGTAATTGTTACATTCACATTTGCATGCTTAGTTTGAGCTATCCAGTATTACAGAAACTCATTCATGATGAGTTATACACTAAAATTATTGGGCGTAGCATAATACCAAGTTGGACTAGGATCATTCACTTATATAGTCCTAGATCTACTAGCCACGTAGGTTGTAAGTCTCCTCTGTTTGCATTAGTGTAGTGATTACGCCAACATGCCTCTAAACCTTTGGCTGGGTGTATAGGGTCTGCTCGATTGGGCGAATGCATCGGATTCCATATTTAGGTAATGTTGTTTTATTGTCAATTATTAGTAGCTCCCATAACTAAGTCAGATTCTATTGCATTGACCTTATATACAGTATAATCAGTATTCTATCTCAGCATGTTATAAAGTTGCTTATAGCATCTAGCTAGCTCACTATTAAATATCTATATCATGTTCAAAATATTATACTTGCTTTAGTGCTTGTTCAGTTATATATTATTTCAGCTTTACTCTATCCCCCATGCTCAGTGCCTTTCAAGTAAGGACGCATATTGCGCTACATCTTCTCATAATGTAGGTTCAGGTTCTTAGCATCAAGATCACGCTTAGATCGATTCGTGATCTCAAACTGAGCAAAGTCAATGGTGACTCCTCATTCTCCGAGGACAAGAGTCATGAGTTTCAGTTTAGTATTTTTTGTCTTTAGTTTCAGTTTTTCTTGACTTAGTTGGGACCTTCCCAGCACCTCTAGTCATAAGAGTCTTTACGTTCAGACATAGATTTAACTTAGTATTTGAGTTTGATATCTCCTTATATTAAAACTCTCAAACTTGTTTTAAGTTTTAAGTATATGAGTATTTCCCATCATTTTGGACATACTTTATGATTTAGCTTCCGCATTAGTTATTATTATATTTTGTATGCTCATGATTATGACAACAAGGTTAGCTTGGGGTCACTTGCAATCCTAGGTCCCATGTCTGCGTTCAAGGGATAGCCTCAAGGTGTGACATTTGTTTTGGTTCTTGGACCTGTTTTCTACGGCCCTCACCTTTTTTTATTTCCTCTACAAGGACCCATGGTTGGTCCTTGGGGGTCGTACCTTGACATTCTAATGTGTAACCCCATATTTTTAGGTACGAGGAGGTATGTTACTACTATAACACTAAAATCAAGATCTAGATTAGCCTACTAGTTTTTGGGGTGTTACAGAAGAGGCAGTAAGAAAAAGTATTGAGATCCTATCAAAGGTGGTGCAATCTTCCTCTACACATCACCAAGGTCGAGAATCCTTTCAGTTGTCACTCCAAGAGACTTGAATAGGCTCAAATATCATAGATAAATGATGATACTTGAGGATAGATGACTCTTCATAGAAGGAGTCGTGAGTGACTACCTAACTATATGGGACACAATACAATTTTGTAAGTTCGAATGAATCACTTAGCTTCTACATCAATTCTTGGGTGAGAGAGTTATATGATGCATATGATCAATCCGTTTCAAAGAAGAGAAATGTAACATTCTTGAAACCACTTAAGAAAGTGTAGGTAAGAGGAAAGAAATTTTAATGTGACCCCGGAGCTATAGATACTGCATTGTGGATGCGAGCATTTCGATTCAGACAGTAGTCTCTATGGATGTGCCACGACTTGGATTATTTGAAGGTTTGGCGGGCTCCCTTGACTGCTAACTCTTCTCCTTCCTAGATAGTTGGTGGTGCTTGGATATCAAGAAAAAATACATGAATGTGGTGGCCCAATATTATTTTGGACTCATCCAAACCAACCTGATGCCGTTATAAAATGAGTTCATCCTTCACCGCGACATGGTGGTATTGGTAGATACCATAATTGATAGTCATAACATAAATGCAGATGTTATTATTTTGAATGAGTTGCTGATGAGGATAACGCAAGAGAAACATCGTTCCTTCTAGTACTGATACAACAGTTGTGAGAGAGGGTTGGAGTCCTTTTATGGGAATCTTCAAATTTCAGAATCAGACCTATTTTATGCGAAGACATTAAATAAATTCAGGTAGAATATTTATGGGATGACGTGGCTTAGAGGAAGCCACAACCACCACATTTTACTCCCATGGTTGGCCCACCACTCTGGCACCTAAGGCTTGTATCTTTATACCTTCCTCCACTACTTGCCCTTTTGTTTTTAATATGTGCATCTTTTTAATGTTGATGTGACTTGTGTGAGGTCTCCCCCCCCCCTTTTCTATTGCCATCCCCCCTTGACCTAGGCCATTATATGTTAGATATGCAGCCTTTCCCGATCAGTCGATGTTAGATGTCATGACCCAGGGGTACCCCCTAGATGTAACATGACGTATAGAACCCCTAAGGACTCCATAGACATTTATTCCTCATAACATAAGATATATAACAATAAGCGTAATATAGTAGTCCAAGTCCAAAAAATTTTGTAAAAGCAAAGCGGAAGTCTAATACACTTGTCTATTAGTACAATAGAATTTCATGGGGCCAACACCATACATACTTCTTAAAAAGTGAAATACATAAAAAAATATTGGTAACAATGAAAGCCTATCGTTGGAGCATAAGGAATCTCCAAAGATTGAAAATATCTAAGTCAACCTCTATCCACGAAAATGATGAACTTCACTGTCGAACCTAACATTTGGGGGAAATATTTGCAAGAGTATGTGTTATTACAAATAAATGTACCAAGTATGATAACCATTCATAAAACATTTAAATCATGCTAAATGGTACATTTCTTATGATGACATGCAATTGATCAAGCAAACATGATATAAAAGAGATATAGAACATAAGTCATAAAGTCATGGTCAATACAACTTTAATTCATCTTCAAAACCTTTGAACTTGTATGTGATACTTCTTGAAGTAACCTTAGTTCATTATTACTTGTGGAGAATTAGTTTTAACTTACATAGAGACCATGTAAGCTTTAACATGATTCCTCGATGTCCCCCATACCGAAAAGGGTTGTCCTACTTTCCAAGGTATGGACCATGAACTTCTATATTAAGTGGATCAACTATCTTATCAACCTACGGGAATGTGATAAGGAGATTGCTACTATGAACTAGGTCTTTACTAAAGGGAGAGCTTCCCTCTCATGAGATTGCTTCTAAAAACCTGTACTCTTCTATGGGAGAGCTTCCATCTTATCATAAATATCCACTCAATCCTAATCATAAATCCCAGTTGAAAATTATTTTTTACTTGACCTCATTATTCATGGAAAGGTACCCTTGGACAAACCAACCAAGCTAGTTCATTATGATAGGTGAGAAATACTTTCAACCTAAGAATCCATTCTATGTGATAAGCATTGCACATCATGCTAGTATATTCTTATCGACAATGTTCTTCCATAACACAAAATCATCATTGGTGCTTTACCCTCAAAGCACCTTTAAAATATTTGCATAGATTTCATCAAACAATGCATAAGTCCATAATTTACCTCTTGTGGTTCAAAACCCAATTTAAATCATTATTACTTAGAAAACATGGGTTATATATGGATTTGATCATAGATACATGTAAATCTTGCAATACATACTAAATTTCATAAAACTCTTCCTTGAAGATCACAATCCCACATCATATGATTCATAACGTAAAACATGGGGATTATATGGTTTCATGGGAAATCACCATAAAATAATCACTAGTCATCAATTAATGCATAAGAGATCATAATTCAATCATTTAAATAAACATTTAAGATAACTCATTATAATTGAAGAAAACCCTAAATCAATTAGGGAATTTTACCTTATGAAATAGAGAAATTCAGGAATTCCATAGAGGAAAGGAATTCATGGATGAAAACTAGCATACTGTGAATCCAAAAGAAAGCCTTCAATTGAAGAATTGAAACCTTGACTTGAAACCCTAGGTTGAATCTTTATCATCTTCAGTTTTTAGAGAGAGAATATATTTTGAGAGGAGATTTGGTTTTATTTTGTGAATTTGGAAGAATGAAGTGAATAGGTTAATTTGAGGGTTGAAAAATCTTATACATGGGTCTTAGTGAAGGGTAAAACGACGTTGTATTGGAACTTAATAATTAGGAAGAGATCCAACTACCCCTGAACTAATTGACATTTGACTCCAACCTACCAACCGAAGAACCTAGTTGACGGATCGTGGTCTGGCTTACTTCCTATCGTTGACCGCCGATGGTGGTCAGAAGATGGTTTGTGGGGCATCAGACCAGGAACTATGGTCCTTGGCCTTTACAACCTAGGTAAGGTGGCCAACCCATGGACCCACCTGCGGTCTGTGGTTTAACCCATGAATTGTGGTTGGCCTCCAGGGATGGCACTTGAAACTTGCAAAAAAATCTAATCTTTTTCCCTTTTTTCGGATACGGGGTGTTACAATATCTCCCACTTGGATCATTCGACCTCGAATGAAATTTTAAACTCGTTCTTAAATAGAAGGAGAGAAACCAATAACCCAACCTGACAATGTAATGCATGCAACCGAGGAGGAACTATCAACTCTAAGTTAGGACATTCTCAATGCATTATAAGAGAGGTGAAAGTAACTCTATAAGCCTATCATCCTTGCAATGCACATGTACAAGGAGGAAACATTAAGTGCAAGATAAACATACTCAATGCATCATAAGGAAGTAGGAACTACATCTAGCAACCCAATATGCATGAAATCTTCAAAATTACTCATGTTCAAGGAGGAACTATCTACTCAAAGATTAAAAGCATGATCAACCAAAATATCATGGAGCTCATATGCAATTCACTCTCAAAAATCCATATCTAAAGCATGTTTATCAATTCATCTGATAAAATCTATAGGAAACTCATACTCAACACACAACAACATGAGGAAAATTAATCATATAAGCTCATTTTCATTCAAAACACAAGTTTTCATGAATGTCGCGTCCTAGACTGATGACACTTTCTCATTCTCTAAAGTGAATTCGAAAACTTTGGAAGAACCAATCTCGAGAGGAGATACTTCATACAGGTGTGGAAGGGCTTCACATAAAAACACATGACACCAATACAAATAACAAAGAAAAAAGAACTCATTACCTCAGGATAGAATAGAGTGAAAGGAAAGAGATGAGGATATCGGGAGATCATGTTGGCCTTATCCTCCCAAGTATCACCTGAAACTAACCGATGCCTCGACAACACTTTCACAAAGGTTATTTCCTTGTTTCTCAATTTATTTACTTACTGGTTTAGAATCTCAATCAGAACTTCTTCATATCAGATACTTTCATCAACTCCCAACTCTTCTAGGGAACTATGGATGTCGGATCTCTAACACACTTATTAAGTATAACGGCATGGAAAATGGAATGCATTGTTTCCAACACATTTGGCAAGTCTAATTCATAAGCAAACCTACCAATATGCCTCAAAACTTGGTAATTGCGCTTACATATCCGGGACTAAGCTTCCCCTTCATACCAAATGTCATTACACCCTTCATGGGTGAGATTTTCAAGAAAAATTAATCGTTAAAATCAAAGTCTAGAACCCTTTTTCTCACATCAGCATAAGACTTTTGCCGAATTTGAGTCGTTTACTACTTTTCCCTTATAAGTCAAACTTTCTCTATAGCCTCTTATACCAATTCAGGACCTCTTAAGGTAACTTCACCAACCTCCAATCAAAATATTGGAGACCTAAACCTCCTACCATACAAGGCCTCAAATGGAGTCATATCAATATTCGACTGATAACTATAACTATACGAAAGCTCAATCAACAGAATGTGGTCATTCCAATTACCTTCAAAATAAATCACACAAGCTCTCAACATATCTTCCAAAGTTTTGATAGTACACTCCATATGCTCAGTAAATTGGGGTTGAAAGGTCGTGCTATGATTAAGACGAGTAGCAAGACCCTTTTGGAATGACTTCCAAAACTCATAAGTGAATTGGGAACCACAATAGAAAGTGATGGACAAAGGAACTCCATGTAACCTTTCTATTTCTCAAGTACATCTTGGCATAGTCCTTTGCCGAATAGGAAACCTTGTTGGGAAAGAAATTAAGCCAATTTAGCCATCTAATCTACTATAACAAAAATAGATTCTTGTTCTCATAGGTTGTGATAAAATCCAATAATGAAGTCCATATCCAAGTCTTCCCACTTCCAAGTGGGAATTCTAATATCATGGAACAAACCTCCCGATTTCTAATGCTTAACCTTTATTTGTTGGAAATTTGGACAACTAATGACAAATCCTGCAATATTGTTCTTCATCCCATTCCACAATAGACATCCGGTAAATCACATTATATCTTGGTGGCTCCCGGCTGAATGGAATATCGCCAATATGGGCTTCTGTCAAAATTTAATCCCTCAAGTCATCCACATTTGCAACATATAAACGACCCTGGTATCCAAGCACACCATCTCCTCCTTGGGAGAAATCCTCAACGCATTTCTTAAGCACCACGTCTTTCAATTCTACCAAAATTGGATCAAGACCTTTCTTGGTTTTCATATACGCCACAAACGACGATTCGGAACCATTGTGAAGAATGATATCACCTTTTTTGGAGTCCACTAGTTGAAGACAGTCAAGCTAATCAATGAAGACATCAAACCAACCCTTTCTTTTCTTCTTCAATATAAGCAAGACTACCCATAGATAAATGAGTAAGAGCATCCGCTACCACATTAGCTTTACCGGGGTGATAAAGAACACTTATGTCATAATCTTTCAATAACTCAATTTTTAACTTATTTGGAGAAAATTCATATCTTTCTGCTTAAACGCATATCGCAAACTTTTTTTGTCGGTAAACACACTACTTGAACTCCATACAAATAGTGTCTCCAAATCTTTTAGGCAATTACCAATGCCGGTAACTCAAGGTCGTGAGTAGATAATTCTTCTCATGGATTTTAAGTAGCAGGCTGAAGAGCAGGGGATCACTAAGACGCTGGCAAAGCTACAGGAGACATAGGAGGTCATTATTCAGGCAGCCCAGGAGAGATCTATTCATGACATTTCTGAGGTTTGTTTTAGTGGACTCACTCAAGACCCCACCTTACCTCTCGCTGCTGATCTATGCATTGATTCCCTAGTTGAGCCTCCCATACCACATTCTATGTCCTTTTGCCAGGCATTGATGACCCTCTTTTGATTTCACAAACTGAGACTCTAAATGAGAGTACTCCACAAGCATAGCCTATTAGAGGTAACATTTTTCTCAGTCTCCTTTTATTTATCTTCATACATTAAGGATAGTGTAGTTCTATTTTTGTTATGGGGGGGAGAGCCTTCATGAATATACTCCCATTTTGATTGTATTTTGTTGTTTTGATTTTTGAAAAGTTATAATATTAGTTTTTGTTTATATTAGAGTGATCTGTTTGGTTAGAACTTGTTTCTTTAGTTTTTTTCGTTCTTTCTTTATGTTTCAACTCCCCCCATGAGCTTAAAATCGTGAAATACTTACAGTTTTTATTGACAACAATTTGAGGATCAATTGTGTCCATTATCTATGTCTTCAATGGTAATAATGATGAGAATTGTGTATAGTATTTGTATTGCAAGAATGAAATTGATATGGTTTCACTTTTGAGTAATCTCTTCGAATCTTTTGTTGACTAGCTACATTTTGACGTAAGCCCAGCAATAAAAAATGCACATATGATGTTGATCTTTTAGAGATGTCATAAATAAGTATATTTCGAAATGTCATGTGTGGTGATATGTTACTTGAAAACATGCATGAGGGTGTGAATCCATTTTGGCACTATTTGAGCTTACTGTATTTATTTTCGACCAAAAGAAAGACTCTTAACCAAATTATACCAGCCTTCTCACTAAAAATCCTTGTTGAAGCATTGTGATGTTTGAATAGCCAACTTAGGCTAAAATCTTAAGTTGGAGAATGGAAAGGAAGGAAGAAGGAAAGCCAAGTGAAGAGAAAAAAGCATGAAATAAGACTTAACTTTGAAAGTATAACGAAAAAGAAGGAACCACTCCTTATGAAAAATATCACTGTGAAGAAAATGCCTTGAAAAAAAAGAAAAAGAAAAAAACACAAGAAGTGAATGAAATAAAGGGGCGGTCTAAATAAACTGAATGACAAGTCAAGAGTTGAGTTCTCAAATTAAAAAGAAGGAAAAGAACTTGAGAATATGTGACAATAATTCAACAATGTTTTGAAAAAGGTAAAATCACTAATCCAAATTGTAGTATATTAACCTCAACACCATTACAAGCCTAAAAGGCCATTGAGATATTGCATGAACTAGGTTATGTGACAATTGGAAAATATGGGCAAACATATGGGACACAACTTGCATGTGTTTCTCTTTTGAGTGAGATAGAATTGAATTGATTGCTTATACCTATGCTGATGTGCTTTGTGAAAGAAAATCATTCTTGATGTGATGGAATTTGGATGCATGTACTGAAACATGTTTTTGCATTAGGTAAGAATTTAATGTGAACTTGAGCTTGTTTTGAGACTATCTAGTCATCATTTAAAGCTTTGTAATCATGATTGATGATAACATTTTATTGAGAGTAGTTTTGATTTTGCACTAGCATGTTAACTCTCATTGAGTCCTACTCTAGACACCCTTATTGAGCTTTTTTTTGTTTTTGATTTAGTTGAGGACAAGCAACAATTTAAGATGGAGGTGGTGATGAGTGGTAGATTTGCACTTATTTAAGGTCCATTTGTTCAATAATTTGGAAAACGCATTGACTAATATATGAAAGAATGACAAAAAAAATTAAAAGAAGTGTAAAATAAACATTAATTTGATACGCTCAAACTTAATTCTCAAATGAGAAGTAAAGCGGTCGTGTCAAGTAAATAACTAAACTAGTGAGGTTGGGATCGTTCCCACGAGGAAAATAGTCTAGACTTAACCTCAACCTATTATTACTATCGTTTGGTCAATAACTTCCTTGGAAAGTAAAAATATAAAAAGGGGGGTTCTATCTCTAAATAAGTGAAAATAAACAACGAACTTGAAAGAGACACTTAACAGCTTTTAATGTTGGGTTTTAATCAATTAATCAAAGTAACTAGGGTTTACGTGTTCCCCACATGTTCATAACTTGATAACTCTAACTATAACAATTATTTCCTAGTATCTTGCATGCAAAGTGATAAGTTATGTATTTCTAAATCCTTGGTCCGGCATCTAGAAAATCTCACTCCGCACCTTGGTCCAGCTACGTGTGTTGCTATCCTAACCCTTATCCTTACCTCATATTAAGCATCGTATTCGATATTTGACTAAGTTATTACCTCGTACCAATCAATACTAGCCTATTAGATAGTATGCACTAAATCTATGTTAATAATTCTTTTCCTATTATCTACCTCCTTGGTCCGGGAAGTAGCATTAAGGCAAGTTCTAACGTTGGCCATCCGTTAAAAAGACTTCTAAACGAAAGAATTATTAATACATGCAAGACACTATTCTAGAATTGTTCTTTTAATTAGGATTTATCTCATTATTTGTCTATGGTTCCCACAACCCTAGTTATGGAGTTTAGTTACACATAGCCATAAACACAATATTCAAATATATTAAATAAGAATTCATGTACTTACTTCAATGAGAAAGAATAAAGTCCTAAAGTTTGCTTGATTAATCACCAAAAATCACTTGTAAGAATCTCCAAATCAAAACACTAATACACAGAGTCTAATAATATGATGTCTAATCTAGCAGAGTCTAACCTCAGAAACGAGGTTTTTCAAACTATTTATAAAAAATAAAAACCTAATTAAACAAGGATTCTAATTGCTGGAAATCTGCCAAAACGCGGCTGGGTCGACGGACCACGCGACGGATCGTCGTGGTGACGACGGACCATCATGGACTCCGTCGCCCCATACTTAGCAATTTCTTCTGTTGCTTTCTTTATTCCCCTCAACGGCAAGTATGACGGACCGTCATAGGCATAACGGTCCATCGAGGGTCTTCATTTCAAAACACTTCAACTCTTGGAATCTGTGTACTGGGATCACTTCTCTGAACTTCATGATAAACCTACAGGACGGACCGTCATAGCCACGACGGACTGTCACAAGTTATGTAACCCCACACTTGGTCAGACTTCCCCATCTTCCTTCAGCAACTTCTCTACGCTGCCACCTACGGACCGTCACAAGCACGACGGACCGTCATCAGCTCCGTAGGTGGTCTCTTCTGCATTTCTTCACTCAAAATCTCCGCATTCAACTTTGGATAGATTTCCTGCAAAACAAAGAGAAACTCATATAAAAACTACCACAAAAAGACTTTCGGACACACTAAACTTAAGGAAAAAGTATAAATTATACCGTGAAACCATGGTATATCAACACCCTCAACTTAAATTCGTTGTTTGTCCTCAAGCGACGCACTATGACTCACTACACAATCTTTGTACAATAGTATTCATGTTTTATCCTTTGCAATCATTTGGCTATCAATCCCGATTAATATCCTCAAATCTATGCATGCTATCACTATTAGGCTTGAATTTTGTGGGATTAGAACATGACACAGACTCACCATGCACTAACACCTATCCTCTTCAATTTCTCACCGAGGTGCTAACAATTCCGGTATTGCAACTAGTGTCCTCACTTCAAAACAAAATCCTCATTTTTCACACAATGATTTTAGTTTGAGTATAAGGATTATTTTTCAACACTCGCTCTCAGAACAAAGTCACACTCATTCATACCTATTGCCATAAGCTTGCCCTTATTTTCACTGCCTTAAGTTCGCTATACAACCCTTAGGATAACGATAGGACTTTCTTAGCTTGTAACATAGGCTCAGATTCAGGTAGGGTATATTTAGGTATACTTTAGTGACTTTTTGCCCTCCTTGACATATCGGCTAAACCTTCCACTTTCGATCACATTATCTCGCCCGGTTTCTCCCATTCTTTCACCTTGCTATTTTCCCGTCTTTCTTCATTTGTGTAAGTGACTCTTTTCCTTTTTCTCTTTTTTCTTTTCTTTTTTTTCAACGAGTTCTTGAGTCACTTTACTTTTATTATTTTTCTCTCTTTGTTCTTTCAACCCCACTTTCCAGAGCATTCCTCAAAACAGCCACCCTCAACTCATGGCTTTGCCATGAGTCAAGGTACACAATACCCAAAGTTGGGTCAGGGCCATAACGAAGGTTGTTTATGCATTAGCCACCCTCAACTTATGCTTTTGGCATAAGTTGAGGTGCACATGTCCAAGGAGGGACCAGGGCCAACATATTGTTCCCAGAAAAGATCAGTTGGGGTGAAAAAGAAAGGTCTAATTTTAAGCTCAGATTATTTCGATCAAAGAAGGATAACTTTTATTTGGTTTCTTTTATTCAGGCTAGAAATGGGCTATCTTGAATAAGGGCTTGTGATCCTTTCCTAATTGTCTGTAACAACTTACTTTTAGCAGGACTAACCAGGCAAGTTCTAGCTCAGTACCAATCGTGGACTATTCAAATTTCCTCACACTCACTTGACATCTCATCACTATACCATATTATTAGATACCTAGTTCGAATTGAAGACTTAGGGTAATGTAATGGTGTAATTCTATTTCATGCTTAGAGCCACATAATTATAAGTTACTATGCCTAGTCATGCAACATTTTCCAGTTTTCTCAGGATATCATTTTAGCCATCATGCTTCAGAGTTAAACTATGTACAAAAGATATAAACATGCCGGTTCAACAGAAAAAGTAATCAGTCTTTTGGGGGAAAAGAACACAGGCAAGAAAAACCCCAAAAGAGGATAGTGAGTTGGGCTACTCAGACTTCACCCTAACACTCACTTTCCATTTACCCCACCCCCAACAACAAAGCATGCAATTGTCCCCAATGCATGAAAAAAAATCTAAACATTAGAGTTGTAGGTGAAGCAAACCTGTGGCGCAAAGCGCCGATGATCAGCAAGATGGTGGGTCCGGTTCCCCGGAACCCATGTCCTATTCAATGTGGACACCCTCAGTGGTGTCCTCAACAACAACCGCACCATCAGTAGTGCCTCCTTCTGTGTCTACAGTGTGGGAGCTAGACACCCCAGCCGCTAACTGTGATGCTCTGATCTGGTGCGCCTCCTCCTCAGCAAGTGAGGCTTTCCTCGCAGCCTCCATCTCGCGGCGTTCCTTCTTCCTTGCTCGCTCCTCATCCTCTGCTCGACCCCTAAACCTCTTGGCACTCTCTCGAGGGGGAGGTGATGGAATTTCTGAAGTAATAAACAGAGCCGCTAGCACGGTGTCCTCAGCAGGCTCGATAGAAGGGGACTCAGACTCCAACACCCTCAGCTCTAGGACCGTGTCGATGTCTGCACGAAGACTGTCGACAAATCCATCGGAGGGGCTGGTCGGGCTAACACTCTCAACTCAAAGGCGTCCAGGCGCTGGTTAACCTCAGCAATCTTCCGCTCTGTAAACTACTGTATTTTCCACTCTAGACGCTCTTCAGACTCAGTGATCCACTTCTGCATCCACGGCTGGATATGATGCAAAAGAGTGGCCATTTGTGCCTCTAGTTTTTGGACCCTAGCAAGCGGGACCACTACTAGTAGAGGGGCTGTGCAAGAGGAGCTCGGGGCTGTGCTACTACCCAGGATAGACTCGACCGGAGTAGTGTCAGTAGATGCCTGTGTAGCTGTGCGGGCCTGGGCTACCGTATCTGCAAGATCATCAGCAAGTGGGGGCAGCTCTAGACGAGGCCCTCTGCGTGGAGCCAACTCATTAGCCTCGTCTTTGATGAGGCCGATGTCAACAGTGCCCTGCGGGGTCTTCAGCTGATCTACGTGCCATATGGGCACACCTGCGGACCTGCAAACGGCAAAGATCATACACGGGAAGGGGTAGGTAGTAGTGACCTTGAATGCCCTCTCGTGCATGACTGCCTGGAGAAGCCATGCGAAGTCCACCTCGAATCCGGCTATCATCGCCGCCATCAACACTGCTCGATCCCAGGTGACGATGTTATCAGCAGCTGTGGGTGAAAGGCAGTGTCGGACGAGCAGCCACAAGAACTTTGCTATGAACGTGAGGTTGGCCTTCTTGATGCCCCCTTCGGCTCAGTGACCCAATAAGCACCCTCTCCATCTACTGACAGGTGCAGGGCCATCCACCTATTGGTGGTCTCTCTCAATGTTGGCTCGCACAAGAACTGTCCATCCTTTACTATCTGCCAATGGTAGTCAAACTCGGCAGTGATGGGGGTCCGAGTAGCATCTGCATTCTCGCCATATAGAAACCGGCGGATGGCTAGCAGGGAAATGTCAACCTGCACGCCCCTGACTCGAACCTGCTCCAGTGGGGCCTGTTTAGCGGGAGCAGCCCGCCTATCGATCTGTGATAGGAGATTCACTACGTAGGTTGCGTAGAACTCTCAGACAATTTCCTCACTGTATCTTCCTAACAGACGTGTTGTCCACTCTAAGCGATGCCTGGTGAAGAGGTTGTGGATCTCCAACATCGTTGGGAGACTCCCTGTAAGTACCCGCCGCTCCAAGGTGAGTGTCCGAGTCATTACTCCTTTATCAGTCAGAAACTTGGCGTCGGAGTAAACTTGAAACTGGCCGTCGACACACCACCGGATTGGCTGGTCAGAGGCTGGGGTGGGGACCTGAGCTGGTGCGCCGGATGTAGAGTCTGAACTGTCAGCCTCATCATACGAGGCCGACGCTGCAGCAGTGGCGGGTGCGGGAACCTCAGCAGAGCCTGAAGCTTCCTCGGACCATGATACTCCTAAGGAGCCAGACGCTCCTTCCTCATTTATGGTTGACCCAGAGGGTGTGCCGGTCAGTGTGCGCTCCTCATCAGACTGGGAGGCAGTGACTACGCTGGACGCCACCGTCTTGGGTGTGGGTCTGGGAGCACGTGCTGCACAGGAAGGTGCGGAAGTGCATGGAGACACATACTCAGGGTCCCGCTCATCATCAGAGCCGATGATCAAACGTGCATACGGGACAACAGACTTTGATCGCCTACGTGCGTAGGTTTGGTCTTGCTTGGGTGCCATAGTAGGTAGTACCTGCAAAGGATCACTATTAGTACGAGTAGTGGCAAACAAGACAAGCAAAACCATACGAAATAAAACAGTGAAAATAATATGTAAATGTTGTATAAACAGTGACACACGACGGGCCTAGTGACGGCTCATCGTGACTATGACGGACCGTCGTGAGGTCCGTCGTGGTGTACTTGGACTCTGTATAAATAGAGAACCCTGAAAGAGGGTCTCTGACTAGCATGACGGTGTGTGCAGGACGGACCGTCATAGTTACGACGGTCCATTGTAGATGTCCGTCGTAGGACACTTGGGAAAAAAATATGGAGACCCTTAGGAGAGGGGTCTCTGACTGTTATGACGGTCATGCAGGACAGACCGTCGTGGGTACGACGGTCCGTCAAAAGTGTCCGTTGAAGGACACTTGGGGGGAAAAATGAAGACCCTTAGGAGACGGGTCTCTGACCGTTATGACGGTCATGTAGGACGGACCGTCGTGGGTATGTCTAGCATGATGGTTATGCAGGACGGACCGTCGCGAGGACGACGATCCATCACATGTGTCCAGTAGGACAGGGGTGCTAGGGCTTGTGAAACGGACCCTATGACGGTCCATCGTGGCTACAACGATTCGTCATCGGGGTCTCGTTCTAAATGACAGAGACAGAACTAAAGGTACCCTAAGCAGCCTCGATGAACCCACATCAACCTTGAAGTGGTTTGGACCTATATGTGTCTAACCCAACTACCTAGGAAAGTAGCAATGCAAAAGCACCTATGTCTAAAGTTGTAAACATGGTAATTTCGAACATTGGTAACCTAGGTTAGGCAGAGTCATCTACAGTAAACAAAATACAATGAGGAACTAAGCTTTATTCTAACTAGAAAACAAAAATGCAAGATAAATGAGTATAAATTAGAGACACATACCTTAGAAATGAAGAAAAACAAATGCACAATTACGCGGTGGCAAGGTAGACACCCACAGCAACAGTTTTCACTAGTAGATAAACACTTTAGGGCTTGGGAGAATTGTGGGGGGGGGGGGGGCAATGATCGGAGGGAGGGAGTGTGGAAGTTGAAAAGAGAGAGTAATGGGAGAAAATAATGAAGTAATGGGAGAATGTGAAGTAATGGGGTGAAATATGAAGGGGTGGGGAGTTTAAACGGTCTGATTTTGGAAAAGGGTCCAGCCGGGTCGGGTCGGGTATACCTCATTAATCATGCGACGGTTCCCCGACGACGGTCCGTCACAGTTGTGACGACCCATCGTTGGTTCCGTCGTGTGTGCCCTAATTTCATAATGACAGAAAAACGTACCTGGTACAACGGATGCATACGACGGTCCATCGCAGGCGCGACGGTTCGTCGATGTCTCCGTCAGTGACTGCTGTAGAGTAATTTTCTGCAGAAATTCCTGGTGATGTGCCTGCAAATTTAAAACCCATTAATAGAAAAATGTTACCATTACTAAAAAGACGATAAGTATTGGGTTACCCCCCAACAAGCGCCTGATTTAATGTCGCGGCACGACTGAGGGACACTTGATTACTCAGACTTCATCAAGATGGTATGCCTCTATCACTTCATTTGTCGATTCAGCATGCCCGAAATAGATTTTTATGTGCTGTCCATTCACCTTGAACCGCACACCCTCCTTAGTTTCCAACTCAAATGCTCCATGAGGGAATAGTTAGGTAACCAAGTAAGGACCAGTCCATTTGGACATGAGCTTGCCCGGAAACAAGCGCAACCTGGAATTGAATAAAAGCACCAAATCCCCGACCATAAATTCTCGCTTTTCAATTTTGTTGTCATGGTACTTCTTCATCTTTTCTTTGTATAGTGCTGAGATCTCATAGGATTTTAGGCGAAATTCATCGAGTTCATTCAACCCATTTAACCGTTGCTCTGCAGCTTCACTCCAATCCATTTTTAACTTCTTCATAGCCCACATGTCTTTATGCTCTAACTCAATCGGAAGATGACAAGCTTTCCCGTATACAAGTTGGTATGGAGACATACCTATGGGAGTCGTATATGCTGTCTGGTAGGCCCAAAGAGCATCATCAAGCCTCCTTGACCAATCCGTTCTACTAGCATTCACTGTTTTTGACAATATCTGTTTTATTTCCCGATTCGACACTTCAACTTGCCCACTAGTTTGAGGGTGGTAAGGAGTGGCCACATTATGGCGAACCCCGTATTTCTCCAATAACCCCTTGAACAATCTGTTGCAGAAGTGGGAGCCCCCATCACTAATAATGGCCCTTGGGGTGCCAGAACGAGAGAATAAATTCTTTTTCAAAAATGAAGTGACACTCTTCCCTTCATTCTTTGCGAGGGCTATGGCTTCGACCCATTTAGATACATAATCGACTGCTACTAGAATGTACTTCATTCCATGAGAACTCACGAAAGGGCCCATAAAGTCAATACCCCAAACATCAAATAACTCAATCACAAGAATGGGGTTTAGAGGGAGCTCTTGCTTTCTTGAAATACCACAATCTCGTTGACATTTGTCACATGCTTTAGCAAACCCATGAGCATCTTGATGAAGAGTTGGCCAATAGTAACCACATTGTAATATCTTGTGAGTTGTTTAGATACCACTGTGATGTCCGCCAACAGGTGAAGAATGGCATGACTCCAACACACTCAACATTTCACATTCTGGCACACAACGCCGAATAAGCCCGTCGGCACAACTCCTATACAAATATGGTTCATCTCAAAAGAACTTCTTCACATCGTACATGAACTTTTTCCTTTGATAAAAGGACAAGTCTGATGGAACAATATCACTAGCCAGATAGTTCGCAAAATCTGCGAACCATGGAATCAAGTCTTGTGAAGCAGCCAATACATGTTCATCGGGGAAAGTATTATCAATGTCAGTCTTATCCCCTAACTCTCTCATAGCTTCATCCTCTAGACGAGACAAGTGATCGGCAACTTGATTTTCAATTCCTTTTCTATCCAGCACTTCAAAGTCAAATTCTTGCAGCAGTAATATGCAACGAATCAGCCTGGGTTTCGCATCCTTCTTCGCCATCAAATATCTCAATGCTGAATGGTCAGTATGCACTATAACTCTAGTACCTAGCAAATAGGAGTGAAATTTCTCAAAAGCAAAGACTACTGCAAGGAGTTCTTGCTCAGTCACTGTGCAGTTCTTCTGAGCTTCATTTAGGGCTTTACTAGCATAGTAAATTGGGTGAAGGATTTTGTTTCTTCTCTGACTCAATACTACACCAAGAGCCACCCCACTAGCATCGCACATTACCTCAAATGGAGTGTTCCAATCTGGAGAAATAATGATAGGCGCAGACAATAACTTTTCTTTTAGCTCACCGAATACTTTAAGACAGGATTCATCAAAACAAAATTTACATTCTTTCTCCAGCAATTTGCACAATGGGTGTGCAATCTTTGAAATGCCTTTGATGAATCTCCGGTAAAAACCTGCATGCCCAAGAAAGCTTCTCACACCTTTCACAGAGATCGGCGGGGGAAGTCTCTCTATTACCTCAACTTTAGCTCGATCAACCTCTATGCCCTTTTCTGAAATGCGATGACCAAACACAATACCCTCTTTCACCATGAAATGACACTTTTCCCTTTTTAGTACCAAATTGTAGTCTTCACATCTCTTAAGAACCTCAGATAAATTGGTCAAACACCGCTTTAAATGAATCACAAACCACAGAAAAATCATCCATAATCCTCCACCATGTCAGAAAATATTTATATCATACATCTCTGAAAGGTAGCGGGTGCATTGCACAACCCAAACGGCATTCTTCTGAATGCAAAGGTCCCATATGGACAAGTGAAAGTGGTTTTCTCTTGATCTTCTGGTGCAATAGAAATCTGATTATACCCTGAATACCCATCAAGAAAACAATACCACCCTTTTCCGGCAAGTCTATCCAACATCTGATCCATGAAGGGCATAGGAAAATAGTCTTTTTCAGTCCATGAGTTCCGTTTACGGTAATCCATACACACCCTCCATCCAGTAACCTGTCTCATTAGAACAAGTTCATTCTTTTTGTTGGGGACCACAGTCATTCCCACTTTCTTAGGTACACACTGAACCGGGTATACCCAACTACTATCGGCGATTGGATAGATTACTCCGGCATCCAACCACTTGATGATTTCCTTCTTTACAACCTCTTGCATAGGAGGATTCAAGCGTCTCTGGTGCTCAATACTCGGCTTATGATCAGGCATGAGTTTGATTTTATGAGAGCAAATACCAGGAGGGATCCCAATAATGTCCGCAATGGTCCACCCAATAGCTCTTTTGAACCTTTTTAGTACCTTCACCAAACTCTGAACCTGTTGTTCATCCAGGTCTGATGCAATGATTACCGGCAAAGTGTCACCATTTCCTAAGAATTCATACCTAAGATGAGGTGGGAGAGCTTTTAATTCAACTTTTGGAGCCTCCTCTATCGATGGTTTCGCGGGTGGGGACTCGCGATTTTTCATATCAATCTCAAATTTCTTCGGTTTAAACCGAACATCACCTCGGTCATGAGCCGCGACTAATGACTCATATTCTTCAATGCAATCGCTATCAAAGTTCATTATCACTGCCGCTAATGCTTCGACACCTAGACATTCTTCTATTTGTGTCTCAGATTTCTCACCCATGTTGTAGGATATAGAAGATACCGATTGGAGCTCACCACTCTGCCTCATGGACCTACAAATATTAAAGGTCACTTTCTCATTGTTCAACCGAAATTTCATCTGGCCCTTTTCCATGTCTACTAAGGCTCTTCCTGTAGCTAGGAATGGCCTCCCAAGGATAATAGGCACTTCAAAATCAACTTCGCAATCAAGAATAACAAAATCAGTCGGAAAGATGAATGACTCCACTTTTACTAGCACATCATGAAGTATCCCTATGGGCCGTTTTACAGTTCGATCATCCATCAGTAGCCGCATCGCAGTGGGCTTTGGGTCACCCAAACCCAACTTCTTGTAAATCGAGAGGGGCATGAGATTTATGCTTGCCACCAGATCACATAATGCTTTCGCAAAATGTAATAGCCCGATTGTACAAGGAATAGTGAATGCACCCGGATCTTCTTTCTTTTGGACCAGAGATCTTGTAGCAATAGCACTACAATGCTGCATTCTATCATCATCCTCAAAAGTAACCGATCTTTTCTTTGTGACCAGATCTTTCATAAACTTGGCGTAACCAGGCATTTGTTCTAAAGCTTCTACCAAAGGGACATTAATAGAAAGCTGCTTCAACATTGTTATAAAACGCTGATATTTGCCATCCTCGGTCTTTTTCACTAATTTTTGAGGAAATGGGGGTGGTGGCCTAGGCATAGGAGTTACCTTTTTAGGCACTTCAGCATCTTTTGCAATGTTATCCTCTAAATCAGCATCCACATCTACCACTTTATCAGTATCTTTTGTCACCCTATTCTCATTAGATGCCATAGGTGGGTCAATGGTTTGCTTGCCACCGTGAGTAGTAATTGCCATACAATGTCCATCATTTTTTGGATTTTGGACAGTGTTGCTAGGAAGAGTGCCCGGTTGCCGTGTGTTCACAGTTGCAGATAATTGGGCCAATTGTAACACAAGTTGCTTAATCGAGATTGCATGTGTATCAACTTTTTGCCCAATACCCGCTAAATCATTCCTCAACTCTTTATTGTGCTCATCACTAGCATCGAACCTCCTCATCATTTTATGCAACATATCCTAAACTCACGACATACTACCTCCACCATCCCTAGGAGTAACTTCACGATTTTGAGAGGGAACATAGAGTCCATTTCTATCATTTCGATTACCATAGTTACCCTGTTGAAGTTGTTGTCGCGATTGTAGTTTCCATCTCTGACATAATGACCCTCACGATTGTAGTTACCATAGTTCCGACCTTGGTTCCCTTGACCTTGGCGCCAATTCTCCTGATTAGAGCCTTGGGCACTTGGTCGGAAACCCCCCATCTGTTCATTTACTGCATAGGAATCCTCCTCATAATAACACTAATCGTTTGGAGGTGGTGGTTTAGCCAAGTAGTTGACTGCATTAATCTTTTCTGCACCCTAGTGACATGTTTTAGTACCAACCCAAGCTCAGTTCTCATCTGAGCCATTTCTTCACGAATATCATCTGTGGCTGGGTTGTGAGTGGACTGCACTGCGAAGGTGTTTCTCCGTGTATCGGACTTCCTAGTAATCCAAGCTTTGTTATTTCGGGAGATTTTCTCTAGTTTTTCTGCAATCTCAGTATAAGGGCATTCTCCATAAGATCCACCAACTATAGTGTCCAACACCGCTTTATTGTTATCATCATTTCCCTAATAGAAGTATTCCTTCAGTGACTCATCATCTATACGGTGATTTGGAACACTTCTCAAGAATGAAGTGAATCTCTCCCAAGAACTACTAACTGACTCTCCTGGTAGTGCCACAAAGTTGTTCACCCTGTCTTTGTGGTTTAATTTCTTGGAGACCGGATAGTAGCGTGCTAAGAAGACATCTCTTAGTTGATTCCAAGTGAATATGGAGTTGTATGGGAGCTCAGTGAACCACATAGCAGCCTCTCCTGTCAGTGATAGAGGAAACACTCTGAGACCTATTACATCTAGTTCCAAATCAGGCCTCCCCACACAACTTTTACACACTGCCCTTACCTTAGCTATATGGGCATGTGGATCCTCAGAAGGTAGCCCTGAAAACAAACCTCTGGCAGTGAGCATTTGCATCAGGCTACTAGTTACCACAAAAGTGTGGCCCGTAGGTAGAGGGGGCAAGACAAGTGGCCCATCCGAGTCTGCTATGTTATCATACCCTCTGTAGTATGCTTGGGGCCGTGGAACGGGATTTTGTCCCCTCTGTTGATATTCACCCGGAGCGTCGGGTAACATTTGACCATGAACATCCACTGGATCTGGGATGTTCTGGTTTGGATCCTTATCATTTATTCCCAAGTTTCGATTCATATTACGCAGTGTACACTCTAACTCACGATCGTAGGGAAACAATGGTTCTCTTCCTCTCCGTGTATTTGGCATACAAGGAGGATAGTTCTGAAAGGAAATCAAAAACAATAAAACAAAGTAAAATCAAGAAAATATCAACTAAAATATAGTAATAAGTTCAAGTTAATCTAAAAGCTAAATTCCCTGGCAGCTGCGCCATAATTTGATACGCTCAAACTTACTTCTCAAATGAGAAGTAAAGCAGTCATGTCAAGTAAATAACCCAACTAGTAAGGTTGGGATCGTTCCCATGAGGAAAATAGTCTAGACTTAACCTCAACCTATTATTACTATCGTTTGGTCAATAACTTCCTTGGAAAGTAAAAATATAAAAAGGGGGGTTCTATCTCTAAATAAGTGAAAATAAACAACGAAGTTGAAATAGACACTTAACAACTTTTAATGTTGAGTTTTAATCAATTAATCAAAGTAACTAGGGCTTACGTGTTTCCCACAGGTTCATAACTTGATAACTCTAACTATAACAATTCTTTCCTAGTATCTTGCATGCAAAGTGATAAGTTATGTATTTCTAAATCCTTGGTCCGGCATCTAGAAAATCTCACTCCGCACCTTGGTCCGGCTACGTGTGTTCCTATCCTAACCCTTATCCTTACCTCATATTAAGCATCGTATTCGATATTTGACTAAGTTATTACCTCGTACCAATCAATATTAGCCTATTAGATAGTATGCACTAAATCTATGTTAATAATTCTTTTCCTATTATCTACCTCCTTGGTCCGGCAAGTAGCATTAAGGCGAGTTCTAACGTTGGCCATCTGTTAAAAAGACTTCTAAATGAAAGAATTATTAATACATGCAAGACACTATTCTAGAATTGTTCTTTTAATTAGGGTTTATCTCATTATTTGCCTATGGTTCCCACAAAGCTAGTTATGGAGTTTAGTTACTCATAGCCATAAACACAATATTCAAATATATTAAATAAGAATTCATGTACTTACTTCAATGAGAAAGAATAATGTCCGAAAGTTTGCTTGATTAATCACCAAAAATCACTTGTAAGAATCTCCAAATCAAAACACTAATACACAGAGTCTAACCTCAAAAATGAGGTTTTTCGAACTATTTATAAAAAATAAAAACCTAATTAAACAAGGATTCTAATTGCTGGAAATCTGCCAAAATGCGGCTGGGTCGACGGACCACGCGACGGATCGTCGTGCTCACGACGGACCGTCATGGACTCCGTCGTCCCATACTTAGCAATTTCTTCTGCTGCTTTCTTCATTCCCCTCAACGGCAAGTATGACGGACCGTCAAAGGCTCAACGGTCCATCGAGGGTCTTCGTTTCAAAACACTTCAACTCTTGGAATCTGGGTACTGGGATCACTTCTCTAAACTTTATGACGAACCTGCAGGATGGACCGTCATAGCCACGACGGACCGTCACAAGCTACGTAACCCCACACTTGGTCAGACTTCCCCATCTTCCTTCAGCAGCTTCTCTACGCTGCCACCTACGGACCGTCACAAGCACGACGGACCGTCATCAGCTCCGTAGGTGGTCTCTTCTGCATTTCTTCACTCAAAATCTCCGCATTCAACTTTGGACAGATTTCCTACAAAACAAAGAGAAACTCATATAAAAACTAGCACAAAAAGACTTTCGGACACACTAAACTTAAGGAAAAAGTATTAATTATACCGTGAAACTATGGTATATCAGATCCCCTAAGCAAATATTTATTGCTTGAAAGGCGAGGCAAAGTGGTACTCCGCGATTCACCAAATGTGAAAGTGAGACTAAATCGAGTTCGCTAATTGAGGATCAAAACCTTGAAGCCTAGAGCATTATAAGGCAAGTTGAGGAGAGAAGGATGATTCACCGAAAAGCTTTGGCGAGCTCAACTAATGTCGCCAAGTCTGCTACGAAATGAATTTTGGGCTAAATTTTGGGAAAGTATAAATAACCCAAAGGATGAAGATTTTAGGGAGTTGAAAAAGTTTTTTTGAGAGAGTTCAAGAACACTTTACCTTTGAAGAACACTTTTTTAACTTTTGAGGTTTCACAATTTGGATTTAGAATTTGATAAATTGAAGTTGCATCCAATATGAGTTTATTCTTAATTGCTTGATTTCATGATACCTATGGCTGATTTTATTAAACACATACTTTCTTTACTTATTGTGATTGGTGGCTAAAATCCCAACGTTTATGGGTGCTCAAATGGTGTTGGGTGTTGATTTGATGTAGTGGGTATTGTGCTATGCTCTACTTTGTTCTTGTACATATATGAATTTTGTTGAATGTCCATGCGTTTAACTCAAGGGTTATGGTTGAAAACTTAATTCCTAATCTCTGGTTGATGCTCGAAAGAGATTGATTGGAGTGAGTAATTTTGCTTGAAAAAGAGGTTACGGGTCGGACTTATTTACCTTGTTCTTTGAGGAGAGAATATAATAAGGTATTTGGGATGTTTATGATTCACATATAGATGAGATCGAAAGGAGATTCTCTGCGTAGAAACTTTAAGATCGAAAGATGATTAGCGTCAATAAAGATGAAATAGCCAATTCATGAATGTGCATCACTATATAGATGTATTTGCAATCCTCGCACTCTAGATTGCTTGTTAACTCTTGATTTAATCTAACTTTTAGTTTAATTGTAGTAGTTGATAATCATAGCTTCATAGTGAGTCAGTGGTATTATCCACTCAATTGTTTTTTCTATTATAAATGTGCTAAATTAAAATATAAATTTCTTGAAAAGAAATTCTCTACGATATATCATTCCTTATGGGATTCAACTCCAACTCTTCGTTGAATTTTTAGTGACTACGATCGCTCACTCTTTTAATTAACTTTGGAGGATTATTTGAACATTATCCATGAACCCTTTTGTTTGTGAGCCAAAGCATATATAGAATGTACATTCTACAATATCACACAGAAATATCAGACATAGCAAAAAGAACAAACAACCTTTTTCTCAATTCACATAACAGCAACTACTACTACAACTCAGGGGCAGAGCCACAACTAACAAAGGGTGCACAAGTGAACACCCTTCGTCGGAAAGTTATACCGTACCTACGAGACAAATTTACGATATTTTAAATATATATTTAGGTTTGCACACACTTGAGTAATTATAGGAGTTGGCTCAATGGTAACATGAGTGCTGGAAGTGCGAAGCGGAAGGTTGAGGGTTTGATTCTTGGTCCGTTCAAGTGTTTTCAAACATTTTTATTAGTCAAAATTTACATCAAGGAGTACTTTTTAAAATTATGCACACTCTGTATAAAATGGTTGACCCCGCCTCTGCTACAACTATGGCTCGGACCCAAAAAAATTTGGTCTAGGTACTTCCATAAGCTAAAAGAGTAGTTGGGAAAATGTGCAGATATTCTAAGCCAATTGAGAAAATATGACATGTAAAAAATCTGGAAGTATTATAAGTGATTACCCTGTAAGATATTTTTAGAGTTATAAGACTGGTTCTTCCCAATAATACTCATGCTGACATCATGTGCGAAATAAGAAAAAAAATTGGGTAAGTGAATAAATAGTTTGGGCCATGGGTCTATTAAGGTTACATAATACAATCTCCGTCAACTTTTAATTGTCATAATTTTCTTTTCTAGAGTCAAATAATAATCATTTTGACTGACATTTCACGATTTATTTTATAATCATATTGACATGCAATAAAATGAAATTTATAAAACTTTTAGTATAGTTTTTAAATTTCTAAATATTTTTATTTATAATACTGAATTAATTTAATCTTATTCAACTTTGAAAACTAGGTATATTGCCTTTCCAATAACGTAATATGATAATTAAAAATGGATATAGGGGGTATTGGTTTTGTATAATGTGCAACAACGAAGCCTTTCCCGAGCTGATTTTTTAATTTTGTTTCTAATAATTGGTATCAGGAATTAGGAACTGGCTACTACTAATCTCGAGATATTTTTGTGGTAGCCTTATTATACATATTTGGAAGAAGAAAAGAAATAGTCTTCATTTGGATTTGTTTCTCCTTTTTCTGAGATTCATTAACTTTAATATTTTATATAAATATGTGTAAGTACACAAGATTAAAAATATATTCATATATTTGATCTATCATTAATTTAAGAACACATTATTTAAAAAAATGTATTACTTTTTTAAGGTTTATGTCAAATTAAAATAGGACAATTCAATCAAAACCGAAGAAGTATCACAACTCCTTGCATTTACAAAACCCACAGAACTACCTTAATTGGAAAAAAAATTAATAAAACATAAAAATAGAAACAAAAATATTATTATTCGTCTATCAAAAATTATATTTATGTGACATTGTTTTTTCTTTTCATTTCAATTTTAAAAGAATGTCATATTTCTTTATTTAATAAATGTTTAATGACAATAATAATATTCCCTCCGTTGCAAAAAGAATGGCCTAGTTTGACTTGGAACGGAATTTAAGAAAATAAGTAGACTTTTTAATCTTATGGTTTTAAATTAAAGTTATGTCAAATGTACCAAAATGTCCTTTAATCTTGTGATTTAAACATGTCACGTAGAAAGTTAAAGTTAAAGTGTTGCCAAAATAGGAAAGAGGTCATTCATTTTTGAACCAATCAAAAAGGAAATAGAGACAGATCATTCATTTTTTAACAAATTAAAAAGGAAATAGAGACAGGTCATTCATTTTTAAACAAATTAAAAAGGAAATAGAGATAAGTCATTCATTTTTAAACAAATTAAAAAGGAAATAGAGACATTCTTTTTTAAACGGAGGAAATATTATAGGTCCCATTTATTTAGCAATAATATTGGAATACTAATTAGCCTTTAGATATTTATGAAAAGTCAAATAAAACATCACGTAAGAATAGAGATGATGTATTTATTTTTAGTATAAATATAAATAAATGTGGTTTGTTTATATCTGTTTTAATGTCTGGTTAGCGAAAATTGTGTGAGTTGGTACGGTTGATATATAGTTTCGAAGAAATATGTGGTAAAATGTCGAAACTGTTGATTGTTATAAATTGAGGGAATAATAGGAAGCAATAACGAATCGGTCATAAAAGCCAAAGAAGAAATAAGTCTTCTTCAATGGCTATCTACATCAAAGCCTTTGTTCTTCTTCCTTTACTATTTGTTTCATGTTATGCTAGAAACAAACATATCGACCTAGGCTTTGACGATGCTAACGACTCTCCCGTTGGTATCAATTTTGATCCTTCCCATCATGGACTTTTGGGATTCCTAATTGGAAAGAAAAAAAATAACAACAATAACAAGTCGAACAAGAAAAACAAAAAAAATGAATTAATATTTCCACAATTTCCTTTTCCGTTTTCCTTTAATGGAGTGAACCAAAACCAAGAGGAACCAGCACCATTAGAACCGGCTGTCGAAGAGAAAAATAATGGCATTCCAAAGCCGGATTTTGAGACGGAAAATCGTGGTACTTGGATGATACATTCACCAAATGCTGGTGTTGCAGCCATGCATATACAATTGATGCCAAATAACAAGGCTGTTTGGTATGACACCACAAATCTTGGACCATCTGCAATTCAAAATAACCCTCCATTTTGCAAGCCAGTCCCAGAAAGGCCAGGTGAGACTGATTGTTGGTCTCATGGCGTTCAATATGACGTTGAGAGTGGTCAAGTTAGGACATTGAAGGTTTGTTACATCCTCCTAATTTTTATCTCATTTCACTAATATATTATGCACAAGTTATCGAAGATTTTACACAAATTTCATAGTTAAAAATAAGCTAATTACATACTATCCATAAACTTTTTCAAATTATAAAAATTCCTAAATTTGGTGGAATTCTGATACATAACCTGTTCTAGTTTCATATACATGTCTAAACATCTTGATACATCTCGTCTGAATTTCGGATACATTATTCTGTGTTTCAATATATCGCGTATACATTCCAATAGATCGTGTAAAGTGATGTATCCGATCCATACATTGTATATGTATTGGACTGATACATCACGTAAAGTAATGTAGGCACATCACATACGTCCCAATGCATCGTAAAGTGATGTATGTGATAGATACATCATGAGAAGTAATGTATCTTACAAATATGAAAAATTTATTTTGGGCGAGGCACACAGATTATGTGTGAAGCCTCATTTGGCTGCCGTGAGTGTACTGTGAGATCCATAATATACTTATTTTCCTGCTTTTTCTTTTCCAATTTTAATCTTTTTTTAACTTTTTCTTTCTTACTTGCATTTTTTTTTTTTTTGCTTATTAATGCTTAGTATAAATTTGATTTTTTGTTTTAATAAAGAAACTTTGAAAAAAAAACAACCAAGAATTGAGTGATTAAAACTAATTCTTAGTATTTTTATCATGAATATTTTTATCATAAATATTAATTCTAATTATAAACAAAAAAAGAAAAACATATTTGATGACTAACAATTGAGTGACTGAAATTGAAATCTAAAAAAATAATAAAAAATTAATGACGAAAATTTAAATAAATAAAATGAAATTATATATTTAAGTGTAATAAATAATTCCGATTAAATTTTACTAGTTCAGTTAGTTGGTTACATGAAATTTTATTTTATTGAAGAAATTCAGAACAAATTTAAATTTTACTATCCTCAATTTTTTTGAATTCATTCAAAAATAAATGAATTTAATTTGTTTTGCATATCCTTTAATTTCCCCTCAAATAAATAGTAATAGAGATATAAAATATATAATAGATACCGTAGGTGAGTTTCAAATTTCTTTTCTAAACAAAAAAATAAAATTTACACTATGAATTAACAAGCAAAAAAAAGAAAATGTAAGTAAAAAAGAAAAATTAAAAGAAGAGATTAAAGTTAGAAAAGAAATAGCAGGAATATAAGTACATTATGGGTCTCACAGTATATATATGTGACAGCTAAATGAGGCCTCATACAATTGACAGTATGTGTGTCTCGCCCAGAATAAAAATTTCGATATATTCGATTAATACATAACATAAAATAGGAATTTTCATAAAAAAAATTTAGAAATTATAATAGAATAAATCGTATATTTAAATAATTTTCCTTAAATTATAGAAAAGTGCACACATGTCGAACTTAAAATTATGCAAACAAGATTAACGAGATTTTCGTGGACCACTAATTTATTTAATTATTCCTGTCATCATGTCGAACTTCTTCATCCCTATATTTAAAAAAATTAATCATTTAGAATTTTTATCTCTATTCAATAAATATTCTCTCTATTTATGTGTATGTGCTGATCACCTAGGTTTTTTGTATGGAAATTAGTGAATGTTTATTACTTTTGTTATTATTGTTATTATATAGACAAAATGGCAAGAATTAGTCAATTATATCTTAATTTTCTAAAATAACAAGTGAAGTTCCACATATACAACTCTGTTTCCTTTTCTAATTTCTTGAATGGATATACAGGTAATGACTGATACATGGTGCTCATCCGGAGGTTTGTCCTCTAATGGTGAACTAGTAAGCACAGGAGGTTATCGTGAAGGAATCCGCAGTATCAGAATCATGAATCCATGCGATAACTGCGAGTTTCAGGAAAATGCTAATGGTCTTGCTGCTATGAGATGGTACAAAACGTATCATTCAAATCTTCCACACACTATCAACATAAAACAAATATCAATAGATTTCTAAGTTTTATGTTTGTGAATCAACAGGTATGCTACTCAGCATATGCTTGAGAATGGTAGCTTCATTCTTGTTGGAGGTCGTGGTGCACACAACTACGAAATTATTCCACCAGGAAGACTCCAATTTCAGGTGCAACAATTTGGGTTAAATTTCCTTGTCGAGACTGAAGACGAGAAAGAAAACAATCTCTATCCATTCGTCAATCTTCTTCCCGATGGGAATGTATTTATTTTTGCAAACGATAGATCAATAATCATTGATCCTTACACTGGAAAAACCATCCGCGATCTTCCTGTACTCCCTGGAGGTTCAAGAAACTATCCAGCATCAGGAACGTCTGCACTTTTGCCAATCAATCTCAATACTCCTAATCCTGACGATGTTGAAGTTGAGATCATTGTTTGTGGTGGAAATACCAAGGATGCCTTCAAATATTCCGAGTTTCCTCCTAGACAATTCTTCCCTGCATTAAAAGATTGTGGAAGAATATTTGCTAACAGACAAGGAGCTCAATGGGATATCGAAGAAATGCTTTCACCAAGAGTGATGGGAGACATGTTGCTTCTACCAAACGGAGATATATTGATCATCAATGGAGCAAAGACAGGAACTTCGGCATGGGATGCTGCTGAGGAACCTAATCTTGTGCCACTTCTCTATAGCCCAAACAAACCAAAAGGACAGAGGTTCAAGGAATTGAACCCTTCACAAATCCCTAGAATGTACCATTCCGTTTCTGCTGTTTTGCCTGATGGCAAGATTTTAGTGGCGGGCAGCAATACCCATGCCGTGTATGACTTCCAGGCTAAATATCCAACTGATTTGAGAGTGGAGAAATTCTCACCTCCTTACTTGGCACCTGAGTTGGAACAACACAAACCTCTAGTTCTTGAGAATGGAGCCAACAAGGAGATGAAATATGGTCAGAATTTTAAGATCAATATCAAGTTGGATGAATTTGTAGATGAGACTGACATTAAAGTTACCATGTATGCACCACCTTTTACAACACATGGCTACTCTCAAGGACAAAGGCTGCTCATTTTGAAGCTTCAAGCTGTGACAAATCAAGAAGTTACTGTAGTTTCACCACCTTCTGGGAGAATTGCTCCACCAGGCTACTATTTACTCTTCGTGGTTCACCGCGGTGTTCCTAGCCGTGGAATGTGGGTGCGCATTGACCAATAGACCTGATCAACAATATCACCAATACTTTACTTGTTTATTTTATGTATACTATTGATGTTTTATATACAAAAGGAAATATATATTAAACCTTTGCTATCTTGTTTTATTCATTAGGGAAGGTCATATTCTTGTCATGGTATATATTTTTGAGCTTGTGGTTTTGGCGTTCCCCTTTAACTTAAGATGTGATTTTCACTATCATAAGGCTTTGCCATTTTCAAACTGGAAAAAAAACACCCATGTCATTTTTTAATACCCTTACATATTAGGTTTTCTTGACTCTGTTTGCTTATGTGAATGGTTAAAAGGAAGATTTCAACTTATTCCACAACATTAATTTAGAAAGTCTATAGAATATGAATAAAGGTAAAGTAGAACAAACAAAGACCAGAAAAGTGTGGTGGCTTGTAACTGGCATCTTAGCAGTCACGACCCAACCCAACCCGTGCCTACACTCTAGACGTGACCGACACGAATACCATAGCATACAAAAGCTTAAAAAACTGAATTTGCTAAAATATTCAATCTTTAAAAAGATCTAAAACCTACTCAATTGAAAAGCTCAGAGTTTGTAAAAACAATTCAAAGAAAATACATACTGAAAACTACTCAACTTTATTAATCAATGAAATACCTACTATTACATAAGGATATCATGACTAGACCCATGAAATCTCAAAACTACTAACTGTAAGATAAAGGGAATATGCACAAGTACCCCTCAACCTATGCCCGAAATCCCTGAGATACACTTATATTATACTAAGGTCCTATTACCCCCCCCCCTCCACCCTCCCTTGAACTTATTTTAAAAGTAATTTCTATCCCTTTTCGGCCTACGAGGCACTAGCTTGAAAAAAAAGTCAACCATCGTTAGACCCACAAGTTAGTGTCACATAGGCTTAAAAGGGGTAGAAAATTATTAATAAAATAAGTTTAGGGGGATAATAGGTCTTTAGTATAGTATAAGTTTGTCTCTGAGATTTCGGGCATAGATTGAGGGGGTACTTGTGCATTATCCCTAACATAAAGGTGAAGTCCTCCGGAATACGAACAGGCTAACCAAAGATGGCTGGAATATCACATGACCTCAACGAAGTGTCTGTTGATAATCCTGAATACCTTATGGCTGATCAATTCAAAGTTACATTATAAAATTTCACAACTTGAACTAGTTATAATTAAAAGGAAGAGATCAGTATATATATCTTTCATTTATCCAATATTATGTTTATATATAAGAATGGACTAACTAATTGCCTAAACTAACTCCTCTTTAAGAGGAGTATGAAACGTGTTAAACTACATGAAGAGATAAGGGAGTGCTAGACTACTAGCTGTAGAATATGTCAAAGAATAATCAACTAAATATAATAATTAACACGTGCATTAATAATCCCCCTCAAGATAGGCAGTGTGTAACAATTCCTGGCTTGAATAAGTGTTTATCAGAGGCTAGATTCGGTAGTGCTTTGATGAGAGTGTCCGTGAGTTGATCTGCATCATTGATATGAACAATGTGAACTTGATTCTGCTGAAATTGATTGTGAACAAAGTGAAAGTCTATAGCAATGTGCTTCATGCCGCTATGAAAAACTGGATTTGCACACAGTTAAGTTGCACCCACATTGTCATAGTAAATGGTTTGTGCTTGGGAAGTGAAACATGTGGTTTATTTAGCAGATTGGTAACCCAGTTGTTTTTCAACGAGTGCAGATGCAACAACACGATACTCTTCTTTAGTTGATGAGCAATCAATTGTTCTTTGTTTATTTGGAGGACCAGCTCAAAGGATTTTGGTAAAAAAAATACGTAACAGGTAGTGGAAACTCAATCCCTTACATCTCCAGCCCAATCCGCATTAGAGTACATGTATAGCTTGAAATCTTATATCTTTGAATGTTAAGAGCAAGCCGAATTGTGCCTTGGAGATACTTTAATACTCGTTTGAGTGATTTCCAGTGGACTTCAGATGGGGATGCATAAATTAAGAAAATTTATTTACAGAGAATTTGGTATCGGACGAGTAAAAGATAAGTATTGTAGTTTTCCAAGAACTCTCCATTAAGGAGTGGCATCAGTTGGTGGCGCACCAACATTTAGTTGAGGCACGTCAGTGGCACTCATTGGGGGTTTTGCCGAATTGTTGTCCTGCATGTTTTCTTCGGAGAGAATTTCATTTATTTAGTTAGAGTGTGATAAGGTAATACCTTTGGCAATACGAAGAACCTCAATTCCAAGGAAGACGTGCAGATACCTTGTGGTGATGATATCGTCCACATAAAATAGGGCGTACAAAATGATGTTTGACACTTCGAGAATGAAAAGTGAGGCATCAAATTCTTACTTAACAAATCCCAGATACAGAAGAAACATCTTGAGTTCATTGTACCATGCCCATGGGTTTTCTTGAGTCAGTAGATGACTTTAATTAGACTACTTATATTGGAAGGGAACTGATATCTGCAAAACCCGGAGGTTGGACCATGTACACTTCTTCTTCTAGACGACCCTGCGAGAACCCGTTGTTGACATCAAGTTGGCGGAGGGGCCAATTCTGATGGACAACAATTGAGAGCACCAAGCGCACAGTAGTTGGTTTGATAATCAGTTTAGATGTGGAATGGTAATCAACTCCAGGACGTTGTGTAAACTCTTTTGCAACAAGTCCAACCTTGTAGCGGTCATGTGGTACCAATGTCACCATTGAGACAACCATAGAGATCATGACCATGCATAAGCATTGAGAATTATGCCTTCCACGTTGCAAAATTGTGACTGCCATGTAATTTATAGGAAATCGGGATGCATGGTTAAATTGAGCGATCATTGTACCGGCCTTGTAATCAGCATTAACAATGCGAGTAGCATCTCCCATTTGTGGAGGGTGGGTGGAAGAGAAAAGAAAAAAATAGATCTTCTTTAGAGTTTATTAGGGTTGTTGATACCATATAAAAGCAAGATATCGATGTATCTTTCATTGATCCAAAATTGTGTTGATATACAAGAATGGTCTAACTAATTGCCTAAACTAACTCCTGTTTAAGACGAGTGCTAAACATGCTAAACTACTTGAAGATATATAGAAGTATTAGACTACTAGCTGATATAAAGTTGAGTTACTACAATAATATGATTAATAAAATATATAGTTTAATAAATAATAAAAAATCTATAATTTTTATACAATTTTTTATTGAGTTTGTTATATTCCTTTTTTTAAAATTATCAAATAACGACATCAATATAACCAGATTATTGAGAATGGAAAAAGTTGCAAAAATTACACTAAAGATATCTTAATGGTCATTTTACTTAAATTGATGTATTCAATAATATCTCTTTAATTTCTACTAATTTGTCCAATATGTATGTGAATTAGAAAAGGCAAAAACGTTCGTGAAAATTATATATACCTTTCGTTTTTTGACAAAACTTTAACTTTAACTTTCAACATGACATGTTTAAGATCATAAGATTTAAGAGCATTTTGATACATTTGACATAACTTTAATTTATAACCACAAGATTAAAAAGACTTCTTTATTTTCTTAAACTCCGTTCCAAGTCAAACTAGGTCATTCTTTTTAAAAGGGAGGGAGTATATTACTAGAAAAAATGGCCCGTGTCTAGACCCAAGATTAATATATGAGTAAACTTCATATATAACAATTGTAAAAATTATATGTAAAAATTTAAGGAATCCCATAGTGTAATTCAATAATTATATTCTGTCCCGACAAATTTAGTATTTACAAAAAATTCCTTAAATTTGTTGAGACGTGATACTTTAGACTCTAGTGATACATGGTAAATGATACATGGTAATTTTAAAATGTTAAGAAAGAAAAGGGAAAAAACTGTACAGTTAATGTTGTTAATAAAACAGCTAAATTTACGGTAAAATATCATTAATCAGTATAAAATCAGCCCTTAATTGGATATTAATTTCAATTTTTGAAAAACAAAGATTATATCATCTATTTTGAAAACAATATGAGTGTAGAAGGTAACTCCTGTCCGATGAAACTTAAGAACGATACATTGTAGAAGGTAACTCCTGTCCGATGAAACTTAAGAACGATATGAGTGTTAAACTATATTTTGAACTGAAAAAAAACGAGCCTGGATTTTCAGTGTATCCATTATGTATTGACACAATTGAAAAGAATAGTGGTACTGTACATAACTTTGATGGAACAAGTGGAGAAATAACGTATGTAGAAGGCACAACACATGATACACTGACATTCCGGAATGATACATTATAACAATTTTCAAAACATGTATCAGTACATCAACTAAACAACTAATACCTTACTAATACATGATATAATTTTTCAGAAATTCATACTATATGCAAAACATGTGATACATATCTACTACATGTATCAGTGCATTGACTAAACAATGTACACACTGATTCTATATGTATCATCAAGCACCGTTGATGACACATTTACTAAACTTATTGAATGATAGATTATAACAATTTTCAAAACTTCATGATACATATAAAATATTATGATACACAACAAATTCATGTATCGATTCACTATCTAAAACACTATGCACACTTATTCAAATGTATCAGCAAGCACACTAGATTCCTTAAAATTTTTACTAATTTCAACAACAGTTTTAAGTAACAAAATACTAACGCGATACAATGTAGGCCTAACAACAATGTTTGCTGCTTCTTTTTTCTTTGTTTTGTTGTATTTTGACAATCTTTGATTTTGATGTTTCGCTAGAGTCTTTATTTGAATCCTTCTGATGATTCATAGGATCATGTAAAGACTTTTTTCTATTCTCTTTTAAATTTTCATCGTTGGAATCATATATCCTTCTATTAATTAACGGATCCATTACTATGATGTAATAGAACAATTAACAAAAACAAAAAAGAGAAGAAAAGACGAACTGATGATGGATTAATAATAAAAAGATGTTGGGTTAAGAAGATTACAGATTAAGAAGAAAAAGACGATGATGGATTAAGAATAAAAAGAAGAAACCAACAAAATCTGCTGGGTTAAGAAGAAGGAAGATGATTATGGGAAAAAAGGACGTGAAACTTGATGGAGTAAGAAAAACGGGAGAAGTTAAGAGTTGTCCTGATTTTTGAAATTTGAAATTATTGAATTTTGAAAATTGGGTCTTTTATTTAAAATTAATTAAAATTAATAATTCAAAATAAAAGAACTGATTTAAAAGGTTGAGTGTTTAAATGGAGAAAATTCAAAATCCAAAAACTGATTTAAAAGGTTGAGTGTTTTAATGGAGAAAAAATATGCATTAAAATGGGTAATTGTGTATTATAGGAGAGAGAATGTAATGTATCTATAAACTTACACTAGAATAAAAAAAAGGGAATTATGTAATATTCATAAAAAGAAGGGAAAATTAGAGAATATAAAACTTATAGTTGTGTATTTAAGTTATTTTTCCAAATTATATTTGTATGTTATTTATATGGTTTGCTTAATTGGGCTCCATAGAAAATTTTATTATTGCTATGGAGCTTTTGATTTGTATAATTCGTTAGAAACATCCAATTTTATACAAATATTAGGTTTTGAATAAATTCATTATACATTGTAATTTGCATAATAATATTTGTATTTGTATAACTATAAGTGTATATGATGAAAATAGATATATTTGTATTTATATATATATTTTTCTCGCATTATACAAAACAAACACAATTTATACATTTTATACCAAAATATATAAAATGGTTAATTGTATAGCAAAAGATGGCAAATAAAAACAAAGAATGTTTGGTGCGAATTACAATCAAAATAAATTTTGACTGTAACATTTAATTTGAATTTATAGTTTACTATTTCATACAATTTTTTCTAATATATATTAGTAATGTTCTAAATAAATCAAAATTCCTAATTGTTTAGAAGTATAATATGCATTTGCGAAAGATGTTTTTCAAATAATCAAATTCCAGAAACTAAAATAACGAGCACATTAAATTGAACCAGATCAATTATTAGGTTTCTTTCATTAAAACTACACGTTAGATAGATTTGTATTTTATAAAAATAAATCTTAATTAATAAAATTGACCATTAGTATTTCATATAATTATTTACTAAAAAAGATATATTATACGAAAACTGTTTTACTTAATTTGCTAAAATGAACAAGTGTAAGAACAAATATATTAATATAAGATTTAAATTAAAAAAACAAATATATATGTTATCAATTATAATTAATTGACATGAATTGGTTTCACAAAAAATCCCAACAAATTGGAGAATAACATTTTCATCGTATTATTGGTTCTCCTCATTAAATTTATTTTCACAAATTACTTTCTCAATATAACCTGAAGTCTATATTCTCGTTTAATTTTATTTGTCACATTTATGTATTAAAATATAATGATTAACAAGACTATTTTTTCACAAAATATTTCTATTAATTAATCTTTAATATTAGGTGTTAAAAAATAATTTTAAAAAATAAGTCATTAATATTAAAAATAAAATATAAGAGAATTATTGTCCTCACTTTGCATTGTAATGATAAGAAGCAAGAATGAAATCTATCTTTTAATAATGAATAAATAAAATTAACACAAAATAATATTTAACTTATGCTCAGTACATAAAAATAGTGTGCTTCTATCAACCAAAAAAATTTAAAACTACTTTACTTTGCATTTTAATAATAAGTAAAAATAAAATCTGTCTTTTAATAATTAACAAAATAAAATTAATACAGAAAATAATATTTAACTTATGCTCAATATATGGTAGTCAAATCAAATAATTTAGATTTTAATTAAGTCCATTTTTGTTGGACTTAAATATATAACTCAAATATATTAATTCAAATCAATATATTTATGAATTTAATATAATCTGAATTATTTATAAATTTATATTTAATAAATTTTAAATGATTAAAGGATGGCATTTTTTACGGTTCTTGATGGAGTCCAATTAATAAAGCATAAAAGTACTCTTTAGTAAATTATCACCAACAAGAGTGCTAATTTATAGAATTCAAAATTTAATTTTTATCGAAGGTGTGTATTCTAAATTTGAAATATTACATTGACTTATATTCTAAAAATATTTTACTTGATTTGAATATAATTCTAATATTTTCCTTGATTGATAAAATATATTTTTATTCACATTACAGTTCTTACTATTTAAGAAGAGGATTTTAAAAAAATCATCAATCTTTTAAATTGATATTATTTGTCGTTATTCTTTTCCCACTTCCCCACTGTCATAATATAATTAATAAGAAATTAAATAAGGGTGCTACACTATTGACCATTTTTCTTATTTGAATATTTTATAGTCCTATAAATACACACATATTTTCCCCTCATTTTTCACTATATCTCAAAACTAAAAGGCGATTACCTCAAGTGTTTGACCTTGCGTGACTTAACATTTGTGTGTAAGTTATTACTCTTTTAAGTTTTTGTATCAAGAGGAAATTGATAGAATATGAGTCTTCACTTAACAAGTAATGGACCAGGTCCCTTACTACACTCCAGATTTATACCAGAAAGTTAAATGCAGTAAAATCAACACAAATGATTTTACGTGAAAACCTCCTTGCTTAAGGGAGCCCGACCCGACCCGCTATTCAACATGTACATTGTGAAATGTATTTAGGTCTTATACATCGCGCCATTCAAATGTTTTTCTTCTTTCCTTCTTCTTCTTTCTCTTTATTTTATTTAATAGCTACGTATCCTCACACTACTATGTGAATTTCCATTTCAACAAGTACAACTCGAGCCCTCAAAGTAAATAAATTTTCTTTGTTAGTCTATGCTATTTTGATTTTCTCTTATTCAGAAATGATGGTGGTTCTTGTTTGCATAGAGTAGTGTGCGGGAAGATGTTGTTGCAGTTATTCGTGATTACTTGGGGTATTAGGTTTACGCTAGTTAGTTACTCATTTAGGGTAAGAAAATTTTGTGTCCAATATAGTGTGTTGTTAAATGATTCGGTGGTCACTGTGACTTTGCCCTTTAACATAGGAAGATGCGTATTTTGAGTAGGAAGGACAAAAACCATAACTAAAATCGGGTTACGGGTGAACCACGCCTAATTATGTGATCCTTAGTATTGCTTACGTCCCATAACCATAGCCGTGAGCCATGAATGTAACACAATCTTGGTGACTGAGTTCGCCCTCAATATTACGGCCTGTGGTTTTCTACATGGACCGTGACCTTATCCGTAAAAATATCTTGAGTAGTTTATGTGGTTGATTAATTCTCTTTTGATTTTAAACTTGTTCACGAACAAGATTAGGGCCTATGATTATCTTTACGGACCATGATCTTATCCATGAAACTTCCTTTAGTATTTTTTTTGGTTGACTCACTATGTTTTAATTCTAACCTGCATTCACAAACATGATTATGGCTAATAGTTTTTCTCATGGACCGTGACCTTTGAAGGATGTGAGTTTTATGGCATGATGAGTTGTAGAATTTATTCTAGTTCTGTGTTGTGTTTTGATGCTCTTGATTATGCGAAATTGATGTTTTTCAAGATGTCTTGATTGTATAAAGTGTTATATGGTATGTTTTTGATCTGTTATGTTGATTCTCTATTCTTAGAAGTGTTCAGAGAGTGAAAAAGTGCCCTTCGAGGAAGAATGTTGTCCAAGTGGGGGAGATTGTAATATCTCAAAAATGACTTAGGTGAAACTAGATCCTAAAATGATTTTCATTAGGTGATAAAGTCCTAATAAGATTCATAATGTGATATTGAGGCAGTGTATAGAGTTTTAGGTGATTTGGAAGTGAAACGGTAAGGGTCGACTAAGATGTTCGATGACTAAGTCACCTATGTGCCTCATGTGTGTTTATGTGCATATATTTGTGTTTCATGATTTAATTAAGTCTTTATATGATTTATTATAGTTTTTATAGGCAGTGTGTTAAGTTTCATGAAGTTTGGAGGTCAAACATCAGAGAACGTCCATGACGTTTGAAAGGTTTGCCTTGAAACGACCTGTTGTCTCTTGGCATATTTCATCGAGTTATACATGTTCATTTTTGATGAAATTGGTGTGGGAGGTCCTTAAATCGTATACTAACATATTCATGTTTGAAATGTACGGGCAAACATCACCAAGGACCATCCAAGGGTCCTTGAGTTAGGACCCTTTGTTTGAGCCAAGACTGCCCAAAAGAGTCCAAAACAACTGAGGCAGTAGATGGTTTGTTGGCCAGTCCATGCCCCGTCGATGGATGTTGTTTGTCTAGAATTAGGCATTGGAGAATGCCAAGACAAGGACCAGTATAAGTCCCAAACCACGAACCAACAGGATGGTTCGTTTGTTGTGAAACGGGCCATCAATGTCCAGGTGTAGTTTGGTCTGTCAACTTCGCAACTTAGTGTAAGTTGCAATGTTGAAGTTGTAAATCCACCCCATTGTCCAAATAATTCTTCGGGAGGTTACTTTGGTGAAATTTGGGTATTTTAAAAATGTTTATAAGCCTTAAGCACTTAGGAGAATTCATCTTCAAAAATCAAAACCTAAAATCCCTAAGAAATTCTCTACAACTCCACTGACGCCAAAACTCAAGGAAGAGCTTGGATTGGAGATTTGAGTGGTGATTATTCCTCAAATTGGTGGATTAGCATCAATTAGGTATGGTTTTAGATCCTTGAAACTCTATTCATCAAGGAGCCAATCTTTCAAGTGATTTTCAAAGAGTTCTTAATAGATGAATTTAATAAATTGAAATATTTCCAAGATTCTTGCATTAAAGGTTTTAAAGCATTGAATATTGATTGAATAGTTGTTAATTTGATTATTTTAACTCAATAATTACTGAGACGTTTTATTTGGTTGGTCATGTCGACTTTGATTCTGCCCATAGTTCATGAAGGACTTCACTGTACGTAGTCCATTCAATGGTCAGTGAAGGCATCCATGATTAGTACGTAAATGGAAGTTTTATTTGATTGATTAAGTGAGCCTTCATGATGATAGATTGGGTGATGTCATTCTTAAGGCAAGGCTTCACGGTGTTGTTCAAACTCAGTGGAAGTCTTAGTACCTGATAGTCTTTCAATAATTTGTATGAATGCTAACTCAGATAATGTTTAAAGGTACCATGCCACACCGACCAAGAATGCAGAATTCCAAAAGGCCACCCCTCTTACAACCTCTCAATCTAAGGGACACAGAAAATCTGAGGCTAGTGGATCATAGGTTCACTTGGATGTTACTCTAACACCACATTCACCTCGTCCACTAGATCACAAATTCAATAACGCATACTCTAAAGCAATCCCTCTCAGTCTAAAGAAGGGGGTAGTGCTTCAAGGAATGCTGCAACTTCAAGCATTCCGTTCCACGCTGCAACATATAACATTGATGAGGTAAATTATGGGGGTAGTGCTAAAATGATGGAAGTTCACAGTAGATCTCTCACACCTCCTCCCCGGCAACTCATATAGAACAGGAAACAACAGCTCAACTAACTACACATAAGAGAGCTTGAAGAAATATTGATATATAATGAAACCATGATATAATATGTGCATGCTAATTAACCTCATCCAGATCGCCTGGAACAATTCATTTCTTGGTAACGGAGTATGTAGACGGTGGACCACATCAAAAAATTCTTCCACCAAGGCAAGACTTAAAGTTTCAAGAATTGGGATACTTTGCCCGATTTTATGGTGGTGAGCAATGACATCAAGACATTTCCGGATATTTATAGGATGTTTAAGTTTCACAAGTTCTAATTGATGGATAGTTCACCGGGTGATTTCTTTAATCATCTAACAAAGGAGTTTTAGATGCCGTATGCAGCTACGCTGATGAAACTAGCAGTAATCAGCGTATTAAAAAAACGCGAGCAAAAAGATGTTGCTTCTACGCTAGAGCCACTTGACTGAATCATTTTTCGAGGCAAGTCCATTGATATTTTTGAAGGATTTATCAATAGAATGTTACATGGACCGGATAACATAGCTCAACATCAGTGGGACTCTTTCAAGGGAAGCACAATAAAGTCACTAATGTAGCCAAAATGGATGATCAAATGACTCGGGGAAAGGGTGTTGCAGTTGATTCACATTGACATTGATGGGGAACATGCAGGATGGGTAACCAACACTCCAAATATGATTGCTAAAGTTAGATTGACCTTTCCCTCTATAGAGTGTGGGATGTGGTTCAGGCATAAATGCAGCCAACGCTGAATGACAACACACTTTCACCATCTCACTAGTAGCATGCTTACTTTGTGGTTACCCTATAAATACAGGAACAATCATCGCTACTCAAATGCGAGACAGGCTCTAAATGAGACAACAACATTGCCTTTCTCTTGTCTAAGAGTAAAATTAGGTCGCCAAGCAAAGATTTCTCCCAATCGGTTACTTGATTGGTTACATGAGGTATCAAAAATAAATTAGGTGTCAAAGATAAAAGATTTGCCAACCACCAGTTTGGAACTAAATCTACGGCAATAAATCATTTGCCTATTTCCCCACAAACTAATTTTGAGTTGCCACAAATTGACAGGATACCAGATCAGGGTGACTCATCCCAAACAGCCCACGAAGAACCACAACAAAACAACCACGCCAGAGTTCTAGTATTTTCGTGTTATACCTTTCATTTTTCTTGAGAAGTTGATTGAAGATCAACGCCAGACCAGGGCTTTAGCATATTAGAAAATATGTTGAATACCTCAAATAATTAAAACCAGAGTATCAGCTTCCAAAAAGTACATCAGTGGTCAAGTCTACAAAAAGTTAGCAGTACGTATAGAGTGAGTAGACGACATTGAGAATTTGGTACATGAGCAAGTCACTTTTTTCAGCCAGACGGAGAGTGATGAGATAAAGGCCAAATTAGCTAACTTACAATCATAGATTGCTAATTTATCCAAACAACCGGTGCAACCTCCTCCTCCCGCATTACCTGAATAACTGATGTAGATGCTAAATCATACACCTCATGTGCATTCAATTGATAATATTATGGGTTAAAAACTCCCTGCCGAAACCAAAAAGCGGAAGCATAAGGTTTGTTACATCGACCAAGACACTCCTTTTGACCTATTGCTCGAGGCACGTAATGCAGAGAAAAGGGCTCGCAAAGAACTTTTGAGGTAGGAAAGGAACAGGTAGTCTATGCACATGTATAATAAGATGCCGGGTTTGCTGGCGCATCTGGAAGTGGAGCACCTGCTCACACTGCCATTGCAACTGCCACCCATGAGGGGTCTACTGCAATAACTTCGCAACTCCATTCTAAGACAGCACCTGCTGATAAAGGTGGTAGCGTGAATCCCGATACTGGCGCATAGAGGGTCATTTCTATGACCCCTCCTTATCGCCCTTTTATCTGTCATAGGCTATGTAAACTTTGAGGGAAAATTGTTTTCTTGTAGGGAGGGGGTGGTCGAAAAACCATCCATAGTGTTAGAAAATTGAGGTTGTCTCTATATTTTGAGTTTTCCTTTCCTATTTTCATTTACATTGTAGGTTGAGATATGCAGTTGCTAGATAGAAACAGAATGAACAACATATTTTGAACATTTTATTTATGGTTAAAATTTTTTTATGACATTTTATGTAATAACTTGTTTAACGTTGTTGAGTTTGAATGATTAAAAATTGATTAAGAAACAGGATAATATAACCATGTGTAACTATGCGAAAGCATTGATTACTGTCTAGCACTAACAACAGAAATTTGAACTTGCCTGAGTAGTCTTGCTTAAAATATAGGAGAATTTGATAGGAAAGGATCAGTAGGCTATTTTTGTTAAAAGAACAAAAAATAAATACAACTTGAACCCATGTTGATCCTGAAATAGACATTTATTCTCACCTAATAAAGTTCAAAAATTTGGTTTTCCCAAAGGTATATCAGCAAAACTCTGGGTGAGAACCAAAGTTGAGGGTGATTACAAACCAAAAAAGTTCAAATAACAAACTTAACTACATGTTCAAAAAAAGGTGTGGCTGCTGGAATGAGAGAAAGAAAGAAAATAAACGATTCAAGTAGAATTGAGTTTGTGAAAACAAAACATTGGGAAACCAACGGATTAGTCACTCACGAATCCATATATTCTTTACCTAGCCATGAGCCTATCTTACAATTCAATTACAGTCCTATAGAGATCCTATTCCAATTATATGAAAGATAGAGTGTAGAAAATGAGAGCAAGCCTATAGTAGTTGTTGTTAGTGCTAGAAATTCTTTTAAAGAATGAGAGTAGTACTCAGTCCCAATCATTCTGAGCAGGAGACTTCTTTGTTGTGTGTACACTTTTATTGCATTTGACAGTGGATTAAGTAAGATAACAACTCACAGGTATAGGCATGATTGACTGTAAGTAATGAAATGTCATGTATAGATCCTTACATGTTAGATATAGTGATTTCCGAAAGAAAAGGTACGGAAAATAACTATTGCATATTGTCAATGATTGGAAATGATTTAGAGATGTAAGGGGATAATAAATTTGATTACTTCAGTACAAGTAATAGTTTTAAGTTGAGGGTGTTGATGTACCGGGATATACGAGTACAATTTGACGCTTTATAACAAGGAACTAATACTACAATCAAGTGCATTTGATATGATTTCATGTGTTTGTTGATGATGAAGGACGAATGATACAAAGAATAAAATAGTAACCCATGGCCATTTTGACGGTCCGTAAATGATTGCGAAGTATGATGACAGTAGCGAAATCCTGAAACCTATTGTTGAGAAATTTTAAGTAAAGGTCATGAGAAATTTCACGGCCCGTAATCATCTTAACAGTCCATGGTTCAGTATGTGAATCTGATTCCAGAAGTGCAGTGCGAAGTGTCAAGAATTGATAAAGTTGAAGTGCTGAGTACAAAAGTCTTCACGGACGGTTGATAAGGTTGATGGTCCGTGATTTTATCCATGAACCAGATTTCAGCTTTCATGATTTGAAGGCAAGACCATGGACGGTCCGTGATGGAAACAAAATATACAATCCTATTAGCATTAGGTCTATTCTAAAAAAAAATTTCTAGGTTATTATTTATGTCGTTTTTAAAACTATTTTTGGATCTATCGAGTTGTGGACGACGAATAATAAAGAGAACTTGGGATTTCTGTCAAATTACTCTTTTTTTCAAACAACTTGGTAACAGGAGAGTGTTTGACTGTTGGATTATAAAGTTTGATTTCGAGTTTTAATTTTCTATCATGTGTATTCAATATTATGTTCTCCATTATTGTCAATTGTTATAAACACAACATTACGAGTCACTATATAACCAAATAAGGTGTGTGGGATCTATGAAGAGGTTGTGACTTTTAATTTGTACATCCAGCATAGAGTAATCTCCTTTTACATGGTGTAGATTGAAGCTTAGATGTAATGTGGTCTAAGGAGTGCACACTTTAAAGTAGCCTAAATCAAGTGGTTGTTTAAGATAAAAAACATTTGTTAGGAAAAGAAGCAATCTATTTAATATATTGAAGCTAAAGTTAAAGTTAAAAAGAAAATAGCTTTAGCCTTAAATCCAATTAAATTTGTTCTCTATATAAGAATCAATTATAGCTTGAGAGAATACACGTGATTATTATCTAATTAGGGTGAGAATTTAAATAAACTTTAGTCACTTAGTTTTTTGAAAGTGTGGTCGCTTGAAGCTCCAATTTCATTAGCGTTTCACAACTTCTTGTCATAGTGAACACTAACCTTGTTTCTTTTAATAAATAGAAAACCCATGCCTAGTCATCATTGATAAAATAAATTTAAAATCCAAATTATTGTTTTCATGTTTAGAACTTGCTATTTTTATATTCATGTACAATTTTGCTTCTTTTTTTTTAATTCATTAGAAGATAGTAACAACAATCGGATAAGAGTGACAGTAAACATTGTCTGTAAAGAAATTCTCTGTGGGAACAATCTCAACTTTGGTTCGATTCTGTAAAGTGATAACAACCGTTTACACTCTCATTTGAGGTGTAGTTTTTGACGTATCATCTTTCCTTGTTCAACAATGCAACTTCTTAAAGGCGTATCTCCCTCATACGTTATCGAAATTGCACAAACTCGGTTTTTGGAAATATATTTTCAAGGTCTTTGCAACGATATGAAGAACTATCTCTAACTCATCTTGAGCTAGATGTTATGGGCATTTGAAAATGACCAAAACTAACTTTTTAAACTTGGGAATTTTCGTGATTTTCCCTCTCCTTCAAAAAGTGATCAATTTAGTTTCTTAGCTTATTCTTGGCTATTACAAGTTAAGAGATGTTACATAATTATTTAATTTTTATCGTGATTTAGTTTATTCACATTATATATTTTTGAAAATTATCTCTAGTTTGCTTAAGCTTATACCAAAAGGGGTAGCCTGAAATTGATGTTTGTGTAATCAATGACGGAACTTCCAATGCAAGTCTCCGAAATTATACAATAGTATAGTAATCCAACCAATAGTTGAGGTCATTTCAACAGGGAGTGGTTGTCAGAATTAATACAAAAATAAAATGAAGTTCTAACTAGACAACTAAAAACATTATCTTAACAAATCATATTTAATTAGATGGGTGACACAAGCGTCAAATATCAATTGGGGTTTTTGAAATTGAATGCTTAAAAATTATAAATACATTCAGAGAAACTAATGGGTACTATGATTCTGGGATGTGATAGGAATATATGATAGACTTATTATTATATACATGCCTTTAAAAATAAATCCTTCAAAAATTTTTGACTAGCACAGACTATAGTGAGGGTAAGAGTTCTCGCGAACAACATACCACGAATCAAATGGATTCCTTTCAGACACCCACTTGTCGTATGAAGAAAAACCCCCGCCTTAGACCACTCACTCTCTTGAGTTGAGTGTTGTAGAAGGACTAGGGTTCACTCTCTCGAGATGAACTTCATGCTGAACCAATCACATCGGCCATCAATTCGGTTTTCTTAGTTTTATGACCTCTCGATCAAGAAAGGCCAAAACACAAAGGTAAAATTGTATTAGCAACTACCAATTCATTAACTACTAAAGAAAATCACAATTAAAAAACATATAAACCATCAACAAGCAAGATGCAACAGATAATCTATCCTATATTTAAAAAATCACACCCCAAGAATTGGGGTTTTAGATAGATATATACAAGAGTTAGAAATTTATACCAAAATAGGTTTGCATTCAAATGGGTATGAAGATATAATTCTTTATATAGACAAAAATGAAGAATTCAAGAGACCCAAGCTCAAATTTTGGGATGATACCCTTTGAATCTTCAAGGACTTCAAAACCCTCTTCAAACATAGAACTCAAAAATAAAAGCTAGAAATTACTATTAAGTACTAAAGAATTGGATCCCTTAGCTAAAAGTAATGACTGGTATTTAATGTTTTAAAAGTGTTGCGTTGAGAAGGATCATTTGGCGCAGCCAGTCGGAATCGTCGATCAACTCTAGTATCTGCTCTTCGGTACGTTCATCGTTTTTGTGTGCTCGCCTATAATATCTTAATATTTTCGATCATCGACCAACATAGTACTGCTTAGCGGAACTACTCGTCAACAAGCCCAAGACACATTTTCTCTGTCGATATGATCCTTTCCTTCTGCGCTTAGCTCCAAAAAAGGGGGTGTTACACCATGCTTAATAAAAGACCTTCTACTATTAGCTTTCACAATATCAAAATATTCTTGTATAAAAAATTGAAGGCACTTCAATTCAGTATTTTTGTTATTTAGCTGTATTCTAAAGCATTTCTAAATTCATAAAATATATTCATCACTTATTACACGTGAAAAAAAATATCATAACACTACACAAAAAAATTTATAATTTATGAATTCTACAATCAGAAATTAATTTTATTGTCTTTTAAATAATACTAAAAATTATAAACAATCAATATATATATATATATATATATATATACATATATAGATAGAAGTGAGGTGGTAATGCATGCTTTATAAATCATGATAAAGTAATCTCAAATTTATAGGTAGAAACGGATATACACGATACTCTATCAGAATCTCAAAAAAATTTATCGGTAGAAGCAGATACACGTGATACTCTATAAGAATTTTATTTTTTAAAATAAGGTATCTTAGACTTCAAGCTATTTGACATGAGTTTCATTTTCTTATTCAATATTCTCTTACTACTTCTTTTATCTAACACATATACATATTTCAGATGAAAATTACTCCATAACATTTTCATTTTGATTTAAATATATTATTTCGATTTGGCATCAGAATTGAGAAAATAAACTAACTTTTAAATCTTGTTGTCATAAATTAATTATATGTGAAATGTAACGAAATTCTATTTATTCATTTGATTTTATACACGACATAAATTAAGAGCGGCAAAAAATATGGGAAAACATTAGATTTTTAAAATTAATCTAATAAAGGTAAGACAAAGGAATTAAAATGAAGGAAGTACTAAATAATAGTTCATCCCGTTCAATGATAAACATATATGAAGGTAAAAATTTAAATTATAAATATAACAAACGTAATCATAGATATGAAAATTAGAACTCTATAAGTGCATACTTAAGTCATTGAATTATAAATAAAGGTAAAAGTATCTATTCATTGGATCCAGATGGCACTTCATTGAAACCGGACAAACTGATTTAATCAACTCTTAAAGGAGAGCACTTCCAATAGTTTGATATGGAAATTTCATATTATACTTAGTAATTTAGCTCTATTCTCTTTCAACTTCTTCATTTGCAGCTTCTAAGAGATCACTCAACCATTTAAGCTATAACGACCTGTTTAGTCGGTTCAAGCAGTAGAACTATATATTTATTTTATAAAACTGATTGGGTCGACGGAGCACGCGACGGACCGTCATGGTCACGACGGACCGTGATGGGTTCCATCGTCCCATACTTGTGTAATTTCTTCTGTTGCTCTCCTCATTACCCTCAACGGCAGGCAGGACGAACCGTCACAGGCACGACGGTCCGTCGAGAGTCTCCGTTCCAAAACACTTGAACTCGAAAATCTGGGTACTGGGATCAACTCTCTGAACTTGGATACGAAATTGCAGCACGGACCGTCGAAGATACAACGGACCGACACAAACCTCTTTACTGAATTTGAGTCTTTGAACTTTTTGACGGACCTGCAGGACGGCCCGTCATAGATACGACGAACCATCACGAGTTGCGTAACCCTGACTGGGTGGGATTTCTGCTAAAAGTTGTAAAGGGGTGTTTTGGACCATTCATGACAAACTTTATGAAATTAGCGGGGTAAGTTTAATAATTTATTTACTTGGTGGTTAAAGGAGATAACCTTGAAATAAATAATGGGTTACTTTTGTCATAATGAATTATATGATAACTAGGGTAAAAGAAAAAGAATTTGGAGAGGAAAAATAAAAAGAACAGAGAGAGGGAGAACGAGTGAGAAAAGGGAGAAGCGAAGAGGAAAGCAAAGGCATTGGGAAGTAGCTTGTCTGATCACGATTCTTCGGTGGAGGTAGGTTATGGTTTATGCTATTTCATAGTAAACTCTTAATAGCGATTGAAATGTATTTGGTGGTATTGTAGAGTCTTCTACATGCTTGATTGTGGGTTTGTATGTTGTAATTGTGTGATTGTGGTGGATTAGAATGTTGGTACTGTTAAACTTTAATCTTGAATCCTCTTTGTTAATATGACGTCTTGGCATAACGAAGACTTGATGAAATAAAATTATTGAGATTAGTGGATCGGAGTGTCACGTTCCGACACGTAGTATTAGGGAATCGGGTGTCACGTTCTGACACGTAGTATTAGGGGATCGGAGTGTCACGTTCCGACACGTAGTATTAGGGGAATGGAGTGTCATGTTCCGACAAGTAGTATTAGAGGATCGGAGTGTCACGTTCCGACACGTAGTATTAGGGGATCGGAGTGTCACATTTCGACACGTAGTTTTAGGGGATCGGAGCGTCACGTTCCGACACGGTAATATTGGAGGGAATGAATCTTGAATTAGGTTAATGAACTCAAAATTCGAAGAACCTATTTTCCCCAAATGAGTATGGTGTGGAGGCTTGAGTCCTCAAGGGTATGCTTGGTGTTGTTGCCGATGGTTCTTGTACTTGTTGATTGTCACCTGTTAAGTACTATGGTTGATTTTATATTATTATCAATATATATTGCTTTCTATTCTGAGTTGGCCGATGATACCTACTCAGTACTTGTTCCCTGTACTGACCCCTACTTGTATTTTCTTCTTTGTTATATTATGGAGTGCAGCAAGTGCACCATCGACTTCGACTCGCCCTCAACTCTAGCCAGTCTACAGCATATCAGAATTCAGGGTGAGCTATTATTCCTAGATCGTGCTAGATTCTCTCCTTCACGTCTTGATGTCTTGAAGTTCGGACATGGACCATCTTCTTACTATTTTTAGCTTCTTCAAAACTCTAAAATTTAGAAATTCGTGGATAGATGTTCTTGATGTGATGACTTCCAGATATTGGGAGTAATAAGTATTGAGTTTTAGAAGTTATTCAATTGATTTTCGTTAATGAGTTTTTAGTCTTTTGCATTATATTTTGTTCACTATGGTTGAAATATTGGTAAATGTTGGGTTTTAGATTTGTTGGTTCGCTCACATAGGAGGATAAGTGTGGGTGCCACTCGCGTCTCATTTTGGGTCGTGACAAACTTGGTATAAGAGCATTAGGTTCGTTGGTCTCATCACACAAGAACGGATCTAGTAGAGTCTTGAGGAACGGTAGGGGGACGCCCTTACTTTTCTTTGAGAGGCTATTGGACTTTAGGAATAAATTCCATTCTTTCTTCCTTCCGTGCTATTACTTGGATCCAATTGGTATCTAGGTGATACAAATTGGTATCTTATATCCTCACTCTATTTCGTAGATGGTTAGAACTAGAGCAACAACTGTGCCAACACCAACACCGGCAAGATAGGGTGCGTCTGAGCCAGCCACTGGGCTGTAGCTCGAAGAGGAGCAGTGACAAGAGGCCGTGGTAGAGGTCGCTGGAGGACATCCTCTAGAGGTAGAGGACAAACGCCTGGTCCAGCTAGTACTAGGGCGGTGACTCCTCCACCGACTGATGAGGTAGTAAGAGAGGGTGAGGAAGGGGAAAATGAGCAAGTACAGGATGAGGAATTACAACCCCAACCTACCCCAGAGATGATTAACCAGGTTCATAGTTATCTTAGCGGGTTATCTGATCAGGGCCAGACACGTCCAGTGTTTTCTGCACCAGCACCTCATGTTCCGAGGGTACAACATGCACCTACTGTGGCTCCCCGCATGGATGCCTCATTGGAAGTAGGCACATTTCCTCGGTTAACTACAGGGCATATAATGACGAGTGATCAACATGAACTTTTAACTAAATTCTTGAAGTTGAAACCCTAAGTCTCCAAGGGTGCTGAATCTCAGGATGCCTATGATTTTTTGGTTGAATGTCATGAGCTGCTACATAAGATGGACATGGTAGAACGGTTTGGGGTTGAGTTTGTGACCTATCAGTTTCAGGGAAATGCCAAAATGTGGTGGAGGTCGTATGTTGAGTTTCAACCAGCACAGGCACCACCTATGACTTGGGCATCATTCTCTAGCTTATTAATGGAAAAGTATATACCCCGGACATTGAGGAATAGGAGGAGAGATGAGTTCCTGAGTCTAGAGCAAGGCAGGATGTCTGTTACTGCTTATGAGGCTAAATTTCGTGCAATATCCAGGTATGCCACCCAGCTTTGCTTCAGTCCACAAGAGCAGATTCACCGTTTTGTGAAAGGATTGAGGTCAGATTTGCAGATCCCAGCCTTATAGGTAGCTGCTACAGCAAAATCCTTTCAGGAAGTGGTTGACATTGTGATAGAGGTGGAGGGGGTGAAGCCAGATAACATAACCATGGCGTCGACATCTAAGAAGTTCCGCACGGGAGGTGAGTTTAGTGGTGCTTACTTTAGAGGGAAGAGTTCAGGAGGTTACCCAGCTCGACCTATTCAGTCATCACTACAGGCTGTAGCTGGGGGTCCATCGCAGACCAGTCAACATTTCTCTGAGTTTGGAGGTTATCCCCAGACTTCGTCGTTCTCACAGAGACCTATGCTAGACTCCAGAAATTGTTATGGATGTGGAGAGACTGGAGATATTAGGAGAAATTGTCAAAAACAGAGTTACAAACCCCCAACAATTAGAGGTAGAGGTTGTCATGGGAGAGGCTGCCATTCTGGAGGACGTGTTGGTCAAGGTAATGGTGGTCACCAAATCAGCCGAGGTGGCGGGTAAGTTGGAACTACTGCAGTACAACATGGTAGGGGCAACAGATAGACAGGTGATAGAGCCCATTGTTATGCTTTCCCCAGTAGATCTGAAGCAGAGACATCTAATGTTGTTATCACAGGTAATCTTTTGGTTTGTGATTGCATGGATTCTGTATTATTTGATCCTGGATCCACATTTTCATATGTATCTTCCTCATTTGCTACTTGTCTTGATTTACATTGTGATTTGCTTGACATGCCTATTCATGTCTCTACTCCTATGGGTGAGTCCGTGATAGTTAAGAAGGTGTATAGGTCTTGTCTTGTGACATTTGTGGGGAGAAATACTCATGTAGACTAGATTATTCTAGAGATGGTTGATTTCGATGTAATTTTGGGTATGACTTGGCTTTCTCCAAATTTTGCAATATTAGATTGTAATGCTAAAACTGTGACATTGGCCAAGTCTGGGATAGATCCGCTAGTGTGGGAGGGTGACTATACTTCCACCCCAATTCGTATTATCTCCTTTCTTCGTGGCAAGAGAATGGTTAGTAAAGGTTGTTTAGCTTTCTTAGCACATCTCAAGGATGATACTTCTCAAGTACCTTCGATTGAGTCTCATTCGATTGTCCGTGAGTTTCTGCATGTGTTTCCTGCAGACCTTCCTGGTATGCCACCGGATAGGGATATTGATTTTTGTATTGATTTGGAGCCGGGTACACGCCCCATTTCTATACCCCCTTATAAGATGGCTCTAGGTGAGTTAAGGGAGTTAATGGCCCAACTTCAGGAGTTGTTAAGTAAAGGCTTTATTAGGCCAAGTGCATCCCCTTGGGGTGCTCCGGTTTTATTTGTGAAGAAGAAGGATGGAAGTTTTCGGATGTGCATAGACTACAGGCAACTGAATAAGGTAACTATTAAGAACAAGTATCCTCTTCCTCGTGTAGATGATTTGTTCGATCAGTTACAAGGTGCTTGTACCTTCTCAAAAATCGATTTGAGGTCTGGTTATCATCAATTGAAAATACGGGAAGCAGATGTGCCAAAGACTGCTTTTCGAACCAGGTATGGGCATTATGAATTCTTAGTAATGTCTTTTGGGCTTACGAATTCCCCTGCTGCTTTCATGAGCCTGATGAACGGGATTTTTAAGCCATATCTGGATCTCTTTGTTATCGTATTTATTGATGATATACTGATATACTCAAAGAGCAGGAAAGAACATAAGGAGTATTTGAAAATTGTATTGGAATTGTTGAGGGGGAAAAGGCTTTATGCCAAATTCTCCAAGTGTGAGTTTTGGCTAGATTCAGTGTCCTTCTTGGGGCACGTGGTTTCCATGGATGGAGTGAGGGTTGATCCTTCCAAGATTGAAGCAGTGAAGAGTTGGGTAAGTTCTACTACTGTTACAGAGGTAAGGAGCTTTGTTTGTTTAGCTAGCTACTACCATCGATTTGTCAAGGGATTCTCTTTTGTTGCTTCCCAACTGACGAATTTGAGTAAGCAGAATGTTCCATTTGTGTGGTCGGACGAATGTGAAGAAAGCTTGCAGAACCTCAAGACCTTGTTGATTACTGCACCAATTCTTACCTTGCCAGTGGAAGGTAAGAATTTCATTGTTTACTGTGATGCATCTTATTGTGGTTTGGGTGCAGTGCTAATGTAGGATAAGAACATAATTGTTTATGCTTCGAGGCAACTAAAGGTGCATGAACGCAACTATCCGACCCATGATTTGGAGTTGGCTGCAGTAGTGTTTGCATTAAAGCAATGGAGTCACTATCTATATGGGGTTAGTGTGAAGTCTATACAGATCATCGTAGTTTACAATATATCTTTACTCAGAAAGATTTGAATTTGAGACAGAGGAGGTGGACGGAACTGCTGAAGGACTATGATATTACTTTTTTGTATCACCTAGGAAAAGCTAATGTTGTGGCAGATGCTTTAAGTAGAAAGGCGGGGAGCATGGGAAGTCTAGCGCACTTGAAGGTTTCTAGACGCCCATTGGCTAGAGAGGTTCAGACTCTGGCTAATGACTTTATGAGGTTGGAAGTACTGGAGAAGGGAGGATTTTTGGCCTGTGTGGAGGCAAGATCTTCTTTTCTTGACAAGATTAAGGGAAAGCAGTTTACTGATGAGAAACCGATCCGGATTCGAGATATGGTATTGCGAGGAGAGTCTAAAGAAGCAAAAATTGATGAGGAAGGCATTATGAGAATTAAGGGAAGGGTATGCGTGCCCCGCGTCGATGATTTGATTCACACTATTCTTACAGAGGCTCATAGTTCAAGGTATTTTATACATCTTGGTGCAACCAAGATGTATCATGACCTAAAGCAACATTTCTTGTGGAGTAGGATGAAGCGTGACATTGTTGATTTTGTTGCCCAATACCTGAGTTGTCAGCAGGTAAAGTATGAACACCAGAGGCCTGGAGGGACACTTCAGAGAATGCCCATTCCTGAATGGAAGTGGGAGAGAATTGGAATGGATTTTGTAGTTGGTCTTCCAAAGACCTTGGGTAAGTATGACTCCATTTGGGTAATTGTTGATAGGTTAACAAAGTCTGCTCACCTAATTCTTGTCAAGATGACTTACAATGCTGAGAAGTTAGCCAAACTCTACATCTCAGAAATCATTCGATTGCATGGAGTTCAACTTTCCATCATATCCGATAGAGGTAAGTAGTTTACTTCTAAGTTTTGGAGGACATTGCATGCTGAATTAGGTACTAGGTTGGATCTTAGTTTTGCATTTCACCCTCAGACCGATGGTTAGTCTGAGTGAACGATTCAGGTGTTGGAAGATATTCTTTGTGCTTGTGTGATAGAATTTGGTGGTCATTGGGATAACTTCTTACCCTTAGAAGAGTTCTCATACAATAATAGCTATCAGTCAAGTATTGATATGGCCCCATTTGAGGCACAGTATGGGAGGAGATGTAGGTCTCCCATTGGTTGGTTTGATGCATTTGAGGTGAGACCATGGGGTACCGATATTTTTAGGGAATCGTTAGATAAAGTAAAATTACATCAGGAAAAGCTTCTAGCAGCTCAGAACAGGCAGAAAGAATATGCAGATCGAAGGGTTAGGGACTTTGATTTTATGGAGGGGGAACAAGTCTTGCTAATGGTTTCACCCATGAAGGGTTTGATGCGGTTTACTGAATTTGAGTCTCTGAACTTTGTGACGGACCTGCAGGACGGCCTGTCATAGATACAACGGACCGTCACGAGTTGCGTAACCCTGACTGGGTCGGATTTTTGCTAAAAGTTGTAAAGGGGTGTTTTGGACCATTCATGACAAACTTTATGAAATTAGTGGGGTAAGTTTAATAATTTATTTACTTGGGGGTTACAAGAGATATCCTTTAAATAAATAATGGGTTACTTTTGTCATAATGAATTATATGATTACTAGGGTAAAAGAAAAAGAATTTGGAGAGGAAAAATAAAAAGAACAGAGAGAGGGAGAACGAGCAAGAAAAGGGAGAAGCGAAGAGGAAAGCAAAGACATTGGGAAGTAGCTTGTTTGATCACGATTCTTCGGTGGAGGTAGGTTATGGTTTATGCTATTTCATAGTAAGCTTTTAATTGCGATTGATATGTATTGGGTGGTATTGTAAAGTCTTCTACATGCTTGATTGGGGTTTCGATGTTGTAATTGTGTGATTGTAGTGGATTAGAATGTTGGTACTGTTGAATCTTTAGTCTTGAATCCTCTCTGTTAAGATGACGCCTTGGCATAGTGAAGACTTGATGAAATAAAATTAATGAGATTAGTGGATCGGAGTATCACGTTCCGACACGTAGTATTAGGGGATCGGGTATCACGTTCCGAAATGTAGTATTAGGGGATCGGAGTGTCACGTTCCGACACGTATTATTAGGGGATCAAAGTGTCACGTTCCGTCACGTAGTATTAGGGGATCGGAGTGTCACGTTCCGACACGTAGTATTCGGGGATCGGAGTGTGTCGTTCCGACACGTAGTATCAGGGGATCGGAGTGTCACGTTCCGACACGATAATATTGGTGGAAATGAATCTTGAATTAAAGTTAATGAACTCAAAATTCCAAGAACCTATTTTCCCCAAATGAGTATGGTGTGGAGGCTTGAGTCCTCAAGGGTATGCTTGGTGTTGTTGCTGATGGTTCTTGTACTTGTTGATTGTCACTTGTTAAGTACTATGGTTAATTTTATATTATTATTCAATATATATTGCTTTCTATTCTGAGTTGGCCGATGATACCTACCCAGTACTTGTTCCTTGTACTGAGCCCTACTTGTATTTTCTTCTTTGTTATATTGTGGAGTGCAGCAAGTGCGCCATCGACTTCGACTCGCCCTCAACTCTAGCCAGTCTCCAGCATATCAGAATTCAGGGTGAGCTATTATTCCTAGATCGTGCTGGATTCTCTCCTTCACGTCTTGATGTCTTGAAGTTCGGACATGGACCATCTTCTTACTATTTTTAGCTTCTTAAATACTCTCAGATTTAGAAATTCGAGGATAGATGTTCTTGATCTGATGACTTCCAGATTTTGGGAATAATAAGTATTGAGTTTTAGAAGTTATTCAATTGATTTTCGTTAATTAGTTTTGAGTCTTCCGCATTATATTTTGTTCACTATGGTTGAAATATTGGTAAATGTTGGGGTTTAGATTTGGTGGTTCGCTCACATAGGAGGATAAGTGTGGGTGCCGCTCGCGGCTCATTTTGGGTCGTGACATAGGCTTAGAAAAGTTGAGTTGTTCATATCGAAGTTCTTTCCTTAATCCTTGGAGAGCTTCTCCATGTTTTCTCTGTTGTTCTAGTGAATTTTACAACATGTTTAGTTCATTGTTGATCTAATCAGCATTGACATTTTTATGAGCTACAACAACAAGGTTAGAAACATCAAAGTCTGGTGGATGAAATTTTTTACAAGAAACTTATCTACAATGAACTCGGTGGAAGGATGTTCACATGAATATAGTTTATTGCCAGAGGAAAAATTCATAACAACAACATAAGAACTACATAAAGTACATAACTAACTTGCCTTTTTTAAATAGGCCAATACGTTGTGTTTCAAATGTTACTTGTCTATTTTTTGAAGTTTCTATCATTGCAATTACAATTCTTCAGCGACCAATACATATTCTCATGGATAAATTTCTGAATTTAAAATATAGGAAAATGTGTTTTTGGATTTCTGTTCTAACCAAGTATTTAGAGATAAAAATTATCATTTTATTTGATAAGAATAAACTCAAATAGCAAAAAAGTAAAACTATTTATGATGATTTTCTTTTGAACCAAAATCAATATATTTATTAAATTTTATTTTAAGTTTAATAGTATCATTGTCAATCTCTAACAATAGTAATTACAAATTACACATTTTCTTAATTAGATCGATTTAGTGAATTATTGAAGAAGTTGTTATTATGTATTCTTTTGTGACCTAAATTTTAGTAAATTATATTTAAATTGATTAAATTTTATTGGGAATTTTTTTAATTGTATTTATAGATTTTCATAATTTTCTCTTATTCAATTATGTATATTTCCTAATATGGTCATGTTTTATGAAAGACCTTCCACTTTTTGCTTTGACAATATGAAAATATTTATTATGTTATTTATAGTCACGTACAAAATAATATAAGCGTTTCAATTTGAAATTTAATGTTATTTGTGCATGTTCTAGAGCATTTGTAAACTTGTAAAATATGATCGTAACTTATAAAAATTGAAATAGTATTGTAACAGTATGAAAATCCAAAATCATAACGAAATTGAAAATATATAAACCGATTTTGGATACTCTTCTACACTTTATATTTCGTTATAACTTTGTAAAACGATATAATGAAATTTTTTTCTTGTTTATCTAACCATCAGATATTTGAATATGATACGGTACATTATGATATTTGTAACATCGCGCCGTGGAAATAGTTAAATTTTGGAAATCGCTAAACTAGAAATTGCTAAATTGAGAATTGATCAAGTTATTCTTAAGTTATGGCTTTTCGGGTCATCTTCACACAATCATAACTTTTAGTACACTAACAGTTAAGTGATACATAGTGTACCAAATAAAAGGTCTTGAAATCCTCTTCATATGCCACTTAACTATGTAAATTTTGAGTTTGAATGAGGGACATATGCTCGTTTAAAGTTATCATGATAATTTTAGAGAGTTACCCGAATTATTGGGTATTTTAACTTTTACTTTCCCTAAATAAAATGATTCCTTTCAAACACCGACTCATCGCATGAAGAACTAACTCTCTCGTAGCCCCCTCACTCGCTTGACCTGATTATGTTAGAGAAGGACTAGGATTCACTCTCTCTAGCTGAACTTAATGTCTGACCAATCACATCGATCATCAATTTAGTAGTCTTAGTTTTACGACTTATCCATCGAGCTATGCGTAAACACAAAGGTGAAATTTTACTAGCAACTAAAATGTCATGACATTCCAACACACCTACTAAACAAAATCATAATTAATAAAAAAATAAACCATCAACAAGCAAGACCCAAGAGATAATCTAACCTATATTTATAAAATCACACCCAAAGAATTGGGGGGTTAGCTAGACATATACATCATATGGAAATTTATACCAAAATGATTTTATATACAAATGGGAATGAGGGTTTAAGTTTTGATAAAGCAAAAAATTAAAAATCCAAGAGATCTAAGCCCAAATTTTGGAGATGAAACCTTTTGAATCTTCAAGTACTTCAAAAACCCTCTTCAAACATAGAACTCAAAAGTAAAAGCTAAAAAATTACTGTTGAATACCAAAGAATTCTATCCTTTAGCTAGAAAAAATAAAAGACATTTATAATTTTCAAAGAGTTGTGCTGAGATGGACAAATCAAAGCAGTTAGTCAGAATCGTCGATAAACTCAGTGATCCTCCCTTTTGGATGTTCATCATCCTGGTATGCTATCCTATAATATCTCTTCGTGTTTTAGATCATTAAGAGACATCCAAATGGATTCTGATGAGAGGAGGCCCCAATTTCCAAGTGGTATGTAAGGGGATCATACCTATCTCTTATTTCTAGAACTATGTTATCCCATAGGAATATTAGCTAGTGGATAAACCTAGAATGGTATGTTTATTGTTGGTTTAATTCGTCCACCTTCCATCGCTGCAAGGTTTTACAACAACATTAGATTCAACACTTAGATCTTGTGGTCTATGTCGGCTAAGACAAATGTTCCTAAATTAAAATGAACAAATAAAGATAAACTAACAAAGATGACTTGAGAAGTTTGACTTACCCTAGGCAGGGGTATGGGACTCTACCTTTGCCGTGCACTAGTTTTCCCTGGTGGAAGCATTGGAAGGTTTATATTATGTATGTATATGATAATGAATGCAAAAGATGATAGTATGATGAATTTACATGTAAATGATACTATATTGTCATTGATACTTTTATGAACATGTAATTTGTCTGTGTTGTTAAAAGTATGATGTTATATATCCTTAAAAGGTTATAGTATGTGAAGTTGAATATTAGCGATGATTCTTGTTGGGTCATTTGATTGAGTAAGGTTATGGGGATTTGCTTGGTTATTGCACTTGTTGACTTTATGAGGATTCATGGGTAGTATTCTTGCTTTATTATGATATGATGAACTCTTATCCATGCTTGTGATGTAATTACTTGATGGTAGGGTTATATTGGATTATGGGTTAAAGTATGTTGAGAAGTATGTTATTTGCTTTGACTTGATGAATATGCCTTCTTGAGTTGTATGTTTTCCTTGATGATGCATAAGGCTTTCAAAAGAATAAAGTAGCATGTTTTATAAAAATGACCTTACTAATATGATTTGATCATAAATGTACGTAAGGTTTGACACGTAGTACAAGTGGCGTACTAACCCATTTCGTCCTTTTTCCCCAACATTTTAGTTTCCGGCCGTTGAAGTGTTTTTGAAGGAGATTTTAAGAAGGCATCAATCCTTTTATCATCCAATTAGAGCAGGACCTCATTTTCCGAGGGTGATGCCAATTTCGAGCCTATGTTTTTATTTTTGTTCGAAGACTCTAATATTCTATCTCCTTTAATTTGAATACGGATTGTACAAAGCTATATGTGGCTCTGTTTACATTGATGTATGCGCTATGCCTGAATTGCTAATCGTGTTAGATGGTTATGAGATGAGACAATCTTTGAAGACTACATTCTATCTTATATATATAGTTATTTGCATTAAGAGTAGAAGGCTATGTAACCTTCCTATACGAAGGGTTATGTAGAAGGTTATGTAAAGGTCTATGTAAACCTCCGAGTAAAAGAAATGAAAAGTTTTAAATTTTCTGCAATATTTGACCTATGAATGTAATGATGTAAACTAAGAGGCTAGTATTAGTCCTCGAAGAGCACGACACCATCGGTTACGTCTAGGGGGTAAACCCAGATGTTACAGGATTAATCAATATAATACGAAAGATCTCACTTACCTTAATTGGGATCACTCTCGATGAATTCCAATAGAATCCCTTGGAATTCTCAACAAAATCTTGATCATTCTCCATTCTTCTTCTTTTCTTCTCTTTTCTCCCAATACCTAAGAGTGGAGAAATTTTTTAATCTGAACTAAAACTTGTTTTTACCCCCAATAAAACCCTTAAAACAAATTAGGAAATAAATGGATAAAAAGACTAGTTCATTCTTCCTCAAATTAGGATTGGATTCAACATCCCAACTTCAAAAAGGCATATCTCCCACATGCGATATTAAAATTGTGCAAACTCGGCGCCGTTGAAAAATCATTACCAAGTCTTTAAAACCATATCAAGAACTACCTTAACTCATATTGAGCTACAAGGTATGACCGTGTAAAAATGATCAAAACTGACTTTTTTAAATCATAGGAATTTTTTCAGATTTTCCCTTTTCTTCCAAAAGTGATAAATTTAGTTTCTTATGTTATTCTTGGCTATTACAAGTTATGAGATGTTTCAATATCTACCTCTTGGGAAAATTAGTCCTCGAATGACATTTCATTCACTAAGCTAAGAATGGTAACCTCAAGTTTAACACGCTAAACTCAAAGCAAGTAATAACATGCTTACTCATAACTTATAATGTGCTAAGAAGGGAAATCTAGTACCTTTATCGGTATTCTCTCCGAATTTAAAGAGATGAGGATATCTATGCTTTATATCCTCTTCAGTTTCCGAAGTTACTTTCTCAACAAATTGGATCCTCCAAAGGACATTGACTAATGAAACTTCCTTTGTTTTTTACTTGCAAACTTGACGATCTAAATTCTTTACCGGAATGTCTTCATAGGATAAGCTATCCTTAATCCCAACATTTTCAGTTGTGTATAATTAATGAAGGATCACCTATGCACTTTATTAATATAGAGATGTGTAACACTAGATAAACCACTCCTAACTCTTGTGGTAGCTCAAACTCATAAGCTACATGTAAAATCTCTTGGACATTCTATAAGGTACAATATACAGGGGACTGAGTTTCCTTTTCTTACCAAACCTCATCACACCCTTCATGGGTGAAACTTTCAGGCATACTCAATCATCTACCTCAAACTCCAATGACCTTATCTTTACATATGTGTACATTTCAAGCGACATTGTTCCATTCTCAATCTCTCTTGGATCACCTTCACCTTCTTCATGGCTTGGTGAACTAGAGCTGGTCTTATCAACCCTGATTTACCTACTTCAAAACCACCCAATAGGAGATATGCATCTTCTTCCATAAAGAAATTCATACGGAGCCATCTGCATGCTTGATTGGTATCTGTTGTTTAACAGTTTTTTTAAGCGAACTCCACGAGAGCTAGGTGATTATCCCAATTCCCTTTGAAACTGATCATGTAAGACCTCAACATATCTTCTAAAGTGTTGATAGTAAGTTATGCTTGTCCATCCATCAGGATGTAAAGCACTACTTAAGTTCACCTTTGAACCCAAACCTTTCTGGAAAGACTTATAGAACTATATAATGAATTGTTCACCTCTATCCGAAATGATTGAAATTGGGTTTCCATGAAGTCTCACAACCTTTTAAATTTATAACTTTGCATAATATTCTAGTGAATGAGTGGTTCGGCAAGAAGTAGTCTAATTTTGTAATTCTATCGACAGTAATCCAAATCACATCATGTTATCTGCAAGACCTTGGAAACCCTATCAGGATGTCCATGTTAATCATCTCCAACTTCCATTCCAGAAGTTCTATATTCTGAGGAAAATCTCCAGGCCTTTGGTGTTCTACTTGCACTTGCTGACAACATGGGAACAAACTCAGTAATGCCCTTCTTCATTCCTTCCCACCAATAAAACGCTCTCAAATCGTGGTACATCTTTGTGGAACACGAATGAATTGAATATCTGGAGCTATGATCTTTCTCCATGATTCTCTGTTGGAGTCCATCCACCGTAGGTAAAAGCAACCTGCCTTGATACTTCAGCATACCATCTCCTTTTGTTCAAAAGCCAAAACGCTTTGCTTATGAATATTTTCCTCCAATTCAAACAAAATGGAGTCTTGATATTGATTCTCTTTCACTTTTGACACTAATGATTACTCAACCCTATTGGTCAACACTATCCCTCCTCCGGTGGAATGCATAAGTCTGACTTTCAAGAATGCAAGTCTTTGCACATCTTTGTCTACCTGCCCATTTTATTCTTCAACATGAGCAGTACTCCTCATGAACAACCTGCTTAAAGCATCAACAACATATGAGACTTACCTTGGTGGTAAATAATTGTCAAGTCATAGTCTTTGAGTAGTTCTAACTACCTCCTCTGTTTGAGATTCAGCTCTTTCTGGATGAACACATATTTTAAGCTCTTATGGTAAGTGAATATATCAACATGAAGACCATACAAGTAGTGACACCATATCATTAAGGCCAAAACTATATCAGCCAACTCTAAGTCATGGGTTGGACAATTCTTATCATGAACATTCAATTATATGGAGATATATGCTATAACCTTTCCATTCTGAATTAACATGCAGCCCAAACAAACTCTTGTTGCATCACAGTACATCACAAAACCTTGTTTACCCTCTGGTATAGTCAAAACCATACCTATTTTTAAACTCCTAAAAGCTTCTGTCACAAGCTTCAAAACATTGAAACTTAACCATTTTCTGAGTTAGCTTGGTCAAAGGAGACAAGATAGATGAAAACCTCTATAAAAATCAGCTACTGTAGCCACCAAAACCCAAGAGACTCATTATATATGTCAGAGATGAAGGTCTAGAGTAATCTGAACTGCTATCTTTTGAGTATCAACTCTAATCCCATCATGAGAAACACTGTGGCCAAAAAATGATACAGACATAAGCCAAAACTCACACTTGGATAACATAGCATATAACTCCTTGTCTTTCACTGTCTAAAGAACTATTTTGAGGTGACTAGCATGATCTTCTTCATTCTTGGAATATATTAGTATGTCATCAATAAAGACGATAAATAACATATCTAAATAATATTTGAAGACTCAGCTCATAAGATCCATGAATGCTAAAGGCAAATGGCTCAAATCAAATGACATGACCAAAAACATATAATGCCCATATCTGGTTCTAAAAGGTGTCTTCGGAAAATCACATTCCCTGACTTTCAACTAATTATTGCCTGATTTGAGATCAATTTTTGAGAAACATGAAGCACCCTGAAGTAGGTCAAAAAGATCATATATCTTGGAAAGGGATACTTATCTTTAATAGTAACCTTATTCAATTGTCGGTAGTCTATACACATCCTAAGGGAACCATTTTTCTTTTTCACAAACAAGACCGGAGCACCAACGTGAGACACATGGTCAAAAAAATCATTATTTAACAACTATTTTCATTTTTCATTCAACTCTTTTAACTTTACTGGCGCCATATTATACGGAGGAATATATATAGGATGAGTATCTTGAAGAAGATTTATATCGAAGTCTCTCTCTCTTAGGAGGGACTCCGGGATGATTATCTTGAAAGAGTGGTGGAAACTCTTTCACTACTGGAATTGACTGAATAAGAGGTATCTCAACACTAAAGTCCTTAAACCGGACTAAGTGATAGACACACCGTTTAGAAACTAACTTCCTCACCTTAAGATACGAATGAATCGACCACTACAAATTATTGAACTACTTTTCCACTCTAAGACAAGCTCATATGGTAACTGAAACTTGACTAATTGATTCCTACAATAAACTTAGGAATAACAAGCGTGAAGCCAGTCCATACCAAGAATGATATCAAAGTCTACCCTGTCTAACTCAACAAAATAAGTCGTGGTGTTTTTATTATTGATGGATATAGGACAATAACGATAGACCCTTTTCGCTAGAATACATTCTCTAACAGGGGTAGAAACACTTAATGGTTCACGATGTTTCTCTGGAGTAATATCCAAGTTCATGGAAACATAGGGAGTTACAAAATATAAACTCGCTCCTGCGTCTAGCAATGCATAAAAAGTAAAAAAAAAAAGAGTTGAATCATACTAGTGACAATGTATGGCGAATTCTTACGTTCTTGGAGATTGTTTAGAGCATACAAGTTGTTTGTTCCTCCGCCTGCAGCAGAAGTAGCTCTCTTAGGTACAGCCTTGTTTGGTGGAGAAAGTGATGAAGACTGAGCCTTATTGCCCCCATTACTACCACCTTGCTTGTTCATTGGAAATCCCTCATGAAATGCCCGATCTGACCACACATGAAGAGACCCATGGAGCCCTTACAATAAACCCCGAGTGATTTCTACCACACTTGGTGCACACAAGAGGCTTACTACATCCTTTTACCATACTACCCTATGAATATGTAGGTTAGATAAGGAGTTTTTAACATTATTATCAAATGTCTCTTGTTATAGGTGCACTAGTAGATGATTGTAATGGCCCTTTGTTTTTGATACTATGGACAATTTGAACCATGTTTCTTCTCGCGAGACTAATTCGTCTTTCTTGTTATGTACTTCTGTTGGTCCCTCAACTTTTCCTCCTCTATATTCAATATATAGATCATCAACCTAGAAATGTCCATGTCTTTAATAAGAATTGCAGCCTGGACCTCTTTGCTTGAAGATAACCCCAAATCGAGAACGAACAATCCCATCCTACTCATCATGTCCATAACCATATCTAGATCATAACGAGATAGTTGAGTGGATTTTAACCCTTAATCATGAACACTTAGCGAATCCTGTTTATGGGTGAGGAACTCACGTACCTTGGCCTCTATGAGTTCTCGGGGAAAGAACGCCCCAAGAAGGCCTCTTCAAAACATGACCAGCTCGCATGTGGTGAGTCTTCATGTCTTCCCTCTCTCCACTTATCAAACCAAGTTCTAGCAATTCCCTTGAGTGGATAAGCAACTAGATCAACTCTTGCAACGTCAATAAGTTTCATCACCTCGAACATCCTTTTTAGTTCCTCAGTTAGACTCTACTTAGTGCGGCTTTTAAGACATCCTAGGACTCTTGAACCTAGTGCTCTGATAGCAAGTTTTGTCACGCCCCGAGCTACCACGGAGACGCGGACATGGAACCTAGGACCACAAGTGATTCCAAGCTAACCCTGCTGGCATGATCATGAGCATACTAAAGATAATAAACTGTTGAAGAAGCTAAATCATACTTAAAATAAAAAGATGGGGAATACCCATATTCTATAACTGAGATATTTGAAAACAATGAGTTTAAAACAAAACAAATATTAACTCAATGCTAAGCTGAATCTAACTTTCTAAAAATACCCTCTAAACTAGAATAGAATTATTGGGACAAGCCCCAGCTAAATCTAGCAAAAACTGAAACTAAATGACTAAAGACTTAAATGAAACTCATGACTGTTGTTCCCGGAGAATGAGGACTCACCACTGAATCTGCTGAACAAGAGATCGGGAAATCGATCTATGTGTGATCTAGATGCTGAGAACCTGAACCTACATCACGAGAAGATGTAGCGCACGTATGCGTCAATACTTGAAAGGTACTAAGCATGTATTATAGAGTAAAACTGGAAAAAATATAACTGAATAGGCACAAAAACAAGTACAATAATTTGAACGTGATGTGCTGATTTCGGAGCTAATTGGATGCAATGACAAATTTATAACATGCTGAAACTGAATACTGAATATACTGATAAATGCTCAATGTAGAGAGCCTGACTGAACTGTGGGAGCTACTAATAACCCATCATAAAACTAAATGAGCTAAATGTGGTGTCCGATGTATACGCCCCATCAAGAGGACCCAATATACGCTGCAAAAGTTATAAAGGCATGCTGGCGTGATCACTAAACTAATTTCCCACAGAGGGGACTTACAACCTACTTGGCTAGCAGTACTAGGACTATTGGGTACGCTAAACCCTAGTCTTACTCGGTATTATGCTACTCCCATTGAATTCTTTAAATTAATTGATTATATCTGAATTTCTGTAAATACTGATAGCTCGAAACTGAACATGCAAACTAACAATGCAACAATTAATCTGGTAATTATGGATTTATAACTTAGGCATGTATATCTGAAGTGTCTGAAATATATAACCTAGCATGTGTAATTCAAGAACTAAATAAATACAAAGCTAGGGTTCTTAATTTCATTCGATAAATTGAGTAATAACATGATACTGTAATTTGGAACATATATTTAATAAATTCATGAAGTTATATTAAAGTTCTCGAAACTCTAGGTTTAATTATGATAAGAGAATCAAGAACTAACTGAAACTAAGGACCCAATGGATTAAAAGAACGCACTAGTGAAATCCGACATACCTGGTGATGAAATCCAAGGAAAAAAACTTAAGTTTCAGGGCTCGAACTGCTGGAGCTTGCGGCGTTCTTGAAGTAGGGTTCTTGAGTTTTTTCTCATCTCTTGGTTCTAATTTTCTATGTTTTTATTTAATGATTTGACTTGGATATATTTTAATTTTGTTTGTAGGCATAAACTGACTAAAATCTGATGATTTAGGGTCAAAACGACGTAACTTAGGGTTTAAACGGTATGGGAAAGGTCAAAAAGACCCCTAGGAATGTTGTTGTCGGGCCTCACAACGGCCAAGATTGACGGTTCCGTTGTGCGCTCGACGTCCCGACGTTTGGTCCGTCGTGAGCGCCTTTTCGACAAGCCTTTACTAAAGTGGGCATAACTTTTTACTCGGATGTGTGATTTTAGCAAGGTTGATGCATATGGAAAGATAATTCAAATATCAATTTGTGGGTAGGTCATGGGAGAGCTAATTAATTTTGTGCTAACAGATATGATCATTTTAAGTTTAACCAACTGCATTACCATTTAACTGGCTGCAAATTTTCCACCTACGGACAATAGGTCCACCTACGAACCATGGAAGTCATCCATTTCTCTTGTCAGAGTTTGGTTGAAGAGAGTCTTGATCCACGGTCACGGACTACAGACCGTCGTTTGACCTACAGACCCTAAGTCCGCCGTCGTCAAGACATAAAAAAAATTTCTTGGCTGAAATTTTTGGGAGTTTCTGATCCCATCGACGGTTGTGCAGGACGAACCTTTGTTCCGGCTACGGTCTGTCGATATCACCATTGATAGCACCTGCAGATTTTTCTGAAAAATTAATTTTTTGTCTCTTGAGTGTTACAGACACAAACTCATTTTTCTTAACTCAAGATTATTCAAGATTTTCCCTTTCCTTCGAAAAGTGAAAAATTTAGTTTCTTAGATTATCTTGGCTATGACGAGTTATAAGATGTTACACCATCGTTAGAAATTTTTCATGATTTAGCTTCTGCATATTATTTATTATTATAGTTTATCTCAAGTATGCTAATGATTATCTTGGTGTTTGTTGTTTGTGTAATCAACGACAAAACTCCCAATGCAAGTGTCTACAATCATACAATAATATAGTAACCCAACCAAGGGTTTGACTCTTTCCACAGGGATTGGTTGTAAAAATTCATAGAAATATGAAATGAAGTTCTAACTAGTAACAGCTAAAGACACTATCGGAAAAAAAATATTCAATTAGAGGGGTGACGCAAGCGTTAGATATAAATGGGGGGGGGGGGTTTCTATCGAATTATTAGCTAAAAATAGTAAAAACAATAAAAGAAACTAATGGGCAATAAGATTCTTGGGATGTTTAGGAATACGAGATATGCTAAACTATTGGGTGCATGCTTTTAACGATAAATTGGTTGAATATTTGTGACTAGGCTAGACTATACTGAGGGTGAGATATCTCCCGAACAGCTTACCCAGTATGGATTCCTTTTGAATACCCACTTGTTGCATGATGGCCAACCTCCGCATTAGCAGAGTCATACTCTTGAGCTGACTGTGTGGGAGAAGGACTAGGGTTCAATCTCTTGAGCTGAACTTCATGTTGAACCAATCACATCGTCCATCAATTTAGTATTGTTAGCTTTACAACCTCTCAATCAAGCTAGGCAAAAAGAACATATGAAATTGTATAAGGAACTACAAATTTTTTATTAAATTCCAATACAACTACTAAACAAAATCATAATTAAAAAACAAATAACCCATAAACATGAAAGATCAAATAGATAATCTAACTCATATTTACCAAAACATACCCCAATAACTGTTGTTTTAGATAGAAATATACAAGAGATTGATATTTATATGAAAATGAGCTTCCATTCAAATGGGTATGAAGATTAATGTCTTTATAAACCTAAAAATGAAGAGTCAAAGCAGCCTAAGCCCAAATTTTGCAGATGAAACCCTTTGAATCTTCACGCTCTTCAAAAACCTCTAAAAAATCAGAACTCAAGAATAAAAGCTAAAATTATTGTTGATAATTTGATCCATAAGCTAAAAGTAATAACTAGTATTATAGTTTTCAAAGAGTTGTACTAACAAGGACCACTTGGTGCAGTTAGTCTGAATCGTCGATCGACTCGGTTACCCGCCATTATGTATGTTCATCGTTGTCAGGTACTAGCCTAAAATGTATTCGGGTTTTCGATCATTGAGCGACATAGTATTGCATAGAGGAACTACTCGACAACATGCCAAGACACCTTTGCTCTGCCGATATGATTCTTTACTTCTACGCTCAACTCCAAAAACGGGGTGTTACACCATGCTTAATAAAAGACCTTCTACTATTAGCCTTCACAATATCAAAAAAGTAATAGTTTAATTTATAGAGTACAAAAAATTCTTAATAAAAGACCTACTATTGGTCTTCACAATATCAAAAAAGTAATTTTTTTAATTTATATTATTGTACAAAAATTTTAAGGCACTTGAATACAATATTTTTTATTTATTGGATGACTTGTCAACATTTTTAAATTCATAAAATATATTCATGTATTATGACACGTGAAAAAAGTATCATAACGATACAAAAAAATTATAATTATCAATATCTATAACCAGAAATTACTTTTATTGTCTTATAAATAACATTTAAAATTATAAGCTTTCAATATGTATAAGTTGAAGTGAGGTGGTAAAGCATGCTTTATGAATCGTAATAAAGTAATGTTAATTTTATAAGTCGAAGCAGATAAAACGTGATACTCTATAAGAATTTTATTTTAAAAAAAAATAAGATATGTTGCACTTCAAGCTATCTGACAAGAGTTTTATTTTCTTATTCAACATTTTCATACTACTTTTTCTTTCAAACACTTATACATCAATTTCAAAACACAATAACTCCATACCCTTTTCTTTTTTATTTAAATATATTATTTTTAATTGACATGAAAATTGAGTAAATAAACTTACTTTAAAATCTTGTTATCATAAATTAATGATATGTGAAATGTAACAAAATGCCCTTTATAATTGTGATTTTATACTTGACATATGAAAAGTATAAACTAAGAGCGGCCAAAAATAAAGGAAATACATTAGTTTTTAAAACTGACCTAAAATGGTAAGAGATAGAGAATAAAATGAACGAAGTACTATATAATAGTCCTTCCGGTTCAATGATAAATATAATCAAAGGTAAAAATTGAAATCATAAATATAACAAACATAATCATAGATATGAAAACCAGAACTCTGTATGTACGCAATTAAGTCATTGAATTTTAATAAAGGTAAAAATATCTATTCATTTGATATACATGGCGCTTCATTGAAATTGGACGAACCATTTTTACCAACTCTTAAAAGAGAAAGGGCACTTCCAATAGTTTGATGCGAAAATTCCATATTGTACTCCATAAGTATATTCGTTACTCTTTCAACTTCTTCATCTTCATCTTCCAAGAGCTCACTCAATTTTTTAAGGTCAGAAAACTTGAATTATTCATATGAAAGTTCATCATTTAATCCTTGGAATACTTGTCAATAATTTCTCTGTCGTTTTATTGAATTATCCAACATGTTTAGTTTATTGTTGATCACATCAACATTGACATTTTGATGAGCAAAAACAGTGCGGTTAGGAGCACTAAAGTCGGGTTGACGATTTTCTACAAGAAACATATCCACAGTTAACTCCGCAGAAGGATGTCCACATGAAATACTTTGTTACTAGATTAAAAAATCACAATAGCAACATAAGCACCACATAATGTACATAGCTCACTTACCGCTTTAAGTAAGCCAATACGTCATTTTGAGAATGTTGCTTCTCAATTTCTTGAATTTTGTATTCTCTCAATTATAATTCTTCTGCGACAAATACATATTCTCAAGACTAAATTCTGAATTGAAAATAAAGGAAAATATGATGTTGGGTTTATGTTCTTACCAAGTATTTATAGTAAGAAAATCATCATATTATTTGATAAAAATGAACTGAGATAACAAAAAATTTACAGTATTTATGATGATTTTCTTATAAGGTAGGATTTGAACCTAAAACATTATATATATTAAATTTCTTTTTAATTTAATTGTATTGTTGTCAATCTCTAACAATAGTAATTACAAATTACATATTTTCCTAATTAGATTGATACTATTGAATTATTGAAGAAGTTGTTATTATGTAATTCTTTTGTGTCATATATTTTAGTAGATTAATTTTAAAATTTATTAAAATTTATTATGTAAATTTTTTGTATTTATAGATTTTCTTAATTTTCTCCTATTCAATTATGTATATTTCCTAATATAGTCATGCTTAATAAAAGACCTTCCGTTTTTAACTTTGACAATATGAAAATACTATTATTTAACTCATATTCATGTACAAAATAATTTAAGCGCTTCAATTTAAATTTTAATGTTATTTGTGTATGTTTTAGAGAATTTGTAGACTTGTAAAATATATTTGTATCTTAATGAAAAATGAAATAATATCGTAATAATAAGAAAAGCCTAAACCATAACGCAACTGAAGATATATAATCGATTTTGTCACGACCCAAAAATGGGTGTGATGTCACTTGTCTTATCCCACCAAGATAAGTTAGCCTAAAACCAATTATAAAACAAATTGCGAAAATAAACAAAAATCCAACAACATATTCTATTACGAAAACAATCAACTTAATTCAATCACCAAATCAAGGTTTTCAAGTGTAGAAGACTATAATGTAAATACTAGAATTGAAAAAAAACATGAGACTAAAATAAAATTATCTTTAAAATAAAAACAAAGTCGTAAAACAGGAGTATGAAGGTTCACTGAGGTGACAAACGACAATCTAACAATTCTCCACAAGATGCCTCAGAAACGAAGAGAATGGAAGGTATCACGAAGATTAGCGCACGTAACCTATGAAAATTTATAGAAGCAAGAGGTGAGTACCAAACCACATAGTACCCAACAAGCAAACCTCTAAACAAAAGATAAGAGAACAAAATATAGTTACTCCTTACACCCTATCCCAACCTCCACCCTACAACCTGCATAAAACCAACCCCACCTAACAAATCACAAACACCCAGCTCAATTACAACACTCTAACAAATTACAATTCTGAATAACAACTCAATATTCGTCAGTCACGGGGTTCACCAAAAACGACTCACAAGATCAGCAAAACAGAAGTTCAAATTCATCAATGATCATGATGTGCAATGCCATGAAATGCAATGTAAAGTATAATGATGCATGTCTTAGATAATGATACACACATGCGTCTCCCATTCTAGGAATCACGGGGAACATATTTGTACATGCATCTGTCGCGGTGCAACACGAACCTCGATGATAGTAACCATCGCGGTGCGTGATACGTCTCTCAAAATATAATAACCATCGCGCCACATACGACCCTCGAAATGGTACATCCTCTTATCACATAGTACTTTTCACAACCATGTCTCAAATGCAATGCAAATGACATGTTCAAACAAATAATGAAGAAATAATTATTTTGATAACAAGACACAATTCACAACATCAACTAATAAGCAATAAGACTCCAAATCATTCTCAAACATCACACAAGGAATTACATGAATTTCATATGCTTAACAAAGGCTTTGAAATTCATTTGCGTCAAATAATCGAACAATCACCCCATGACTAGAGTTTTCCTCTTTCGTTAAGATTTCATATCAACACATTCTATTCACATAATCGACATAATAAGATTTCAATACTAACAACACCCATATTATTATGTGTCTAGCATTGAGCTCAAAAACTCACATCAAACCTAAAATCAAGTTATCCTGATATTTGTACAAATTAATATGTCAACCGTTATATTACAAACTTTCAAGCATCGGGTTCGGTCAGAATTTCTCCAAACAGTACAAATGTAATAACTTTCATATAATATAATATACCGTTTATTTAATTACTTACATTAATATATCAAAAACTTGAATATTAATTTTTTAACTCTAAGAAAATTGTAAAACCAAAAGTTAGGGTAATAATCACTAAACTTAACTATGAACCACAGTGAAAAAATCTAAAACAAAATCATCAAAAATCATCATAATGTACATTACAACATGTGGCGATCATTAATGTGGCCACCACGTTCTTTATGTCCAACTGTTACTGCACATATATTAGCTATCAAATTTAGTCCTACAACATTCAAACTCTCAACTCTTCCCTTACCCATTATAATAATAAACTAATAATAATAGTATAACCACTAAGAATATAATTCAATAAATTGTGTCAAATGTTCTAAATTACCCAACGCAATTTAGCCTCCACTCAGATTGTATTGAAGTGTGACGTTCTCCAGGAAATGTTATCCTTTTCCTTTTTCCGTTAATAACTATTTCATGTTTCAACATTAGGGGTTTTGGCCCTTATTTCTTTTACTCATATATTTATTTTTGTTTTTTTTTTAAATTATTTTAGCATAAGAATAATCCTTTATTAAATCTGAAAAATCATGTCTCTTATTCTTAAAAGTCATAAATAATTTGTGAAAACTACCAAGATGTGTTAATTTAAAATTAAGATTAACATTCATTAAACGACTAAAAGGACCGTTACATATTTTTAATATTCTCCTACACATCATATTTTATTATAACCTTTTAAAATGATACAATTAAATTTGTGTCTTGTTTATCTAACCACCACATATTTGAATATGATACGATATATTATAAAATTATAACATCCTGCCTTAGAAATAGTTAAATTTACAAATTGCAAAATTAAGAATTTACCAAGCTATTCTTAACTTGTGACTTTTTAGGTCAACTCCAAACAATCACAACTTTCAGTACATGAAGAATTAAGTGGCACATGTTTACCAAATAAAAGGTCTTGGAATCTTCTTTCCAACGCCATTGAGTTGTGTAAGTTTCGAGTTCAAATGAACGTCACATGCTCGTTTAAAGTTATCCTTACCATTTCAGAAAGTTATACAAACTAATGAGAGGTATTTTGGACTTTTGCTTACCCAATTAGATTAGAACGATTTTGGAAATATTTTTTTGGTCATATATGACATGGGTAAGTTTTTCGAATCCTTAATAAAGCTTTGGGTTTTAGAACAGAGTTCAAGAAGAGGAAAAGTCAAGAAAAGGAAGAATGATTAAGATCTCTTACAAATTGAGGAGTGATGAGCACTAAACTTCACCTCAATCAATGTTAGGTGTAGCCGGTAGTTGTATAGTATAAAACCCATCGAATAGTTGTCGTCTAAACCAGAGGTTATAGTACAAATCTTAATTTTGTTATGAGGTCATAAATGTAATCTAGTCGGTGGTAGGAGTAAAAAAGATCAAAAATATTTAAGTAAATCGAATGGATTGACAACGAATGTCAGATGGTTGGAATCGGTTTGTATGTTAGAACCTAAGAGAAATAGAAAATAGGAGATGATAGTAATTATCGGGATGTGATAGATAATATGCTATTTTCGCTATATGGCTGCTTGAAATTTACAAACAATTTCTAAATCTCAGTAGGTAAGTTTTTGTTAGATGTAGTAGCTTTCTGTCGAAAAACTATTACAATTCCAGAAAATTCTCGCAAACTTCAACAAACTTAACAATTCATAAAACCCTAAACCTTTAGTTATCTACTCTCTCAAGCTAGATAGGTAAAATCTATTTTAGGATTCACTCTCTCGAGCAAAACCCACGTAAACCAAAAAATTACAACAATTAATATACATCCTTGGTTCTAAAACCTCTTTTTGAAACAATCTAAGAACTCTAAGTTAGACTTGCATTTTTAACTACTAATCATATATTAATATACAAGTATCCATTAAAACCACTTCAATTCAAACGTCCCGTACCCGCATACAAGCCTTAATACAGATCTTTCAAAATTTGCAGGCAAGACCTACAATCGCCACTCACAAACCATACGGAAACCAATGGCATGTGATAGTTTTTTGTGATTTACATCTACAACACCTTGAACTCAGTCCTAGAATTCCCTCTAAGGATAAAACAGTGCTACATACTTTAGGTTAGACCATGTACCCAGGTCTGCATCTGTGCTTCAGACCTCTAGAAACCAACCGCAAGCAACCGGTAACTGTTGACAAACACAGACCATCAGTCAGGGGTAAATTCTATTCCTAGAGGTCCCATCATATCTTGTCTAAAAACATGTAAAATGATCTCCAAGGGTTGTCTCTATCACATTGTAAGAGTCCAAGATTTGGATTTCGAAATTCCTCCTATTGAGTCATTCTTCGTAGTGAATGAATTTCTAGAGGTTTTTCATAACGACCTGCCCGGTATTCCTCCCTAACAGGATATTGATTTTGGTATCGACAGTCTGTCGGTGACCCCAAAAGTAGTTATTTCAGGGGTGTTTTGGGATTTTCTTTAAGTGTTGGACCTGTAAAGCAAGTGGTTTAACCCATTACTACGTGATTATTGTTAGGTTTAGCCTAGAAAAATAACTGGAACTTATCCAAGTCAGACATTCACAAAAACATAGAAACTTAGAAAGTAAAGAGGAGAAAGAGGCGACCAAAACCCTTTCCAAGAATGCAACAAGAATTCATTTTTTCTAGCCCCGAAACCCAATGATTTCACCGTACATTTTATCACTAGGTATGTGGGATTACGCAATTTAGATCCTTTCACCTATTAGGCCTCTAGATTTAAGATAGAATATGATTGCCTTTATTCTTATCTATACCTGGGGTTTATTGAATGTTATAAATGATGGGTTTTATTTATTAGAATTATCGTAATCGTATTATCATGAATTTAGTATCAATTATTCCCAGTTTGATGCATAAACTCACAACCCTTATTCTTTAGTTCTTCTAGGTGATTAAATACACATGATAAGTCAATCAATTCAGTTACATAAGAACATGCCTCGGTTTTTGAATGTATTATTATTGGCATAATAATGTTACATTCTTTGTTTGCATATCAGTTGTGAGCTATCTAGGTATGCTCGGTACCTTTCATATACTAACATATATTCTACGTTACATTTTTTCGTGATGTAGGTTCTTGTCCTCAACATTTAGATCAAGATTAGATCGGTTCCCAATCATTAGTTAAACAACATTGGCGGTGAGTCTTTTTCTTTGATGACTAGTGATATGACTATATTTATTGTTTTTAGGTTTAGTTTTTTTTCTACATCTAATTTTGGCATATATACGTAAATCTAGTCAATTTAGATCTTTTTTTCAGTCTAAATAGTTTCAGGTTTAGTCATTGAGTTAGACTTTTCTTTTGTATTAAAACGTTCAGTTATCTATATTTAGATTTTAGTATATAGATATTCTCCATTGGTTACGCGTCGAGCCAGCATCCTCTACGTGCCTCACACATAATTGTCATATCTCGCCTTGAGCGGACCCTTGTCCTGGCTTACATAACTCAGCTGAAGAAACAAACATAAGACATAACTCAAAAAATATCTTAAAGATAATAATTAGCCAAAGTGGCAACCCAAGTCTTATTCGATTACAAGTGAAAGGAAAAGACTATGAAAACTAATACCATATTGCTATGAAACCTCTAAAATAAAGAGAGACATTCGGACAGGACCCCAATCTTCCTAACAGCTGAAAACTCTAACAAAAAATAAATGATAAACATGTTCTACAGAATGAAGAGAGGCTCACCAACTAACTCTTAGCTGCTCACTGGATCAATGGTACGCCAAATGCCAATCCTAATTACTTGCTTCAGCATAATGATAAGATGCAGGCCAACTAGCATTGATACATTGAATGTACGAGTATGCAAGTTGAAATACTAAAAAAACATATGCTTTTAAAGGAGTAAGAAGGAACACTTACCTTGGATATGATCAACTCACAGATTCCTTACTCATTTCAATATAACATAATAGAAAAGCAAGTGTAATATAAAGAAAGCTATATGAAACATATTGAAATCTCTGAATGTATACAAGATACAGTTACTATATTATGTATGTAAAATACAACTAAAGTGATGTATATAAGAATACAATAAGTTCTTTGGGTGTTTCTTTAACCAACAACCATCATTAATGACCTACGGTGATGATACAGCAATCTGCCTCACGCTGTCAGTGCATCCTATATCCCGCCAAAGGAATAAGACCTGAAATACCTAGTGGATCCACTAGTCTACTTTGAAAAGGGTTCATCTAAAAAGTATGACCTCTTTTCTACCCATGGTGGATACATGGTTTATGGGGGCTGTGAGTTTCTTAAATCACCCCCACATAGGTGGTAAATACTACTCCCAAAAATATATTTGCTCTTATATTTTAAAAACATATTGATTCCGTGTTTTGAGATTATTGCTCAAAATACATAGCTCAATGTCTAACTTTGAAATCTTAGTTTTCTTGCTTGCTTATTTTAGAAAGATATAGTTCTTTTCCGAAGATTCTCCCTAAAAATCATCTGAAATCAAGATGTCCAGACTTGTTTAAATGTGAAAGAAATTTAAAGTATCGTAGGGAATACTTAGTCTCCATAAACCTAATAACTTTAATTTATCTCATTGCTTAGATTGAAACTTCAGTCTTAAAACAAAATTAAAATTTATAAATAGGACTCTTGAAACCTTTAAGAATTTTACTATGACTTACTTCTTAAATTTAGACTTGAATATTTATTTTCTTGACTTTGATCTTAAATTTTCTTGAATTGATCTATGGATTCAAGGTTATGATTTGAGTTCTTCATTGATTATTTAAAGGTTATTTTAAAATGTTAATGTACCTAGAAAGGTCTTACGAGGGATAAACTATGAAACTGGGCGAAAAAGCTTATACGGGTGTAACGGTGGCGCACTGCGCCAACCTCGGTTGACTGAGGCTTGGTTCTATCTTACTAGTGGTGCGCCGCTCCAATCCTCTGTTATAGAAGCTAGGTTCTTGCATATTGCAGGCGCGACATGCTTGGCTTTCCCTGGTGCGTTTGACTAATATTTCTCTTCATTTTTCAATCTAGAATACCCCTAAGCTTCCATGGTTTTATTCCCAACCCTTTGGATCATTATTAGATTTAATACCCATAAAATATGAACCCAAAAAATCACTGTAAACTACAAATATGCATAAATGGTCATTCAGCCAAGTCAACCATTTAAAATGTTAATGTACCTAGAGAGTACTTATGTGGGCTAAACTATGAAACTGGGCGAAAAAGCTTATCTGGGAGTAATGGTGGCACACTGCGCCAACCTCGGTTGACTGAGGCTTTGTTCTATCTTACTAGTGGTGCGCTGCACCAATCCTCTTTGATAGAAGCTAGGTCCTGGCATACTGCAGGCACGACATGCTTGGCTTTCCCTAGTGCGTTTGACTAATATTTCTCTTCAATTTTCAATCTAGAATACCCCTAAGCTTCCGTGGTTTCATCCCCAACCCCTAGGATCATTATTACCTTTAATACCCATAAAATATAAACCCAAAACAACACTGTAAACTACTAATCTGCGTAAATGGTAATTCAGTCAATTCAACCAAAAAGGGATTCGACAAGATTTTTCAAGAACTCATTCTAATCGGGTAGACAACTCCAATACTATAGAACTAAAGCAAGATTAGTGTGTGAATGAATAAATCCAACATGAAAGATCTCATATACCTCAATAGGGATCACCCCCGACGAATTCCACTAGAATCCTTTGGTATTCTTGGTGAAATCTTGACTTTTCTCCCTTTATATTCTTTTCTTCTCTTTTCTCCCAAACCATGAAACACATTTCGAATCTTAACTAAAACTTATTTTACCCTAATTAAAACCTAAAAAAAATTTAGGAAATAATTGGGTAAAAAGACAAGTTTGCCTTTTCATATATATATCGATGAGACTTTCCTTAATTCAACATCCCAACTTCCAAAATAAGTATCTCCCTCATAAAATATCGAAATTGCACAAACTTTGTGCCATTGGAAAGATCTTTACATGGGATTTCAAACCATATCAAGAACTAACTCGTCCTTATCTAGAAGTTATACCCATTTCAAAATGACAAAAACTCATTTTTCAAAACATAGGAATTTTCCAAATTTTCCCTTTCCTTCCAAAAGTGAGAATTTTAGTTTGTTAGCTTATTCTTGGCTATTATGCCTTACGAGATGTTACATCATAATTTAAATTTTATTATAATTTAGGTCTGCACGTTATTATAGTTCCAGTTTACCTCTAGTATGCTTATGTCTATGCTAAAAGGGTTAGTTTGGGGTCTGATGTTTAGGGGTCTGATGTTTGTCTAATTAAGGACACAACTTCTAATGCAACTGTCTACAATCGCACAATAGTATAGTAACCCAACAAAGCGTTAGGGTCGTTTTCGTACGGAGTAGTTGTGAGAATTAATAGAAAAACAAAATGAAGTTCTTACTTTTGACAACTAACGACATTATCGAAAAAAACATATAAAATTAGAGGGGTGAAAGAAGCATCAAATATCAATGGGGGGTTCGCAATAAAAATTATTAGCTAGAAAATATAACAGAAACTAATGGGCAATCAGTTTCTTGAGATTTGATAGAAATACGGGATAGACTACACTATTAGGCACATACTTTTAATAACAAAATTGTTGAACACTTGTGACTAGGATAAACTGTAATGGGGGTAACATTTCTCGACGAACAACTTACCCCAAATCAAAATGGATTCCTTTCAAACACCCACTTATTGCATGAAGAACTGACTCTGCCTTACACCACTCGTTCTGTTGAGCTGAGTGAGTGGGAGAATGACTAGGGTTCACTCTCTCGAGCTGAACTTCATGTCGAACCGATCACACCGACCATCTATATAGTAGTCTTACTTTTACGACCTCTCGATTGAGCTAAGTGAAAACACGAAGGTTAAATTGTATTAGCAACTACAATTTCATTAAATTCCGACACAGCTAGTAAACAAAAATAAGAATTAAAAAAAATAATCAACAAGAAGGACCTAACATACAATCTAACCCATATTTAAAAAATTACACCCCATCAATTGGGGTTTAAGCTAGGCATATACAAGATATAGAAATTTACACAAAAAAATGAGTTTACATTCAAATTGGTATGAAGATTTAAGTCTTGATAAAGCCAAAATTGAAGAATCCAAGAGACCTACGCCCAAATTTTGGAGATGAAACCCTTTGAATCTTCAAGTAATTCAAAACCATATTTATACTTAGAACTCAAAACTAAAAGCTAAAATATAGTGTTGAAACTAAAGAATTCGATCCCAAAGCTGAAAGTAATAACTAGTAATTATAATTATTAAAGTGTCGTGCTGAGTAGGACAACTCGACGCAGTTAGTCAGAATCATCGATCAACTCGGTTATCCACCCTTTGATAACTTCGTCGCCGTCGTGGGCTAGACTATAATATCTTCTTGTTTTCGATCATTAAGTTACATAGTACCGCTTAGTGGAACTACTCGGCAACACACCCTTGACACCTTTTCTCTTCCAATGTGATCTTTTTCTTTCGGGCCCAACTCCAAAAATGGGGTGTTACACAATGCTTAATGAAAGACCTTCTACTATTATATTTCCCAATATCAAAATATTTATTGTGTAATTTATACTATTGTATAAAAAGTTTTAGGCACTGCAATTCAGTATTTTATGTTATTCGAATAACTTCAACATAATTTCTAAATTCATAAAATATGTTTACTGCTTATGACACGTGAATCAAATATCATCACAATAGAAAAAAAAATTTATCAATATATACAACCATAAATTATATTTATCTTCTTTTTAATAACATTAAAAATTATAAACAATCAATATGTATAATTCGAAGTGAGGTGGTAAGAAATTCTTTATGAATCATAATAATGTCATGTTAATTTTATAGGTAGAAGCAGATACACGTGGTAATCAATAAGAATTTTATTTTTTGCAATTAGATGTTTCACTTCAAGCTATCAGACATGAGTTTCATTTTCTTAATGGGATAATGCCCAAGTACCCCCTCAACCTATGCCCGAAATCTCAGAGACACACTTATACTATACTAAGGTCCTATTACCCCCCTGAACTTATTTTATTAATAATTTTTACACCTTTTTAGCTTACGTGGCACTATGTTGTGGGTCAAACGATGGTTGACTTTTTTTTCGAACTAGTGCCACGTAGGCTAAAAAGGGGTAGAAATTTACATATAAAATAAGTTCAAGGGGGTAATAGGACATTAGTATAGTATAAGTGTGTCTCTGGGATTTCGGGCATAGGTTGAGGGGATACTTGGGTATTTTCCCTTTCTTAATCAATATTCTCTTACTACTTTTGTCTTTCAACACAAATATATGCAAATAGAATACATAGACTATGAATTAAGTGAAAACGATAGTATATATGAAGTATCAGATATAGAAACTGAAAATGGAGAAGAAAATCTAGATAATGAAATAGAAGAAGAAGAAATAAAATGTCTGAAAACGAAAAAATATCTAAAGAGAATTATGAAGATGAAGAATCATCACACCAAAAAATTATATTTGATAATACACTTTTTGAACAAATAAAAGGAAAAGAATTAGATTTAAGTGTTGAAAAAATACTTGACATACCTATACTAAAAAACTTGTTTAAAAGACAGAAAGAAGAATACTATGTAGTTAGTCAAAAAGAACACATCATAGACGGAAAATATACAAGTGGAAAAGCATATATACCCATAATAAATAAACGAATAATAAATAAAGAAATACAAAACATAAAAAATAAAGGAGCTATAAAATATGTACATTTAAGAGGAACGGAAAAACTAATAAAAGCTTGTTTCAGAGAAGGAATAGATACGCCCATTGAAATATATTTAGCAGATGATAGAATAAAATATCCTATAGAAAAAAGCGTAATAAGTGCAGTTAAAGGAAATTTAATATACCAAAAATTTAAATTTATAATAAGTGCTAATTATACAGTAGCATTAACAGACACGAATATAGATAAATCATTAGTATTATATTGGAAAATGTCAGGGATAGAGTTAGCACCAGGAAGTAAGGTATTTACAGCAAGATGTAAAAATCTTTATATATTAACAACAAAACATAAAATAACAGCAAGAAATAAAATTGATAAAATAAAAATAGAAAATCCTTTTGAAAGAATAATTACGGTAATAGATAATAATGACTATAGTTATAAAGAAATGGATACAGAAGAAGAATTGGAGATAGTAAAAGAAAGATTAAGTACCTCAAGTACACCAAATACAAATTCATTAAATATAATGACTAGAGCTTCCTCATCAAGGATGAGTTCATCTAAAAGAAAATATGAAATATCACAAGATTTAGGAGAAATGACAAAATATCATTATTTTATAACAGGAATAATAGACCAAAGAAAATATAAAATCTTGATAAACACAGGACAAGAAGAAAATCATATAACAAGAGAACTAGTATTAGAAGAAGAGATTATGAAAACCAGACATATATGCCCTGGATTACCTAGTGAAATAGTAAATACAAATGAAGAAACAACAGAAAAAGAAATAATAATAGGAGGAATTCCATTAAAAATACAATTTAAGATATATGAAGGAAATCATAATATCACATTAGGAATAAAATGGTTAGAAAAAGTTAAACCATACAGCATAGAAAATGAACAATTAACAATAACTTGCCAAAATAAGAAAATAATTATAAAAAGAACCAAAAATGATTAATGAAAATATTTATACTTGCAAAAATTATTGTAGAAGGATATCACAACAGATATTATACACCTATGATAGATACAGAAGCAGAAGCGAATATATGTAAATATAATTGCTTACCAGGAGATAAATGGGAAAAATTAAAAACACCTATGGTAGTAACAGGATTTAACAATGAAGGAAGTATGATTAAATATAAAGAAAAAAATATAAAAATACAAATATGGGATAAGATACTAACAATAGAAGAAATGTATAATTTTGAATTTACCACGAAAGATATGTTATTAGGAATGCCATTTTTAGATAAATTTTACCCACACATAATAACAAAAACACACTGGTGGCTTACTACGCCATGTGGCCATAAAATAGGAGCAAAAAGAGTAAAAAATAAACAACGAAAACCAATAGAATGGATTAAAGGAAGTGAGAAAATAAATCAGGAAATGAAAAATATAGATGAAAAACAAATATCACAATTAGAAATTATTATATTTACAATAGACAAAGTTAAAATAATTAATGAACAGCTAGAAGAACTATATAATGAAGACCCATTACAAGGATGGGAAAAACATAAAACAAAAGTAAAAATTGAACTAATAGATGAAAATAGCATAATAACACAAAAACCATTAAAATATAACTTTGATGATTTACAAGAATTTAAAATACATATAAATGAATTACTAGAAAAAAATTACATACAAGAAAGTAATAGTAAACATACAAGCCCAGCATTCATAGTAATAAAACAAAGTGAACAAAAAAGAGGTAAAAGTAGAATGGTTATAGATTACAGAAATTTAAATGCTAAAACTAAAACATATAACTACTCAATACCTAATAAAATACTTAAAATAAGACAAATACAAGGATATAATTATTTTAGTAAATTTGACTGTAAATCAGGATTTTACCACCTAAAACTAGAAGAAGAATCTAAACAATTAACAGCATTCACAGTACCACAAGGATTCTATGAATGGAATGTATTACCATTTGGATATAAAAATGCACCAGGTAGATACCAACATTTTATGGATAACTATTTTAACCAATTAGAAAATTGTATCATATATATAGATGATATATCATTATACTCCAAAACACAAGATGAACATATAAGATTATTAGAAAAATTTATACATATAATCAAACACTCAGATATAAGTTTAAGTAAAAGTAAGGCAGAAATTATGAAACCACAGATAGAATTTCTAGGAATACAAATAGATAAAAATGGAATAAAAATGCAAACTCAAATAGTACAAAAAATAATTACTATTGATGAAAATATAGATACAAAAAAGAAATTACAATCCTTTCTAGGATTAGTAAATCAGGTAAGGGAATACATACCAAAATTAGCAGAACATCTAAAACCATTACATAAAAAACTTAAAAAAGATGTAGAATATTATTTTGATAATAAAGATAAAGGACATATAAGAAATATTAAGAAATTATGTAAAAAATTACCAAAACTATATTTTCCCGATGAAAATAAAACATTTACTTACATTGTTGAAACAGATTCGAGTGATTATAGTTACGGAGGAGTTTTAAAATACAAATATGAAAAAGAAAAAATAGAACACCATTGTAGATATTATTCAGGATCTTATACAGAAGCACAAATAAAATGGGAAATAAATAGAAAAGAATTATTCGCATTATATAAGTGTTTATTAGCATTTGAGCCATATATAGTTTACAATAAATTTATTGTAAGAACAGATAACACACAAGTAAAATGGTGGATAACAAAAAAGTTAGATGATTCAGTTACAACGAAGGAAATAAGGAGATTGGTATTGAATATATTAAATTTTACATTTACGATTGAGGTAATAAAAACTGACAAAAATATGATTGCAGACTACTTATCAAGACAGAGTTACACAGCTAGGGCAAGATAATCTTATGGAAAACATACTCAAAACCCTAACTACACTTTGTACAAAAGTGGATAGTATGGGCTTAAGAATTCAAAAGCTAGAAGAAAATGTACAATCTACAAGTCAGCAGCATGACTATAAACATGCGGAGCTACGTCGTTCGGCAGACGAAAAACAGCCAGAGCTAGAAGGAGAAGTTGGGAAACTCCGGAAAACCCATAACAATGTTTGTTCAGATACAGCTGCAGGTACAAGTAAAAGAACTAGTGAAAAACCAAAGAACACAAACTTAAACCAGTTATTTGCAAAACCATTTACCCAAAACCACAAATGCAAATACCAGCAGAACCACAAACATCAACCTATGCAATAAGCCTACAAAACGACAAAAAAAGATATAACTATATTACCCAATCTTACATTGAAAACATATACAAAATCCAAACATACCTAAACCTAAACCCAAGATCTACACAAACAAAAAATCCCGAAGAAGATTATATAACCCAGAAACTACAAGGATATAACAAACTTATTGCACAACCTAAGACCAACCCCAACCTAGTAAAAACATGTTATAATTACGGACTACTAAATACAGTATACACATATACCGGAGAAGAGATAGTCGGAATACAAGAATTACATAGAGCATTTCTAACATATAAAAGAATTACCAAAGGAAATTTATTCTATATAAAATGTTATACAGCACCAGCAGAGATATTATACGAAGAGATAAAATCACCAATACAGGTGGTAAAGATAGGATTAACAAAAGATATGATTATTCCAGAAGAGATAGAAAAACAAAATGAGATACCAAAAGTAGAAATACCTAATTTTTATGAAAATAAAAGAATAATTGGTATAGCTACGATTATACAAGAGCTAGCAAACAATTATTTAAATGGCAACGCTATTTGGAGCTATTATGCAAGAGATCAGGTAATGATATATGCAAACTCCAAAGAATTAAGAAAATCAGATATGGACGAAGTTCAAAGATGGATTTTGTCATTGTTACAACCAGAAGAACAACCATCTACGAGAGCTTTGAAGAAAGGATTTATTTCAGAAGAATTATTAGTAAGGTATTGCAAACTAATCAGCAACAAATATCCAGACCACAAATGCTCCAAATGCAACGGAGAAGACAATGTGATACCTACAGTTGATTTAGGATAAAGATAAAAAAAAAAAAAGATAAAAAAAAAAGAGTTATTATTGTTGGTTGAATATCAACCATATGTATAAAGTAAGAGTCTTTTATTTTTTTTTGTCGTGTTGCGTCGGCTGTAAAAAGCCAAATTGTATAAAAGTCATAAAGTAAATAGTAAGTGTCGGCCAATAATAAAGATAGGCCACTAAGTTTTTGTTTGTTTGCGTCGGCCGAATATACAAAGGCCAAGTGTAAAGTAAAGTGTCGGCCATAATGGCCAAATATGTAAGATTGCTGTGTATAAATAGAGGGTTTTCCTCATTAATAAAATATAAATCTTCCATCTTCCTCTTCTCTCTACAATTTTTCTTAAAATTTCGCTTCCACCCCAAAATTGGTATCAGAGCTAGCTAATAAAATAATTATGGAAAACAAACCAACTACATCAGAAGATCTACAAAGACAGGCATACTATTTTATACTTATGAGTAGCTAAATTAATTTATTCCTGAAAATGTCTTGTTAATTATAATTGTTTATCATGCTTGAATAATGTTATAATAACCATCTTTAGAAAGTTTGCTACAGAAATATTTTTCGAATAAGTATACCCAGACTATGCCATCCTAAGGTTGAAACCGGTAGGCAGAGATGGCCGTTTAGGGGAGTAAACAAAGTTGAGGTGCTGTTAGGGTAACTTATCAAAGAAGAAAGCTGTAGTAGTGACCAGACGAGATGATTATTAAACTATTATGTTTGCATAATAAGCAAGTATAATTTATTAAGAGGTTGGAAGGAATAAAATTTTAGTGAAAATAAAAATGATAAAAATGGAAACTTACCTATTAAACGATGATGTTGATTATAAGATATTACTACTCTACATACTAAAAAACCTGAACACTGATATAAAAAGAGAAATTTATGAAAAATTATTAACATATGAGATAATAGAAATAACAACCCAAGGTTGGACTAAGTTAACTATACAAAGTATACAAGATGAACTTTATTATGACATATATGATTTATATGATGATTTAGATATTGGAGACTAAATATGATTGAACATTGGCTAAGGCGATATGGTAGAAATTACAGGTTAAAAAAGATTAAATATCCAGAAAAATTAAGTAAGCTTTTTAAAATATTATATAAAAGGTTATGATAAATAAAAATAAAAATACTAAAATAAAAAGAACTAAGATAGATAAAAAGGTAAGAAAAATATGGAAAAAATTAAGATCTTTATATACAGGATATTAACTATCACAACTAGTCAAAACAGATAATGATAAAAAAGATCAATTGATAAACATAATTTCAAAAACAGAATATAAATATGTCTGCTATTTGAAAAAAACAGTATGAACAGAGAAATCTATAAACAACAATTAATAGAAGAAATAATGGAAAAAATGGCTGAAAAAGAACAAGAATTACAAAATAGAAAAAGAATATTAAAAGAAAACATATTAGCACGAGTATGTAATAAATCACTACTAGCACAAAGAAAAGATATATCCATATTAAAATTAGAATTAGATTGTCTTGAATATGAGTTACAACATAATATAATACATAGATTATAATGAATAAAGAAGAATTTGCAGTAGAAGAAAAAACATACGAAAATCAAGACGGAATGATAATAAAAATAATATTTTCAAATCTAGGAAGAAGATATAAAAAAATAGGAAATAATTTATACTTAATGTTAGAAAAAGAAAAGGCAAAATTAGAAGATAGTTTAACAGCTATGATAAGAATAACAAAAGAAAATGAAGAAATAGACAAATCAAGAGAAATTGAAAAAATAAAAATTCAAGCAAAACAAGAAGTACAAAATTTAGAAGAAATAAAAAATACAAGAATAAGTGAATTAGAAAAAGAATTAGCTAGGTTAAAATTATTATATGAAAATAAGCAAAAACAAAAGGAAAAAGATAAAGAGCTTGAATTAACTAATGAAATAAAAGAAATGGAACAAAAATTAAATGAAGATATTGAGGTAAATGAAATAGATGAAAATGAAAATGACCAAAAATCAGAAATAAGTGACATAAGTGAGACATATACAGAAATCTTAGAACAGACAAATAAACTAAAAAAATTAGAAATAAACACAGGAGATATGAATAGACCTAGTACGTCAAGAGTCAAAACCCCAGATAATAGTCCCAGAAATAGCCCTAGAAATAGTCCTAGGTGGACACCACCAACTAATTATACAGAAAGTTATCAACAATCAGATAGAAATAATGCAATATGGAACAGTAGACTAAATAAAAATTGGATACCGAAACCAATAAGTGAACAATATAATTTTTTAGATTTAGATTGTGTCACAGACATAAATAAAGCAATATTACTATGGACAGGAAATATATCTAAACAGTTAATAGATAACAAAATAGAAACAACAAAAACACCGAGATACATAGAAAGAACATTTATAGGAACAACAAAATTATGGATAGAAAACCTACCCCCAGAAAGTTTAGAAGTACTTAGGAATGATAAGAAAATGGATGGATCCCCATCAGCAACAAATATAGATATACTAGACAAATATGAATCAGCAATAAAAAATGAATTTGGAGGTATGACCACAGATATAAGAGAACAAAATAAAGAAAAAATAATAAATAGACAACTTATGACAAATTGGCTATATGTAAAATGTATTATATAGAAGAATATACTTGTGCATTTAACGAATATTATTACAAAGCTAAATACAATTTAGACGAAGCAAAAGAAATAAGAAAACAATATTTTACAAAATTACCAGAACCATTTAGTACGAAAATAATAAAGGATTGGGATAATGAAGGAATGGTAGATACATTAGGAGCTAGAATAAAATTTCTATCTCAATGGTTTACACAATTATGTGAAAACCAAAAAGAAAAATTAAAAATGGAAAAAGTACTAAATAAAAATTTATCATGTTGTAAAAATAAAATGGCACCACAGTTTGGGTGTACAAATAAAAAACAAAAATCCAGAAAATATAAAAATAATAGAAAAAATAAAACTAAGTATAAATATAAACAATCAAGACGAAGATATTATGTAAAAAACTATAAAATGAAAAGATCATATAGACCTAAAAGAAAAATATCTCAATGTACATGTTATAATTGCGGAAAGATAGGACACATAGCTAAGGACTGTAAATTACCTAAAAATCCAAAATTATTTAAACTCAACACCTAGATCTCCAACTACCAAAGACCCTAATACTGATTTTATAACCCAAAAGCTACAAGGATATAATAAGTTAATAGCACAACCAGGCACCAATGCAAATCTAGTAAAAACATATTATAGTTATGGATTACTTAATACAGTTTATACCCAAACAGGAGATGAAATATCTACCATACCAGAGCTATACAAAGCCTTTATGAACAATAAAAGAATTACTAAAGGAACATTGTTTTATATAAAGTTTTATTCAGCACCAGCAGAGATATTATTTGATGAGATAAAACCAATTATACAAGTTATAAAAATTGGTTTGACCAGAGATATGATAATTCCAGAAGATATCGAAATACAACAAGAAATACAAAAGATTGAGATACCAGAATACTACGCCAACAAAAGAATTATAGGAATAGCAACTATCCTAAATGAACTAACTAACAATTATTTAAACGGAAATTCAGTATGGAGCTATTATGTACGAGAGCAAGTTATGATATATTCAAATTCTAAAGAAATCAAAGAACAAGATATGGAAGAGATACGCCAATGGATACTTAGTCTACTCAAGCCAGAGCAAAAACCAACAACAAGAGCATTAAGGAAAGGGTTTATTTCAGAAGAATTATAGACGAGATATTGCAAAATTATTGGACAAAAATACCCCGACCATATATGTTCAAAATGTCAAGGAGAAGATAATGTCATACCAGACGTTCAAATCGAATAAAAAAAAAGTATTTTGAATTTGTTAAAATTTTGTGTCGGCTGAATATCAGCCATATGTAAAAAGTAATAATTTTTATTTTTGTCGTGTTGTGTCGGCTGTAAACAGCCAATTGTAAAAGTCATAAAGAAAATAGTGTGTATGTCGGCCATAAATAAAGAAGAGGCCATTATGTAAAGTAGTAATAGTAAGTTTTTGTTTGTTTGTGTCGGCCGAATATGCAAAGGCCAAGTGTAAAATAAAGTGTCGGCCATTTTTGGCCAAAAGTCTGTAAATTTTGTGTATAAATAGAGGGTTTCCCCTCATAAATAAAATCATCAATCCTTCATCTAACAATCTTCTCTCTACTCTCTACTCTCAAATCATAAATCCGCTTCCACCCCCCTCCAAGACAGAAAGAAGAATACTATGTAGTTAGTCAAAAAGAACACATCATAGACGGAAAATATACAAGTGGAAAAATTACTCCATACCCTTTTAATTTTGATTTTTATTATTTTTAATTGGCATGACAATATGCGAAAACAAACTAAATTTTAAATCTTGTTATCATAAATTAATGATAGGTGAAATGTAACAAAATGCTCTTTATTATTGTGATTTATACATGACAAATGGAAAGTATAACTTAGAGCGGACAAAAATAAAAAAAATACATTGTAGTTTTTAAAACTTACCTAAAAAGGCAAGACAATGAAATTAAATAGAAGAAAGTACTAAAAAAAAGTTCATCCCATTCAATGATAAATATATTTAAAATAAAGGTAATAATGTCTGTTCGTTGGATCCAGATGGCGCTTCATTGAAATCAGACAAGTTATTTTCATAAACTCTTAAAGGAAAAGGCACTTCCAATAGTTTAATAAGGAAATTCCATATTATACTCCATAATTTGACTTGCTACTTCTACAACTTATTCATCTGCAGCTTCCAAGAGCTCACTTAACATTTTATGGTCAGAAAAGTTGAGTTGTTCATATGGAAGTTCTTCCCTTAATACTTTGAGAGCTTCTCCATGTTTTCTCCGTTGTTCTATTGAATTATCCAACATGCTTAGTTCATTGTTGAACTCATTAACACTGACATTTTGATGAGATACAACAGTTGGTTTAGGATCATTAAAGTCCGGTTGATGATTTTCTCCAAGAACTTATCCACAATAAACTTGACGGAACGATGTCCACGTGAATAAGTTTTTGGTAGATGAAAAAATCATAACATCAACATAAGCACCACATAAAGTACATAAATCACTTGCCTTATTAAATAGGCCACTACATCATTTTGAGATGTTACTTGTCTATTTCTTAAATTTTGTATCCTCGCAATATCAACTCATCTGCAACCAATACATATTCTCATTGATAAATTACTTAATTAGAAATATAGAAAAATGTGATGTTTGCTTTCTATTCTAACCTAGTATTTATAGCGAGAAAATCTTCATATTATTTGATAAAAATGAACTCTTAAAACAATAAAGTAATAACATTTATGATGATCTTCTTATAAGGTACGATTTTAACCAAAATCATAATATTTATTAAGTTTATTTTAAAGTTTAATTGTATCATTGTCAATATCTAATAGTAATTACCGATTACATAGTTTCCTAATTAGATTGATGTTATTGAATTATTGAAGAAGTTGTTATTATGTCATTTTTTGTGACATATATTTTAGTTAATTAATTAAATTTTATTAGGTAATTCCTTTTGTTGTATACTATTATGTATACTTCCTAACATAGTAATGCTTAATAATTGACCTTCCACTTTGAGCTTTGAAAATAATAAAAAATTATTATCTTACTCATATTCTCGTACAAAATAATTAAAGTTCTTCAATTTAAAATTCAATGTTATTTGTGCATGTTCTAGAGCATTTGTACACTTGTAAGATATACTCGTAACTTATAAAAAAATGAAATAATATTTAAGTAGCATAAGAAAAACCAAAATTATAACACAATTTAAAATATATATATATATATCAATTTTGAATATTCTCCTACACTTTATATTTCATTATTACTTTTCAAAACGATACAAAGAAATTTGTGTCTTGTTTATCTAACCATTAGATATTTGAATATGCTACGATACATTATGAATTTATAACATCCTGCCTTAGAAATAGTTAAATGTAGACGTCACTAAATTTTAAATATCTATATAGGAATTTATCAAGTTATTTTTATGTTGTGTCTTTTTTGATCAACTTCAAACATTCATTAACTTTCAGTACATGAAGAGTCATATACTAAAGCATTATGTGGAACATAGCATACCAAATAAAAGATCTTGGAATTCACATTTCAACACCACTGAGTGGTGTAAGTTTCGAGTTCGAAAGAGATACATATGCTCGTTTAAAGTGATCCTGACCATTTAAGAATGTTACCCAATTATTAAGGGTCATTTTGGACTTTGCCTTACCTAGTAAGATTAAAACGAATTTAGTAATATTTTAAGATCAGATTTGATGTGGGTAAGATTTACAAATCATGAATTACGCTTTGGGTTTTAGAAGAGAGTTCAACAAGAGGATAAGTAGAAAAATGAAAAATGATTAAGATCGCTTACAAATTGAGGAGTGACGAACACTAAACTACACCTCAATAAATACTAGGTGTAGGAAATCGTTATCTACTATAAAACCCATAGAAGATTTTTCATCAAACCTAAAAGTAACAGTACAAATTTCAAATCAATTATGATGCTATAAATTTGTTGTTCACGTATCCAAAACAGACAAAAAATTTACTTTACAAAAAAATCTACTGGTGCAACCAATGATGGAATCAACGGACCTTAGCCTGACCGATGGTCCATCCCGCACAACCCTCGATGGGATCAGAAACTCCCAAAAATTTAAACTCAGAAAAATTTGTTAAATCATGGATGATGGATGGACTTACATTTCGTAGTTTAGATGACGGTCCGTAGTCCGTGACCGTCAATCGAGACCCCCATTCACCAACACTCGGACAACAGCTACGGATGACCAGCACGGTTCGTAGGTGGAAAATTTGCAGACAGTTAAGGAGAAATGCAGTTGGGTCAACTTCAAATGGTCATAATTGTTAGCAAAAAATGAATTACGTGTGTGATGTCCTAACCAAAGATAGACAACTGAATTATCTTTCAATAGCCACCGACCTAGAAAAAAATCAAACCTCTGAGTAAAATGTTATGCTCATTTTAGTAAAAGCCTGTCGAACAGGCCCAGTCGACGGGCAAAACGACAGGGCGTCGGTCTGACGACGGACCGTCACTCAAGGCTGTTGTTTGGTCTTATAGCAACTTCCCCAGGAGTCTTTTGGACCTTTCCCACTTTGTTTAGACCCTAAGTTACGTTGTTTTGACCTTAAATCATCCTATTTTAATCAGTTTAGCCTACAAATATAATCAACACATATCAAAGTCAAATCATTAAATCAAAAGTTAGAAAATTAAAAGCAAGAATAGAGAAAAAGCCCAAGAGCCCTAGTTCAAGAAAGAAGCAAGTTTCCAGTAGTTCCAGCCCAGAAGTCTAAATGTTTCTCCGTGAATTTCATCACCAGGTATGGCGAATTTCACTAGTAGGTTTCTTTCACCTATGGGGTCCCTAGTTATTAGCCAAATTATTCATTCCTATATTATGTTTAGACCTAGGGTTTTTAGAACTTCAAAAGAATCCCATGAACTTATTAGTTTTATATTCCAAATAAGATCAGCAAGTTATTATTCAGTTTATTACATGAATTTCAGAACCTAGCTTTGTATTTTTTTAGTTCTTGAATCACACATGCTAGGTTAGGTATTTCAGACACTTCAGATATACATGTCTCAGTTATAAATGCATAATTACCAGATTAATTGTTGTATTATCAGTTTGCATGTTCAGTGTTGAGCTATCAAATATTTGTAGAAAATTGAGACATAATCAGTGAAGTATATAAATCCATGGTAGTAGCAAAATACTGAGTTGGACTAGGATTCACCATACCCAAATAGTTCCAAAACTACTAGCCAAGTAGGTTATAAGTCCCCTCTGTTTAAAATCACTTTAGTGATCATGCAATCATGTCTTTATACTTCTGGCATGGTATATTGGGTTCTCTCGGTAGGGCATATACATCGGACTCCCCATTTAGCTCAAGTGGTTTCATTATCATGTGGTCATTGCATTAAGTTAGCTCAAAATTCAGTTATCATGTCAAATTATTATACTTTCTTTATACTTTTTAAGTTATGTTTTATTTCATCTTAACGCTATCCTACATGTTTAGTACCTTTCAAATACTGACGCATATGTGCGCAATATCATCTCGTGATGTAGGTTCAGGTTCTTAGCATCTAGATCACGCACGGATCGCTTTTCGATCTCCTGTCCAGCAGATTCAGTGGTTAGTCCTCATTCTCCGAGGACAATAACCATAAGTTTCTTTCAATCTTTAGTCATTTAGTTTTAGTTTTGATATATTTAGCTGGGGCTTGTCCCAGTATTTCTACTCCCATTTAGAGGTTTATTTCAGACATAGTTATTTTCAGCCTAATGTTGAGTTACTAACTTCATAGTATTAAACTTATCAATTTTCATATCTATCGGTTTTATCATATGGTTATTCCCCATATTTTAATTATAAGATATGATTTAGCTTCTACATCAGTTCATTATCTTTAGTATGCTCATGATCATGCCAGTAGGGCTATGTAGGGATCACTTGTGGTCCTAGGTTCCATGTCTGTGTCTCCAAGTAGCTCGGGGCGTGAGAAAATGTAATTTACCCAGTGGTAAGATTAAAAATAATTAAGTAGATTGAACGGAGTGATGGACAATTTGTTTGTAAATTAGAAGCGAAGACAAATAGAAAATTGGAGAATCAAGAATGTAGAGAGTAATTCTCGGGATGTATTAGATAATTTGCTAATTTCACTATTTGAATAATTTAAATTTACTAACGATTGCTAAATTTCAATAGGTAAGTTAGAGTGTAAATGCAATAGCTTTCTCTCAAACAACTATTACAATTCAAGCAAGTTCTCGCGAAATTCGGCAACCTTGACAATATAAAAACTCAGAACCTTTATTTATCTACTCTCTAAAACTAGATAGGTATAATCGAGTTTAGGATTCAATTTGTCAAGCTGAAACCAATATCAACCCAAATACTACAATAATTAATTTAATCCTTGGCTCCTAAACCTCTTTCTCACGCAATCCTTGAACTCTAAGTTAGACTTGCATTTGTAAATACTATTCATAGATTAATATAACACTATCGATTATACGCACATCAATTGTAACATCCCGTACCCAAAAACAAATTTTAAATGTAGATTCTCAGAAGTAGAACGTAAGACCTATGATCAGGGGTAATGGTTGACATGTACAGATCATTTCGATCTACAGTCCGTCGATGACCCCAAAAGAAGATATTTCAGGCGTGCTTTGATATTTTCTTAAGTCTTTGACTCCTAAAGTACGTAATTTAACCCTTAAACTAAGTGACAATTGTAAGTTTTAACGTAGAAACATAATTAGAACTTACCCAAGTGATATCATTCACCCATAAATAGAAATTAAGAAAGTAAATAGGAGAAAGAGGCGAAAGAATCCTTCCAAAGAATGCCGTAAGAATTCATTAGTTCCAGCCACGAAATAAAAAGATATTACCATAAATTTTGTTGCTAGGCATTTGAGATTTCACTAGTGTGTTCCTTTCACCTATTAGTTCTAAAGATTATAGTCAAAAATCTTAATTTCCTTTTCGATTAGCTATACCTAGAGTTTCTTGAACATTAGATATGCATAGTTTCACCTATTAAAGTTATCCAGATCGCATTATCAGTAATTGAGTGTCAGTTTGTCTCAGTTTCATGCATAATCCTAGAACCCTCATAATGTAGATCTTCTAGTCCATGAACCGTACATGCTAAGTCAATAAATTTAGTTGCATAAGAACAAGCCTCAGCTTTCGAATGCATTATTATCAGAATATTAATGTTGCATTCTCTATTAATATGTCAGGTTTTAGTTATCTAGTGTTACAACATTTCCGTCATAAGATTTTAATTGAATAATCATAAGTGAAGCTTAATACTGAGTGGACTAGGTTAAGTCACCCACAAGATACAGAACTACGTGCCCCAATAGGATGTCAGTCCCCTTTATGCACATAATTTTAGTCATCACGACAACATGCCTATATATTTGTGGCAGGGAATATAAGGAATTCTCGATGGGATGTACAAATCGGACTGCACATTTAACTCATGTGGCTTTATGGATGTTATTAGTAGCACCCTTACATATTAGTCAGATTCTATTGCATTAACCATGTTATCAATATAGATCAGTACTCAGTCGCTCAATGTAATCAACATTGTATGTCATACCCCAAGACTACACCTAGGACGTGTCAAACACTTCGAGACCATTGTTGGACCCAAGCGAACCCTTGACCTGCTTTACTTACTCAGCAGAAGACTTTAAGAATTAATTCAAAGACAAAGGTGCTTACTAACTCAACTGTCTAGAAGTAAAATAGAAGTGTTATGAAAATAAACCATTTTCGTAGCAAAAATGGCAACTCAAATCTAATAATAAGTTAATAAAAAAACAATGATAAATAACTAATTTGTAACTGCCTATCTATGAAGCCTCTAATTACTAAGATGGATGTTGGGACAGACCCCAAAAATTTCTAATAAAATAAAATAGAAATTAATGAAATGGATCCTCTAGAAAGCAAGGACATTTACATACTGACCTGGACTACTCACTCAGTCAATGGTGCGCTCGAATGCCAATCCTAGTTACATACGTCTGCATCATACGAGAATGCGAGTTGGAATGTTAAATAACATACGGTTGACGGAGATTCTTAAAGAAACACTTACCTTCGCTTTCCTCAATGCATGAATACTTTACTAAATTCCTTTCAATATTAAGCAATCTAAAAGCAAGTGTATAATAAAAAAATTTGTGTAAAAATATATTGTAAACTCTGTGTGTATGAAAAGATACAAGATAACTCTGAGATATATTTAACATTACAAAATAATATGATGTTAATTCCTAATCATAATAAAAGACATGTCATTCTTACTCTCAAAGTCTACTTGTTCAATTTATTAATGAAGTCCTTTACCCCCATCTATACAAAACAAAACCTCTTGAGAAACCATGCAACTACTGTTATGGGAGTTTCTCTAACGGACAACCATCACTTAAGAGCTACAGTGATGATACAACATTTTAACTCGTGCTGCGAAGGTGCATCCCTTACCTTGCCGAAAATATAAGAATCTTAATAGACTAAGTGGATCCACTAGCTTAACGCAAGCAATCATCTAAAAAGTATGACAAGTTAATACCCACGGCGGCTATATGGTTTACGGAGATTTGACCTAGTATGAACTTGCATCCCCATATCGGTGCTCAATACTAATCCCAAAAATATACTAAGCTCATATTTTTTAAAAGCAAATTCTTTTTTTAGGTTGAGATAATTGCTTAACACTTATATTTAAAAGATCTCTAGGAATCAATGTCCCCTTTTCTTTCTTAAATGTGAAAAAGATTGTAAACTCTTAGGAAATACTTAGTTCCCTTATAGCATTTGAGAACTGAACTCAATTCTTTACTCTCTACTTAGGTTGAAACTTAAGTCTTAACTCAACTCTTAGGGAGAACTTAATTTCCGTATAACTTTTGAGAAATGAACTCAACTCTTTTCTTGTTACCCGACATGAAACTTGAGTCCAAAAGCAAGTTAAACCATTTGATACAGACTTATGAAACTTGAAATAAACTTCTTCTCATTATCTTTTGTCTTTACTCAACTTTATCCTTAAGTTTTAAAATAAAATTAAAATCATTTGTAAAATACTTCTTGAGAGAACTCTAAGAACTTTATAGACTTGGCTCTAAACTTTCCTTGAATTTGAATTATGGATTAAAAGTCGTATTTCATGTTTCTGAATGATTTTGATATTTTTAGAAGTAATTTAGAGTATTGGAGTCAATGGGAAGTGTTAAACACTTTGAAAAGTTTAAACCGACGAAATAATGAAAACTAGGCGAAAAATGACATTTTGGCACGTCTGGAACACGCCGCACCAGCCTCACTTTTGTGAAGCACCATTCTTGCGCACTGCTGGCGCACCTCCCTAACCCTCGTAGCTCTATGGGGGAGTATTGCGCCAACCTATTTCTTAGCAAATAATATGTCAAATTTTTCCTCTCATTTTATGACATTAAATCGTTTTAATTCCAGTTTTTTTTTTTAAAATTAGCTTTAGATTCATGTACCTACATCATATATTCAAGGATATAACCTAATGATTTCAATAACCACACCTAGATAATCAAGAACTCATAAATCTCCACTCATGTTCAAGAAGGAATGCAAATAAAGAAAAACATTCAAGAACATTAAAAAATATAACCTTTAAGGTATGAAATCATGCTGAATAAAACATGCTTGGAACGTCGGTGAATGAACCCAACTTTATTAAAGACACACATACCTATTTAGGGATAACCCTTCACGAAATCCACAAGTAATTCTTGACAAACTTAAGGATCTTTGCCCCTTTTTTCCATTCTTCTTCTCTTGCATTCTGTCTCAAAACCCCTAGCCTTTCTCCAAAAGTATAAAACTGAACAAGTTCAGTTTAGATTTTTAATAATTTTTCCCAAAACTAAATTATTTAATTGGGAAACAAAAATACCAAATTACCATTTTAATTTCCGGATTAGACATTTCCTTAATCCAACAACCCAACTTCCAAAGGGCATAACTTACTAATCCGAACTCAAAAGTTCAAAAACTTGGCGGCGTTGGAAAGATTGTTCCAAAGGCTTTACAACCATATCTCCTACTACAACTAACTCATAGTGAGATACTAGTTATGATTGTTTGATGTTGACCAAAAACTCAGTTTTTCCAAACTTAAGAAAATTTCCAGATATTAATTCTTTCCAAAACTGACTATTTCAACTTCTGAGATTTTTCCTAGCTATTTCAATTGTGAGATGTTACAATATCTCCCATAGGAAAAACTTTTACTCGAATAAGATTACTTCTTACTAGACTTATGGTGTAAAATCTTACATCATGCTCAAACACCCAACATCAAAATATAAACAAAACATGCAAACTTAATATTAATTCAAAGAAAAGGATTAGTACCTTAACTTGGAACTTCTCCTGATTTGAAGAGGTGTAGGAATCTCTCTATTCACTAATTTCCCTTCTTACCAAATCACATAACACCCTACACGGGTGAACATTTAAAGTAATTCAATCATCTACCATTGGTACACACAACGTACCCTTATATTTGAATACACCATCTCCCTCTTGTTCAAAAGCCATCAATTTTTTTTACTTATGACCATTTGCATTTAATTAAAGCCAGGTAGTGTCTTGGTCTAAATCTCCTTTTACTTTTTAAACTAATAATATTTTAGACCCATTCATTACTACTGCTCTTCCATATGTGGAATTCATTAATCGAGCTTCTAATCGGCAAGTGTATGTACCTCATTTGCTAACTCTTAGTCATCTTACTCTAAATGGGTGGTACTACCCATAGACAACCTTCTTTGCCGGAGATCATGCTCTTTGTAACTAAACACATGCTGAAAACTCTTATAATTGGTAAACACTTCCACATAAACACCATAAAGATAATGGACTCATCTTTCAAAACAAAAATTATAGCAACCAACTCGAAGTCATGGGTAGGGAAATTTTTCGCATTAAGTTTCAACTCTGCTAGTGCCATTCTATATGGCCGAAAAGATAGGATGAGTAGGTTGAACGATGTCTATGCCGAAGTTTATTTCTCTTTCAAGAGGGACTTCGGGTAGGTCATCGGGAAAGACTAATGAAAACTCTTTTACTATTGACACCAAAACTAACCGAATAGGACGTATCTCAAAACTTGAGGCACTAATACGTAATAAGTGATAGAAAAACCATCTCGAAACTAACTTTTTTGCATCAAGGTGTTAAATGAAACGACCCTTAGGCACTATTGAACTGCTTTTCTATTCTAAGACTGGCTCATTGGAAACTCAAACTTCACTACTCTAGTTCTAATATCAACTGAAACATAATAGGCATGAAAACAGTCCATAGCAAGAAGGTCATCAAACTCCACCATGTGTAACTCAATTTAATAAATCGTGGTACTCCTATGATTGACGAAAAATTGGACAATCACGATAGACTATCTCTGCTAGAATGGACTCACCAATAGGTGTAGAAACATTGAATGGTCCACAATGTTGCTCAAGAATAACATAATGTTCATAGCAACATATGGTGTTACAAAGGATAAATTAGCTCGTGGATCTAGCAAAGCATCACCAGTAATATCATAGACATGAATCATACTACTGAAAAACTCAAGCGAATCCTTTTGCTCCTGTCATTTTTTATATTATATAAGCGGTTTGTTCCTCCACTGTACCATTCCCTTGGATGTTCTTAATACACTCTCACATTAAATTACTAGTCTAATCACACTTGAAACAGCACCACGAATCTTCACGAAAAATACATGGGTGGTTTCTACCACACTTAGAACATGTAGGGGCCCATTTACCTCCTTGATCTTAACTACCTTGACACTTGGCGTGTCTAGCTCTTAAGGGTTTTAAACTCTTACCATTATGATCACCTTTGATTTTGGGTACAAGAGCACTAGAAGATGGTGGAGCAGGTCCCTCCTGTTTCTGTTGGAATGAAGAATTCATACTACTCTTTTGTTTCAAGAATTCATTGCATGATGTCTTAAGCCTCTTATTCTTAAACACTTCTCCATCCTTCAGCTTATACACCTCTACTTGTTGCACATGGATCATTATCCTTGCTATGTCCATATACCCTATCAACATTGCTGCCTTGACTTCTTTCTTGGCTGATGACACAAACAAACAACAAATAAACTAATCATGCTCCTCATTTAAACAAACATCTCCGGAACATAGAGGGAAAGTTGTGCAAACATTAGAGTGTATTTATGAACACACATAGACTCTGGATTAAGGGTTAGAAAGTTTCTAATCTTTGACTCTCTCAACTAACGGGAAAAAACGTCCCATGAGAGCATTCTCAAACACAATCCAACTCACTATTGGTGCATCCTCGACCCTATTCCTTTCCCATTAGTCAAACAAGACTCTAGCAATACCATTTAAAGATTATGCAGTTAATTCCACTCTCTCAGCATCAACAACAAGCAATATGTCAAAAAATTTCTAAAGTACTTCAACAAAGTTTTTCTGGATCCTGTATAACACTTGAACCTGTGAATCTTTGTGGATTCATCCCCCAAAACTCATGAATTCTTGAGGTATCATCAACTTCATGTCAATTACCTCTTTGTCCAACTTGATGAGTCACAACTTGACATAATATGGGGATTGTCACACAGAATATAACATGGGCAACTTTTCTTTGAGGTTGCACTTCTGATGCATTTGGCAACTTTTGTTCCTCAACCATCCTGCTAGCTAAATGACCTCTGACTACTCTTCGAGAAAGAATGATTCTGTTAAAACACGCGTGTAAATGAATTAGAAGGAATCTTTTTACAGATAAACTCTAACCCAAGAAAAGAAATATGAAAAAAGTGAGAAATTCTTAAAAGTTGTAGCCTCTTAGCAATCGATGTTGCGCGTTTCACACTGATGACTAAGACACTAAAACCATGGATTAATAGACTCCCTATGACTCTTGAACTCTGTACTCTGATTCCAAGTTTTAAATGCTCTGCACCTTCATCCTGGACGTGGCCGGCACTTGGATACCGTTGCTGGCCCCAAGCGAATCTTTGCCCTGGCTTACTTACTCAGTGGAAGACTTAAATCATTATTACAAAGATTAACATGCTAACTAACTCAACTTCCTCGAACTAAAATAAAAATGTATTAAAATTAAACCTTTTCCTTAACAAAATTGAAACTCAAATCTAATAATTAGTTAATAACAAAACTATGTCAAAAGAACTAACATCAAACTAAATATGTATGAAGCCTCCTATAAGGGATATGGATGTTGGGACAAACCCCAAAACATCCTAATGAATAAACTAGAAAAGAAATGAAAATGGATCCTCCGGAAAGCAAGAAGGTTCACCAACTGACTGTGCACTACTCACCGGATCAACATTGCGCTAGAATGCCGATCCTAGTTAGCTGTGTCTGCATCATAGTATGATGCAGGCCAACTGGAATTGATACATTGAATATACGAGTATGCGGCTTTGAATAATAAAAAATATAGGCTTGAAAGAGATTCTGAAAGAAACACTTACCTAGGCTCTTCTCAACTCATGAATACTTAACAAAACACATTTCAATATTAAGAAATTTAAACGAAAATGCATAATAAAGAAAATCGGTGTAAAAATTTTTGGTAAACTCTTTATATGTAAAGACACAAAATAACTCTTATATGTATGTAAAAATATGAAATAACCCAATGTCAATTCATAATCACAATAAAAGACATATAATGTTTCCTCACAAAGTCTACTAATGTAATGCATGAATTAAGTCTCATACCCCCATCCATACTAAGCAGAATCTCTTGAAGAACCATGAAACTACTGCTGTGGAAGTTTCTCTAAAGAACAACCATTACTTAAGAGCTATAGTGGTGATACAACACTTTACCTCATGCTGCTAAGGATCATCCTATACCTTGCCGGAGATATAGAAATCTTAACTAAGTGGATCCACCAACTTAACTTTGGTGTTCATCTAAAAAGTATGACCCCGTTAATAACCATGAGGGCTACATAGTTTACAGAGACTTGAATTAATATGAACTGGCCATCCCAGTGCTCAATTCTACTCCAAAAAATATAGTTAGCTCATATCTTTTAAAAACAACACCTTTTCTTTATGTTGACATAACTTTCAACGCTTAGATTTGAAAGCTCTCTTGGAATAAATGTTCCCTTTTCTTGTTTAAATGTCAAGAAATTTGTAAACTCTCAAGAAATACTTAATTCCCTTATAGCTTTTGAGAAATTTGCTGAACTCAATACTCTTTACTTAGTTTGAAACTTGAGTCTTAAATCAACTTTTATGGGATACTTACTTTCCTTAAAACTATTGAGAAATGAACTACTTCTTTCTTGCTACTTAACTTGAAACTTGAGTCTTAATAAGAAGTTAAAAAATTAGTAAATATTTATGAAACTTGAAATGAACTTCTTCTCCTAATCTTTTATCTTTACTCAACTTTATCCTTAAGTCTTAAAACAAAGTTAAAATAATTTTTAAAATACATCTTGAAAAAACTCTAAGAACATTCTAGACTTGGCTCTAACCTTTCATTGGATTTGATTTAAGGATTCAAGGTTCGTATTTTATCTTTCTGGATGATTTCTATATGCTTAGAAATCATTTAGAGTAATTGGAATCAATTGAAAGTGTTAAAAATTTTTAAAATCGTCAATAGACAAAATAATGAATAATGGTGAAAAAACATGTTTTGTGTGCGCCTGGGCGCGCTAAAGAAGCCTCACATGACTAAGGAACCAATTTGGCACACTGCTGGCGCGCCACCCAAGCCTTTCATGGCGTTATGGGGGCGGGTCGCACAAACTTTTTCCTTAGGAAAAAATATGTCAAATTTTTCCTCTCGTTTTCTAATCTTAAATCAATTCTTTTTCTCAAATTCACTTTAGATTCATGTACCTAATCATTTACTCAAGGATCTTATTTAATAATTTCAAGAACCACTCCTAGATAATCAAGAACTCTTAAATCTCAACTCATGTTCATGAAAGAAAGCAATTCAAGAACAATATTAAAAAATCCAATATTTTTAGGATGAAATCACGCTGAATAAAACATGTTTGAAATGTGGGTGAACAAACCCAACGTTAAAGAAGACTCAAATACCTTTTTAGCGTTCACCCCCGATTAAATCCACAAGTTACTCTTGACGAACTAGACGGTCTTTGCTCCCTTTTCCCTTCTTCTTATCTTGTGTTCTATCTCCAAAACCCTTGCATTCTCCAAAAGTATAAAACAAAAATTTTTTAGTATATACCCTTATTTTTGTCACCCAAAACTAAATTAATTAATTGGGTAAGGATAAGACCAAATTACCCTTTTAATTTCCATATTGGATATATCCTTAATGCGACAACCCAAGTTCCAAACGGAATTACTTACTCATTCGAACATGAAATTTCTCAAACTTTGCGGTGTTAGAATGATTTTTCCAAGGACTTTACAACTATAGTTGAAACTACACCTAACTTTTCCTGAGCTAATATTTTTGGATTTTTGAACTTTACCAAAAACTCAGTTTCTCCTAACTAAAGAAAATTTTCACATTATAATTCTTTCCAAAACTAACTATTTAAACTTCTAAGATTCTTCCTAGCTATTTCAATTATGAGATGTTAGATGGTCATTACATTAAGTTTAGTCGTGTTTAATACTTTAAGTATCCTTTTATGTCAAAATCGTGTTATTGCTTAGATGCTTTGATTCAGTAATGTTATTGTTCACTACTACTCTATCCTTCATGCTGGATACCTTTCAAGTACTAGTAAATATGATGCGCTACATCTTCTCATGATGTAGGTTCTATTTGTCAGCATTCAGATCACGCATAAATCAGTTCCCAATCATTAGTTCAACGGTATTAGCGGTGAGTCCTTTTTCTTCGATGACTAGTGACATGAATATCTTTATTATTTTTAGCTTTAATTTCAGTATTCCTAGATTTAGTCGGGGCATATCGAAGTATTTCTAGTAAATAAGAGGCTAATTTCAGACATAGTTCCAGCTTTAGTCATTGAGTTCACTTTTTTTTTGTATTCAAACTCTCAATTATCTATATTTAGATTTTGGTATATAGGTATTCTCCATCATTTGAATTTAATCATGATTTATCTTTTGCATATTATTTATTGTTTCAGTTTTATCTCTAGTATGCTTATGATTATGCCAAAAGGTTTGCTTGGGGTATAATGTTTGTGTAATCAAGGACACAATTTCCAATGCAATTGTCTACAATTACTCAATAGTATAGTAACCAAACCAAGTGTTGGTGTCATTTCCACAAGGAAGGCTTGTGACAATTTATAGAAAAATAAAATGACGATCTATCTAGTCACAACTAAAGACATTATCGAAAAAAACATATTAAGTTAGAGGGGTTATGTAGGCATCAAATATCAATGGGGGGGGGGGGGTTGCAATAGAAATTATCAGCTAAAAATAGTAAAAACAATAAAAGAAACTAATGGTAAATTAGATTCTTGGGATGTGATAGAAATACAAGATAGACTAAACTGTTGGGCATATACTTTTAATGATAAATTTTATGAACATTTGTGGCTACGATAGACTTAGTGGAGGTAAGATTTCTATCGAACAACTTACTCTGAATCAATTTAACTAACCATACAGAATCCCTTCGAATTTTTAAACTTTTTAAATATGTCTACACATTGTTTCCATACGTATATTACTTACACCGTAATACAAAATCGAATATTCAAACCATGCACGATATCAACTACTCACATGAGTAATCACACACGAGTCATCACTATAACTGAGAGAGAATGAAGTGAAGTGATATGAATTAAATCGGACCAAGAATGCATGATAGAGATTCAAAAAAAGAAGATTTTTATTTTTGAAAAAATCACTATAGCCTCTCAAGAAAATTAAAGACGTCTCCGTACTGATCCTCGAGACTCTACATAGACTCAACTATACATATGTGAGACCTATGAACTTGGGGCTCTGATACCATTTATCACGATCCAAAATTAAACGAGATGAACGTCTTATCCCACCAAGAGAAGTCAACCTAAAACTCAACAATTTAAGCCTCTAAAGTATTACAATTGATTTCAAAGAAAACACTAGTATCAAATTAACTTTTTTCTAGAATAGAACAAGATCATAACAAAGGAGAAAGAGATTCCGCTGAGATGACAAACATCTACCTCACATATCTCCAAGAAACCTCAGAAAAGAAGAGAATGACAAGTACAAAAAATATCTAGGAACATAACCTACAAAAAATTGTAGAAGCAAGGTGTGAGTACCAAATCACACGGTACTCAGCAAGTAAATCCCTAAACACAAGCTAAGGGAACAAAATACTGGTACTCTTATTACTCCAACCGAACCTCTACAACTACAACCTGCATAAAAATCAGCCCAACCTAACAGCTCACAGTTTACATAGCACATAGTTGAACAACAACACTCAGACAAATTCCACCACAACAACATTTTGACAAAATACATATCCTCACAAAGAACACTTCAGCAAATTGCATATCCTCAAAAACAACACTTCAAAAAATTATATATACATCACAACACCAATTTGAAAAATTACATATCCGAAACAACAATACTTCAACAAATTACATATCCTCCACAACAACACTTCAACAAATTATATATCCTCAACAACAAGTTCAATATTCATCAATAACAAGTGCCGCAGAAAATGCATTAACAAGATCAACAAAACACATTATCAGGTTCACTAATGATAATTATGTGCAATGCAATATAAGGTATAATGATGCATGTATTAACTAGTCATAAACACCCGATGTCTGTTTGTCCGGGACCTGCGGAGGAAATATTTGTCCATGCATCGGTCCCGCTGCATGACACGACCCTCGATAATAGTAACCATCTTGACGCATAATACGTCGCTCGAAATATAGTATACATCGCGGCGCGCGATATGTCCCTTGAAATTGTATATCCTCTTTAAGTTCTCATTCTTTCTCAATGCACATAACACTTGTCACAACCATGTCTTAAAATAATGCAAATGACATGTTCACATAAATACAGAAGATATGATAATTTTCATTGCATTGCACAATTGACAAAACATCAACAATGATTCAACAAGTCTTTCAAATTATTCTCCATTATTAAGACATTACACACAAGGCATTATTCACATTGCCTTTTGCAAACATTCGTTTTATCAGTATAGTTAATCAACATGGATAAGTCAACCCATCACCAAGTCATATTACTCCCAAACATATACCACTAGGAAATACACGCATACACTTAGCAACGGTTTCAAAATCCGCTTGCCTCAAATAGTCGAACAATCATCTCAGGACTTGAGTTTTGCTCTTTCGTTAAGCTTCCATATCAACGCAATTCATTCACATAAGCATCATAATAATAATTAAAGACTAACAAGACCCATATTACTATGTGTCTAGACTTGATCTCAAAAACATACATCAAACCTATAATCAAGTTATCCCGATATTGGTACCAATTAATATGTCAACCCTAATAGTACTAAAATTTCAAGCATGGGGTTAAGTCATAATTTATAAAAATAGTACAAATCTAATAACTTTCATATAATATAATGTTCCCTTTCTTTGATTATTTACATTAATATAACAAAAACAAGAATCATAATTTTATAACTCTATGAGAATTGTGAAACCAAAAGTTAGGGTAATAATCACTAAACATAATTACGAACGTTGCATAAAAATCTAAAATAAAATCATCAAATCATCATAATAATTACTTTACAACATGTGGCAATCGTTAATGTAGCCACAAAGATCTTTATGTCCAACTCTTAGTGCCCATATTTAGCCACCAAATTAAGTTTTGCAACATTCAAATTACAAACATTTCCCTAACCCAATATAATAATAAACTAATAATAATAATATAACAACTAAGAATGTAATTCAATTCATCGTTTCAAATGATCTTAATTAACTGATGGAATTTCGCCGCCACTCAGATTGTGTTGGAGTGTGATATTGTCCTCTGAATGTTATCCTTTTCCTTTTTTCCGTCAATCGCTATTTCAAGTTTCAACATTAGGCTTTTGGCCCATATTTCTTTTATTCATTTATTTATTTTTATTATTTTTATTTCTATTAATTTTAGCAAAAGAATAATCCTTTATTAAATCTGAAAAATTATGTCGCTTATTCATATAAGTCATAAATTATTTACAAAAACTACCAAAAATGATTAATATAAAAATAATTTGTTAAAATTATTAAAACGGCTAAAAGGGTTGTTCAAAATTTTCTTATAAGGTAGGATTTGAACCAAATTAATAATATTCATTAAATTTTTTTGGTAACAATAATAATTATAAGTTACATATTTATTCAATTACATTGATGTTATTAAATTATTGAAGAAGTTTTTATTGTGTCATTCTTTTTTGTGACATATATTTTAGTATATTAATATTAAAATTGATTAAAATATTTAGGTTAATATTTTTATTGTATTTATATATTTTCAAAATTTGTTCTATTTGAATTATTTTTATTTCTTAGTATAGTCATGCTTAATCAAAGACCTTCCAATTTTATTTTTTACAATATTCAAATATTTATGATTTAACTTATATTCGTGTAAAAATAATTTAAGCGCTTAAATTGAAAATATAATGTTATTTGTGCGTGTAGTAGAGCATTTTAAGACTTGTAAAATATATTCTTAACATATAAAATGTTAAATAATATTGTAACAGTAAGAAAAGTCAAAATTTTAACGCAATTGAAAATATATAAACCACTTTTGAATATTTTCCTACACTTTATATTTTATTATAAGTTCTTACGACAATACAATGAAATTTGTGTCCTGTTTATCCAACGACCAGATATTTGAATATGATACAATATATAATGAAATTGTAACATCGTTTCTTAGAAATAGTTAAATTTACAAAAGTCTAAACTAGAAATAGCTAAATTGAGAATTTATCAAGTTATTCTTAAGTTATTACTTTCTGGGTTTACTTAAAACAATCATAACTCTTCGTACATGAAAAGCTAGGTGGCCCATAAGATACACAATGAAAGGTCGTGGAATTCTCTTTCCAAAGCCATTGAATTAAGTAACTTTAGAGTTCGAATGAGGGACATTTACTAGTTTAATTTTATATTGATGAGTTACGAAAGATACCCGCAATAGTGACAGGTATTTTGGACTTTTCTTACCCAATCATATCAAAACAAATTTAGTAATATTTTATGGTCATATCTGGCATAGGTGAGTTTGACAAATCCTAAATTAAGCTTTGGGTTTTAGAAGAGAGTATAATAAGAGAAAAAGAAGAGAAAAGGAAGAACGAACAAGATATCTTATGATTCGAGGACCAATAAACATTAAACTACACCTCATCCAATAATAGGTTTGGGCGGTCGATATGTTAAACAAAACTCATCGAAGAGTTGGGTTGAACCCTCAAGGAACAGTACACATTTGAATTAGTTTATGAGGTTATAAATATAATCTAGTTGGTGATAGGAGTAGAAATTTCCTAAAAATATTTAAGTAAATCGAAGGGGTTGACAACCAATGTCATATGGGGAATTAGTTTGATAGTTCGAAAATAAGACAAATAGAAATATAGATGAATACACAATGTAGAGAGGAATTATGTAGATGTGATCGATGATAAGCTACTTTAGTTGTATGAATAATTTAAATTTACTAACTATTGCTAAATATCAATAGGTAAGCTAGACTATAGATGCAATATCTTTTTCTTGAACAACTATTGCAAATCATGTGGGTTCTCACGATCCTCGACAAACTTAATAATATAAACAACCCACAATCTTTATTTATCGACTCTCTTATGCTAGATAGGCAGAATCAGGTTTAGGATTTACTCTCTCTAGGTGAAGCCACATAAACCTTAAAACTACAATCATTAATCTTAGTAATTGGTTCTAAAACCCTTGTTCTAAAACCTCTTTCTCAAGCAAGCCAAAACTTTAAGTTAGACTTGCATTTTTGACAACTATTCATAGATTAATATACAACTATCGATTAAACTCACTTCAATCATAACACCTCATACCCAAAAACATACCTAAATGCATATTTTCAAAAGTTGCAGGCAAGACCCACGGTAGACACCCACGGACTTTACGGTGACCCATGGCCCGTGTGGTGGCCAATGATTCACATCTGCAACCCCCCATAACTCTGTCCTAGAATTTGATGTCCGTACCCAAAGAACTTTTGTTAGACCATTTATCGTGGTCCGCATCCGTAGATCGGGTCCATAGAAACCAGCCTCCAGTCACGGCTAACGGCTGTATTGGAACGAGATTGTATTTTAATTCTTGTTTTTTATATTCTAGTGGAATATACTAAATCTGGCTCTAGATAAGATACTAAGGGGTCCCAAATCCTAAATAAAAAATATAGGGCACAACTTTCAACAGAAAATTAATAGTAAATTATTACAAAAAAAATTCTTTTTCACCAAAATTTAGGTGCAAGCGGTTTTTATCCAAAAAGGAAAACCTTCCTCTATTTTCTAAAAGTAGATCCGAAAACATGGAAAGCAAAAAAAAAAAATCTTTGTCTGCTGGTCGCATCTTCCTATTGTAAATTGATTTTTCATCAACAATTGATCGTTGTTCTTCGCTCAACTTTATCAAAGACTTTTCGTTCGCATCTCTATCTTCTTCATCGTATAGTTGTCTTGATAAGTTGCTCGGAGAAAAAGACCGGACATGTTATTCTTAATTTATTCTTCTTCTTTTTCTTCAGCTTTTCTAATATTAGATAGGTTAAAAGTCTCTTATTTTGATCTGTTTTTATTAACAGTCAATGAATGATTATTGCGTTGAGTTTCTTATAGCAGTGACATGATTTTACTAACTTTTGTATGTGCCTAAAGATTCATATTTTGTATAGAGTGCTCTTCTATTTGAAGTCTAATTATTTCACTAAGAACATATACTTACTTAGAAATATTGTTGGAATGCATGCGTCCACTTATTTTGATGGGACCAGGTCCTCAATACAGTAACAACAATGAGTAAAAAAACAAATGTTGAAAGTAAAGATTGATAAGAAACTTTACGTTGACAACTCCTTGCTCAAGGGAGTAAAACACTAATATGTTCTCAACAGGACTTTCCAAATTTCTTTCACTAATCTTCACCAAGTAAAAGTAAAAGTTAGTTACAACACGAGATTAGCCTTGTAATCTCCACACTAAAAAATCTATCCTATCACTTAGCTTAGCCAGGGCAGATTTAGCACTTCCTACTATACTAATCCTAACGTGATTAATATATATTTTGAGAGTAAGAACCTACGTTACCTTTAAATAAGTTCTTAAAATGATTCACACATGTTTGGAACGTTTCTTTCACAAATGAAATGAATCCTACTATATAAGAACGATGACAAGCAAACAAATGCAGCAAGTACATAAAGAAATAGAAGCACTTCTATCATGTACGTTCCTTACTGTTTTTTAAGCTGGAAAATATATCTGTTTGATTGAATAAGTTAATAATGTTGGTTTTTTTTATGTATACAAGGAAGAGTTATTACCCATCAAACAAACAACTTTGTCGCTTTTGATTGGTGAAGTACTCTACTGCTTTACCAATTCTCTGATGGTGGCAACTGTTATAGTTGTACAACCTTTAAATACTAAACGTTTTTTGATACTTTGTAGAGGACCATGTCCCAGCACTTTTGAGGAGATCATAAAAATATCTGTGAGTATATGCACTTACCATTTCCTTTTTTTGATGGTGTAAAACAACTTGCATGAAGTTTCACATGAGCAAGCACAAATTCATTCAATAACACTTATTCCCCCTATAATCCCTTATCCAAATGCAACAAAACTTCCGCCTTTTTACATCATTGAAAAGGTGAAGCAGTTAGCATATCAAAGTTAAAATGTAAGGCAGATAAGAATTCGGGTGTAAATCTTGAATATTCAAATAGCTAGGGAAAACCTTAGAATATGAAGTAGTCAGTTTAGGAAATAATAAAAAACTGGAAATTTTTTTGTTTGGAAAAAGTGAGTTTTGGTTCAACTTCAAACGACCTAACTCCTAGCTCATGATGAGTTAGATGTAGTTCCAAATATAGTTGGAAATCCATGGAACAATCATTTAAACGCCGCAAACTGTGTGATATATGGAGTTCGGATGACTGAGACATGCCATTTGCGAGTTGGGTTGTTTGGTTATGGAATTGGCCAATCTGCATTTTAGAAGGGTAGTTTTGTCTTTTTCTTATCCAACAAATTGAAATTCATTATTTCAAAATAATTAGAGGTCTAAGATGAATTATATCAATTTACAATTTTACCTAAAGAGATAGGGTTTTTGAGAGAAGAGAAAATAAAAGGAGAAAGGAGAAGAGCGTTCAAGATTCGTCAAGATCGTCGAAGAATAGATTATGGATTTTGTTGGGGTGATACCTAAAATGGTATGTGAGTCTTCCATAATGTTAGGTTCATTCACCCACGTTCCAGGATTGTCTGATTAAGTGTGATTACATTCTAAAAAGATGGATTTTCAAATTTTCTTAAATGTTGTTCTTTAATTTTCTTTCGATCTTGATCATGAGTTTAAATTTAGGACTTCTTTGATGATCTAAGTGTTGTTCTTGAATTCATTGGGTTATATCCTTGTATATATGATGTGGTACATTAATATATAGGGAATTAGAGTAAAACAATATAACTTAAACAATTAAAGGTCAGAAAAAATAGAGGAAAAAATCGGCAAATTTTTGCCTAACGAATTGGTCAGCGCGATGCCCCCAATAGTTCCAGGATGGCTGAGGCAGCATGTCATAATGGCGTCTCAGTCAAGTGATGCTAGCGCGGCGCGCCTTGAATGTACTTTTTTAACACACTTTTCATTATTACGTCTATTTATGGTTTTCTAAAGAGTTTCAATATTTCCTATTGATTTTTACTACTCTAAATGACTTCTAAACATATAGAAATTATCCAGAATCATGAATTACAACCTTTAATCCATAATTTAAATTCAAGCAATGTTTAGAGCCATGTCTAGAAAGTTCTTAGAGTTCTTTCAAGTAGTCTTTTACAAATGCTTTTAACTTTTTTTAAGACTCAAGGATAAAGTTGAGTAAAGAGAAAAGATAATGATAAGAAGTTCGTTTAAACTGTCATAGGTCTTAAACAAACATTTTAACTTCATTTTTAAGACTAAAAGTTACAAAATAAGCTAAGAGTAAAGAGTTGTATTCATTTCTTAAAAGATATAAGGGAACTAGATATTCTTAAAGAATTTATAAATGTTTTTACATTTAAGATAATCGGAAACTAAAATTTCCAAAATAGTTTTGAGCAAGAAAAGGGAACATCAACTCCAAGATAGATTTTAAGGCTAAGTGTTGAGTAATATCTAAGGCTAAAAAAAAGTTATTTTAAAAACACATGATCGAAGTATATTTTTTGGAGTAGTAATGAGCACCGATATGGGGATGAGAATTAATAATAACTCAAGTGTCCATAAATCATGTAGCCATTATGGGTATTAACAGGTCATACTTTTTAAATATCACATAAGTTAAGCTAGTGGATCCACTAAGATAAGTTTGCTTCGTATAATGATGGCAAGGTATATGTCGGCCCTTGAAAACGCTAGGTAAAGTGTTGGATCATCACTATAGCTCTTATGTTATAGTTATCGGTTACAGAAACTTCGAGAGTAGTAGTTGCATGATTCCTCAAGAGTTTTTACATAGTATGAATAGGGTATGGAACTTCATGCATGAATTGCAGAAGTTGAATTTTAGAGGAAGCATGATATGTCTTTTATTACGATTATGAATTGACATAGGGTTATTTTGTATTCTTACATATCTAGTAGAGGTATTTCGTATCTTTCATTCACACAGATTTTACAACATGTTTTTAAACAACAGTTCTTTAATATGCAATTGTTTTTATATGGATTAATATTAAAACGAGTTTACTTAAGTATTCATGAGTTGAGAAGAGTCAAGGTAAGTGTTTCTTTCATAATATCGTCCAAGATTATGTTGTTTTACCACACCAAAATATGCATACTCGTATATTCAATATGCTCATGCTAGTGGTCCTGCATCTTATTATGATATTGAAACAGGTAATTAGGATCAACATCATGTAGTGCCTCCTTGATCTAATTGAGCACTCGGAGTAAGCGGTGAGACTCATTGCACTATAGAGGAAACATTTATTATTTTTCTATATTTGTTAGAGGGTGTTTTGGAGTCTATCCTACCATCCATCTCAGTTTTGAGAAGGCTTCATAGAAAGACAATCAAATGTTAGTAGTTCAGTGGTCATTGCATTATTATTCTTATGTTAATGATTTGGGTTTCCATTTTGGCCAAGTTAAATATTTAAATCTATAAAATATTCTACTTATCCTATTATTCAATTTAGTTCATTTCTTTGATCATCACAGTATTGAGTGTTATCTTCCGCATAGCTAAGTAAGGAAGACCAAGGGTACGCTCAATGCCAATAATGGTTATTGAGTGTCATTTAGCTCCAGCTTCTAGGCTCAGGGAATGACAAACATGGTATCAAAGCACAAAGTTAAAGATACCTAGGAAGTCTATGAAAACATATATGTAGAGTCCTACTTATCCGAGTGAAGCATGCCACATCTATAACAAGAAGGTTGCAGCATTTAGGAAATACCTCACTTCTTTCATATTTCCTTCGTGTGTTACATTTTATCTCTAATTCGTGCATGTGTATGTTTAAGATAATTCTGAGTTTAGAGAGGCAAAAAGGATGTTCAGTTAAGTTATGACCAATCAAGTTGTCAACAAAGAGGAACTCGACAAGAAGCGGCTGACACATCAAGGATTTGTGAGTTCTTAATGATGAATCCTCCAAGTCTCACTAGTTTGAGCACCAGTTAGGTTCTATAGCATTTCGTTGTGGAATAAAAGAAGGTTTTTGATGTGATACATGTCATTTATACTGAAAGAGCCGATCTAGCGGCAGATCAGTTGAAAAATGGGGCTAAGACTTTATTCGATTTGCGAAAAAAGGGGAGAGATGAGGATTCACCACATCTCTATTTTCCTGTTTTGAATAGTCTTTCTTGGGGAATTTCTTCCATTAATAATTTAAAGCGGCCAAGGTACGAGAGTTTCTTACCCTAAAACAAGATTCATTTATTTTGCTAGGGTATGGGTTGAAGTTCACCCAATTGTCCCTCTATGCTCTTGAAATGGTTCAGGACATAAGGATCAGGATGATCTTGTTGGTCGCAATCTTGGGTCGCGCAAAAAATAAAGAAGGTAGAGCTGCAATGCTGATAACAGATATGGAAGTATACTTATTGATGGTTTATGTGTAGTTGGTTGAATAGTAGAAGTTGAGGGAAATAAAAAAGTATAGAAACAAGAGATCTATGACTAGGAATGAGTTTGGGCAACAAAAGGTTAATGCCAACCAGTCATCTATTAAATAGAAATAGAAGGGTCATACCCTATAATCTTCTAGCGCACATGAACCTAAGAAAAAGGGTGAGTACTATGGTAAGAATTTCATAGCTAAACATACATGTATATGAATGATAGGGTGGCGCATCGGAGTAGTAAGCCTCCTACCTTCGCCAAGTGTGGTAGAAACCACTCTGACATTCTTAGTGAGGGCTCCGGTAGTTGTTTCAAGTGCGGTCAAACCTGGCATTTCATGAGGGAATGTCAAAAAAACAAGCAAGTAAGTAGTAATAGGTTCAATAGAGCGAAGTATTCATCAGTTGCTCCACAAAAAAAGGTTTGCACCAAGGGAAGCAACTTTCGGTACTGGAATAGGAATAAACCACTTATATGCTCTTAACAATACCAAGAGCAGGAGAACTCGGCCGATGTTTTCACTGTTATGATTTAAGTCTTTGACTTTACTGCTTATGCATTTCTAAACCTATGAGAAATTTTTATCTTTTTTAACTTATGTTGCTATGAAATTTGATATTATTCTTGAGAAACTTAGTGAACCATTCCGTGTCTCAACACCTGTTGGTAAATCCATTCTAGAAGATAGAGTCTAGCGTGATTGTCATGTTTTCATCAATCACAAGAGTACCATGCCTGATTTAGTTTAGTTATACATGGTAGACTTGGATGTCATTCTATGTATGGAATGGATTTTTCCTATTATGTCTCAGTTGATTGTAAAACTCGAGTAGCCAAGTTTGAATTTCCAAATGAGTCAGTCTTAGAGTCGAAAAGCAGTTCATTAGTGACTAAGGGTTGATTCATTTCGTACCTTAAGGTGAGGAAGTTAGTTTCTAAGGGGTGTGTCTTTCTTGTAGTCCGAGCTAATGACTCTAGTGTCGAGATACCTCCTATTTAGTTAGTTCCAGTAGTGAAAGATTTTCCAGGAGTCTTTCTTGATGACCTACCCAAGGTCTTTCATGAGAAATAAATAGACTTTTCAATGTAAATGTCAACATTGAAGTTCACCTAGACATTGATGTTAACATTTATGAGCACATTGACATTCATGTAGACGTTTATGTTCACAATGACATTCACATTCACGTTCACGTTTGCATTGATGTGAATGTTGACATTGATATTAACTATTACGTTTATGTTTACGCAAATATTGACATTTACGTTGGCGTTCACATTTATATGATAAGGTTGTCATTGACTTTCACGTGGCTATTCCTATTTACGTTGATGTTGTTCATCACGTGCATAATAACAATGACATTTACGTTGACATTTGCGTTAATATTCATGTTAACAATCACGTTGATGTAGACATTTACATTTTCATTGACGTTCATGTTTATATTAACGCGAACATTGACATTGATGTTATTTTTGTTGTTGATGTTAACATTTATGTTAATGTTGATGTTCTTTTCATGTTTATTGCTACGTTGACATTTACGTTGACATTGAAGCTGCTGTTCACAATCAGTTTCCATTGACATTCACGTTCACATTTACGTTTATATTGACGTTCACATCGAAATTGAAGTTGATGATGACGTGCATGCAAATGTTAATGTTTACGCTGATTCTAATGTTGTCATTGACATTAACGTTGTCATTTATTTCAACATTTTCATTGACATTGATATCGACTAACATGTTGAAGTTAATATTAATGTTCACCTTGACCATTACATTGACATTTACATTGACGTTGACGTTCTCGTTGACTTTCAAGTAGACGTAGCGTTCACATTCTCATTTATTAATGTTGGAATTCACATTAATGATGAGGTTAACATTCAACCAGACATTGACGTTCACATGCACATTGATATTCACATTGGTATTCACTTTGATGTTAACATTCATGTTGTTTCTTACGTTTACGTTGGCATTCACGTTTATGTTGACGTTTATATTGACATCGATATTCACGCTAATTCTAACATTGATTCTTACATTTAATTTGATGATGATGCTCACTTTATACGGTCATATTGACGTTGATATATACATTTACGTTAACGATGACATTTACCTTCCCGTTGACGTTGAGATGATGTTTTTGTTGACATATATGTTGATGTTTACATTTATAGTGGCGTTTATTGACATTGACATCAACATTCACATTATCATTAGTATTTATATCGACATTAATGTTGATGTTGAAATTCTTGTTCACGTTCACATTAACATTGATTTTTATCTTCATCAAGACGTTTACGTTTACTTTGACATTAAAATTTGTAACATTACTAAAATAAACTCATGTAATGAAGAGACTATTAAGTTTTAAGAATAGGTATTGGGTATAAATAGGCATTCCAAGAAATATTTGGCATATTAGAAAACATTGACTGAAAGGGTGTTGGCCAATTTTTCTATGTATTAATGAGCTTGTTTATGAAATTTACCTGGAATGAAGACCCTAATCTAAAAACATAGATTTTCTAACATTTGCACATTATGTACGAGGCATCCATGTTTCAAGCCTAGGTACCATAGCACATGACCAATTAAAATGGGCATGTAGATTAAATAGTGCCCAAGGACATAGTGAGGATCCTTGGGAAAATAAGTTAACATTCCAAATGAACCATCTAGAATAGGTAGTGAGGAAAGTACAAGCAACACATGTGTAAGTACATTTGAAGATAAGGCCAAAGGAGAGGAGCACCCTAACAAAATTCGGTTAGGGTAGTTAGGGGGAAGGCGTGCACAAGGGTCCAACCATTGTCTAACCAATTCTAGACTCTAACGAACTGAGTTATGTAACTAACTAACCTTGGACAAACATAAATAAACCATCTAGTGCACCCGAAAACCTAAGACTTAATTGGGTGACATTAACCTAGTAACTAGTTCAAGAAACATCGTAGTACCTAACCTAGGATGGTCCAAAAGAGTTAATTATGGTCCCAATGACGTAGGGGTATTTTAGTAATAACCCAACGAACCTTAATTTATTAAATAAGGAATTAATTAATTAAGGAAAATTCACAAACAAAGACGAAATTCTTAGACTTTTTTTTCCAGATTTGACATATTGAATGACTTCCTATTTTTAGTCAATCTAGGAGGGGTGTTTTAGTGATTAAATAATTAATTTACTTAATTATACTAAATTGAATGATTCTATATCAGTTCCTAAGACATAGACTCACGTTCAAACACTAGAAAAATTCACGCAGAAAACAGAAAGCAAATTAATGAAAAACAGAAAAGTTTCTCTCAATTCTCTTAGGCGTTTTTCAAGGTTTTCTCTGCTGGAATTATTTATCTAAGAGGACTTTCAAACGTTTTGAATTCATGAATGTCGAAACTAGGGTTGTTTCCGATGATATTGGTGAACTTCCATCTCCCTAGTTATCCTTGTTTTCGATTCTATAAGTATATAGATGTAATCTTGAACATGTTGGTTTGTGGTTCTAAATGATAATTATGTGTAGATTCTTGATTTGGTAATGACTAATGAGGCCTATATAATTGAATCATATGATTAGATTATTAGTTATATGTATTAAAGAGTGATGTAATTCTTAGTTTTGTTTCGCGAATATGAAGTTTTATTAAAAGTCGACTATTAAGTTTAGTTTCTGTGAAATTTTAAAGTGTCGACTATTTTATGTTGAGGAGATCACTACAATACTTTCATGAAACTAATTGATAAGGTTGGTGATAACATAATTAAAATGGTTTAAGTAAAGTTGGGTTTATGCAAATAAAATGGGATAACAATACATTGTCCAAAAAGTTGAATGGAATTAGCTTACAATGTTGTTTCAAAGATTAATGAAAAAAATGTCTAATGACTAATGTAAACAAAATTAAGCATTACCAATAAAACATTGAATTCATAATAAAGGGTATGAAAATCATTAGGATAAGCCCCAACATAATCTTTCCAAATGAACTATAAACATAGTAACTATATTGAACAATGTTCAATATGTTTACAATGAATGGTATATAGCTACCAATAGACATGAAACTAGTTAAGGTGACTAATAACATAATAAAAAGTCTTTTAATTATGAAAGTTACCAGAATGGTGTATTAAAGGAAGTGAAACAAATCTCACTTACACCCACGACAACTATGTTAAACATACTCACATAAAATGGTGTTAATAATTGTGATATAAGTCTCATTAACACCAAGATGATAATGTAAGGTTAAACTCACATTTCATCAGGTAAAGAAAGGGATGACCAGTTATGGAAAGATTTATTTAAATCTCATAACTAGAAGCAAGATTCCATAATGTTTGAGTAAACTCTAAAAGATGTAAAGAAAAAGAAATTAAGCAAAGCACCGATAGACTAGAAATGATCTTGTGCAAGAACATGTAAGCCTCATGAAATGAGGCTACCACCAAGGCTGATAAGTAGTCTCTGTGTTTCTCCTAGTCTTCGATTTATTTTGCTAGCAAAGGAACTAGCCAATAGATTCCACCAAAGCGAGGTAGGTATGATGCGATGTGCTTTGGCCGGTGAGATCACCACTTTTCGGTGTAGGTAATACATTGGATTTCCTGCTTAGTTCACATGATGTTTTTCGGTTAAATTCTCAAAGAAAGTATTCGGTTCGCTTTAGCCGCGAACCACCTCTTTTTGGTGTGGGGAGAATACTAAACATAGTTTCACTTAAGCCGATGAACCACCCCTTTTCGGTGTTGGGCAGAAACTAGATTTCATGTTATCTTACATTATCTAGATTCACTTTGATAAGTTCATCAACCCTTTTCAGTGTGGGGCGGACACCGAATTTCATGTTAGCTCGCATGATCTTAATTCTAAATGATGTTCTAAAGAAACCAAAAAACAAACTTTAAGAGATGTATGTTCAAAGTGAGATAATAAAATAAGAGCCTAAGAATATCAATAGTCAGTGTTTGATAAAAATGAAGTTTTCAACAAATAATGGGTATAGCCAATGACTTCTTTTATTATGAAAATGATTAAAACCAAACAAGATTGGCTTATAATGACTTATTATAGTATGCACATGATCATAGCGAAATAAGATTATATTATATCGGTTTCTTATATTCTGTAAATAATCATATAATAGGTATAACCAACAAAGATTGGCTTAATAAGATTTCATGCCAAATTGTAGTAAAACCATTTACTTTGTCCTTCGGATTACTTACTTGGTTAGTTGTAGGTATGGGACTACAATGAAGCATCGCACTTGTAAGTGGAACATAGAATCAAAAGAGATCATTGAATTACAAAACAACTAGAAGAAAAAAATTTAAAAATAAACTAAGTGTTGAAAAGGGAGTTCTCGGGGTAGGGAGGATCAAAATTCAAAATTTTCTCTTGAGTTGTTCTAAAATTATATTCATGATTATAAGGTCTTATTTTCATATAGAAAATGAGTTGTGCGATTTGAGTGCATTAAAATATTTCATATTCATATCATAATTCACAAATGACGAATTAGGAAAGTCTAGTAATGTCACTTTCCAGAAATGACATGTTGTTATAGGAAGAGCTTTCCTTGATCATGCATAGTCCTTATGTGTAGGTGTGAATACACCCATACTTAGTATAAGTGTGTAATAGCCCAGACTCATCGAAGCTGTTCGAATTAGCAATCTCCAGACTTTGGTAGGTCTTCTTGCGTTCGAGGATGCTACATTTATCTTTCTAGCCTAGAACTTTAGACATAGGCAGTGAATGTTTTCCCTAGCATTTCTTTCAAGATGTTTTATTTGAAGCTTTGTATTAAGGCCTTCTTGGCAAACTATTACGTTGTATATTGATCTTTCCATTTCAATTGTTTCCATTTTAGTCTTTAAGCTCATTAGAATATTAATGTATATAGTAATCATATGAAGTCTTTGTATACTTCACTGTGTTTTAAAAGTTTTAAATTTTCCGTAAATTTAACTATATGATTATGATTAAATCTAAGATATGGCTTGTCTGCAACCTCTATCACGTTAACGATGCCTGTTGCATTCGGATTCAAGAATCAGGGTGTGACCATATTAACGTTGACATTAATGTTCACGCACAGTCGTTTATGTTGATGTTTACGTTGTTGTTTATGTTGATGTTCACATTTACGTTGACGTTCAAATTTATGATGACAATAACATTTACGTTCACATTCATATTGACGTTGACATAAACATTCAGAGAATCATTTACGTTTACATTGATATTGATGTTCATGCTTATGTTGACGTTCACATTCACGTTGACACTAACATTTATATTGATGTTCACATTTATGTTGATGTACACATTGACGTTGACATCAATGTTCACATTGTCATTGACGTTAACGTTGTTACAAGTATCGATGTTGATGTTAACGTTGATGTTGACATTAATATTTACATTGACGTTGATGTTCACATTTACATTAACATTGACGTTGGCGATCACATACACGTTTACGTTTGCAATCACGCAAATGTCGACCTTAACATTGTGTATCCTTGATGTTTACATTGATGTTCACCATGATGTGTACGTTGATGTTGATATTAATATGGACGTTCACATAGACATTGACGTTGACATTGAGGAATACAATGATGTTCACGTAGAAGTTGACATTAATGTTCACAATGACATTCCAATTGACTTTCACGTTAGTAATAATACTTTCCCTCACACTTATGTTTAGGTAGATATTCACTTTTATGTTTATGTTTAGGTTGACGTTAGCGTTGACATTTACATTTACGTTGATGTTCATGCTGATGTTGACATTGACATTAGTGTTTATGTTTATGTTAACGTTCACACTTATACTTTTACCTTGGTTTTGATGGTCATGTAGATTTACATTGAAGTTCATATTGACGTTAACTATAACATAAATGTTGACATTGAAGTTGACGTTCACATTGACGCAGATGGTTACATTTATGTTGACGTTCACGTTTACATAGATGCTAACGTTGACATTCACATTACCTTTCACTTTGATGTTGACATTCAAATTGACATTCACGTTGACGTTAACATTCACATTGACGTTAATGTTTATATTGATGTTCATGTTCACGTTTATAGTGACGTTCACGTTAATGTTCATGTTCACGTTGATATTAACAATAAGTTGACATTTCCATTGAAGTTGATTTTTACATTGAAGTTGACATTGACGTTTTTCACAATCAATTGACATTGATGTTTACATTGTCTTTTACATTAAAGTTGACATTAACGTTGACGTTCACATACATGTTGACATGTACGGTCATGTCAATGTTGACGATGATACTATTGTTGTTGACGTTGACAATAACGTCTATGTTGACTTTAACGATCACGTTGACATTGACATAAATGTCGATGTACATGTTGACACTAACGTTGATATTGACGTTCACCTTGACATTGATATTGACATTGATGGTTACATTGACGTTGATGTTCCCATTTATGTTGATGTTGACATTCACGATGAGGTTAACGTGCACGTTTACATTGACATTGATATTGACGTTCACGTAAACATTGGCATTCATGATGACATTTATATTCGCGCTGAATCTGATATTTAGGTTGACTTTGATGTTTACATTGACATTTATTTTTACATTAACATGGAAGTCTACATTGATTTTGATGCTCACTCTAATGTTGACATTGACGTTTATGTTTATGTTAATGTTGCCGTTTATACATTGATGTTGTTGTTGACATTCACGTGGATGTTCACATTTACATGAATGTTGACGTTGATGTTCATAACAACATTTACGTTTACATTGATGTTTATATTGATGAACATGTTTACATTTACTTGACATTGATGTTCACATTTATATTGACGTTCATATTTACGTTGACATTCACATTGACCTTGACATTAATATTGATGTTAAAATTTACGTGGATGTTGATGTTGACATACACGTTGACATTGACGTTAACGGTCACGTTTATGTTGATGTTGACATACACGTTGACATTGACGTTAACGGTCAGGTTGATGTTGACCTTGACATTTATGTTGACATTCACATTCATGTTAAAGTTGATTTTGACGTTCACGTTAACGTTGAAGTTTATAATTAGGTTATGTTGACATTGACGTTTTCATTCATGTTGATGTGGACAATGACGTTGCCATTAACATTGATGTTGACATTTATGTTAACATTAATATCGACATTGATGAACATGTTAACGTTCACCTTGACTTTGATGTTTATGTTCAACTTGACATTGTATTGACGTTCACGCTCATGTTGACGTTGACGTTCAAGTTCACATTTACGTTGACGTTCATGTTCACATTTAGATTGACGTTCATGTTCACATAGACGTTGATATTGTTGTTCATTTAGATGTTCAATTTGGCATTCAAGTTCATGTAATGTTGACAATCACGTTGACGTTGACGTTCACGTTTACATTGACATTTACATTAACATTGAAATTCTCGCCAACTCTTTCATTTATGTTGACATTAAGGTTTATATTGATGTTTACATTGATGTTCACATTGATGTTTACATTAAAGTACATGCATACATTTTTGTTCACGTTGATGTTGTCATTAACATTTACTTTGACTTTGACGTTTATATGGACGTTGACTTTCACATTGACGTTGACGTTTACATTTATGTTAACATTTATTTTTATGTGTTGACATTGACTTTGACTTTCACACTGACGTTAAAGTTAACGTTTATGGTTTCGTTGACATTAATATTCATGTTCATCTTTAGGTTCATGGTGATGTTAACATTCATGTTGATTCTAATATCTACGTTGACACTAACGTTCACGCTGACGTTGACATTGACGTTGGCATTCATTTTGATGTTCACATTGACATTAACGTTCATGCAAATGTTGACGTTTATGTTTATACTAATGTTGATGTTGATGTTAGCATTCACGTTGACGTTTACTTTCATGTTCACTTTAACGGTGACGTTGGCTATAACATACACGTTGCCGTTGGCGATCACATTCACATTGTGTACGTCGACATTCACTTTAACGTTGACATACACATTTATATTGACTTTGACATTTAATTGTACATTGACATACATATTCATATTGAAATTTAGATTGACATTGACGTTAACGTTGACGATCACATTCACATTAACGTAGAGGTTGACGTTCATGTTCACGTTTGCATTCAAATTTAAATTCACATTGACGCTAACATTCTCGATGACTCTTACATTAAGGTTGATGTTTATGTTTAAATTGACGTTTATGTTGACATTAATGTTGAACTTCACAGTTACATTGATGTTCACACTGCTGTTGACTTTGACAGTTACGTTTATGTTAACGTCACATTAACATGTATGTTCATGTGTATTTACATTGAAATTGATGTTTACGTTTATGTTTATGTTGACTTTTATGTTGATGATTACATTGAAATTGACATTGACTTTTACATTTACGTTGACATTGACATTGAATTTAATGTTCACGTTGACAATGAAGTTAGGGTTCACGTTGATATTGACATTGACGTTCATGTTCACGTTGAAGTTGGATTTCATGTTGACGCAGATGTTTATATTTAGGTTGAGGTTCACATTTTTCGTTGACGCTTAAGTTGACGTTTAGATTAACGTTGACATTGACATGAAAATTCACATTGACATTGAAGTTGACGTTTGTCACACTAGGAGAGAATACCCTTGGTGCGAATGGCGTCGTCGTTCACTCAGAGGACATAGACAAGCCCTTAGGATTCATCATAACATGTCATTAGCAAAATTTGTAGAAAATTAAAACTTTTACCTTCTACTTGAAGTATACTTAGACTTCATACTTAACATTCATAAAGACATACGATTTTCTAGAAATATGTTTCACATATAAAACCATCTAATGAGTTATTAGCTGGACTTATCCAATATATAGTCCATTCCTAAGCTAGAATATTTAAAAGGTAACATTTCCAAACATGAGGACCTACTAAGACTTGGACGAAGAGTTCCAATCTTCTTCAGATAGACCTCCTTAAACTTCAATGGTTGGAACCTACAGTTGTAGTAATATAAAGTAATGGGGTTAGTACGCCACATGTACTATGTATTGGTATATGAATATAACATATAAGGACATGCATGAAAAAGGAAAATTTATATTCCAATATAAACCATGCAAAGTCATGTGAAAGTCTTCAATGCACATATTATATAACATATACAAGTTAAGGATTCCATCCACTTAGAGCATGATCATAATCAAAGACATATTATCATATAGTCATGTTAACATTAATATTCAATAGATAAAATATACATAATGTACAAAACACTTAACAATGATCTCATCCCCAACCTACAAGTGCAATGGTCATGTGAAGCCCCATAACATCACACAACTAAGTAGATAAGATAGGAGAGTATGAGTACACCTTTGATTAATATAACTTGTAGCATAAGTATTCATCGCTTCATTTAACAATATAACCCAATAAATATTCATCACAATGACCACATCATATGAGAGTACCATCTTGTATCATAAAATATATCTTTCTTGTTATAATATTACCTAAGAACAATATCTTATGACTTCCATTAAAATAACTTTTGCAGTGTCCAGATAGAGTCCCATATCCACACCTCTACTGAGTAGACCCCTCCAGTCAGCCTAGTGAACGTTAATTTGCTTGTCTTTTATTTTAAATGAGGCAACATATGCCTAAACCGACATAGATGATGTGAGCTAACCATGGAATCCGGTGTCATAAAACCCCACATTGAAAGAAGGTTGTCTACCAGAAAAAGTAGAAATAAACATGACATACCTTTCTAGGTGTATCCACTAGATATTATCCTATGGTGGCAACATAGTTCAAGAACTAGGAGATGTATTAGAGACCCATAGTTCCACATTACATGTCAGCATTAATCTTATGAGAGTCATTGTGAACTTACCTTCCAACTAGGGAATGGACACCTCTCACATCTTGTTCGTCGCTGCTTAGATTAAGTCCCAATATTGAATAACCAATAAGTTGTCTTTTGTCATAAACTTATCATAGGTCATAAGAGATGAAATCCTTGTATTATCATGGTCATGAACTCTTTAGCATTAGATGAAAATTTCCTTTAATTCTAACTATTCGTTTGTGAGATTAACATAACATGATCATTTTGTGTAAAACATACAAGAGAGTATCGTAACTTCCATTTATCATGTTCTTTTCATGATCTCACAAATAGCATGTTAATAGCCCAGCATATACACGTAACAACATCATACATACTTCCATAACATAGCATCATAATTTATAGGCTAATATAAACATTGTAGAGTAATCACTACTTTTGAAGACTTACCTCATGCTTCCAAAACATTACTCAAGAACTTAGTTCAACTTACACATTCACAATCATAACATAATAAAATACTCAATTGCATAAAAACGAACAGCAAAACAAATCATAAACAAGATCAATTCATAATGTACGGTAAATGAAATGGTTATTTAAGAGTTCTTTCCAGTGTTAGTTTATTCTAGTCTTAGTTCCTATTCCTACGTTTTCATTTTTTTTAATTAGTAGAAACAATTATACGAAACCATTATCAAGATAAAAACATGCTTCACACGATATTCAGACATACTAACGACATACTCATCAATTCCTGTGAAATAGACCATGGAAAACACTTAGCTTTTTATTGAATATCATAAATCTTGACATTAGAAGAAAACACATTTTGTAGAGTAAAAACCCTAGTATTTTATGTTTTTGAAAACTTATCTTTGAAGGGACCTCTTTTGAAAGGAATGCCAAGAGTTAAAAAACCCATAACTTATAGGTGAAAAATCCATGAAATTTTTTAGGAAAAGCTTGATGTCTTTATCTTCTTCCTTAAGCTCTTCTTGTTGTTCAACGGCGTTTGGAAAGAAAGTTTTCTTGAGAGAGATTAGAGAAACCTTGTTTGATCTGATTTGGGACGTGTAAAAGTGGTTTAAAACTTACCTAATATCCATATATAGTCATCCTATTAATTAACAAAAAGATCCTCCACTTAAATGGTTCTTTTTAAGAAGTTAAATTACCAAAAATACAACTTTAACTATTCTAGGAAGTAGATGCGTGTCGTGGGTCCTCCCCAAGGACTCTTTGGCTGGTCCTTAGGGTGTCGTTACCAAACTTTTGGACCCTTTGTACTACATACTACCTATACAAGGTCACTTTGCATGTTTTGGACTCAATACTAGAAGCCCAAACAATCAAGAGCATAAAATCATAATGAGTCACAGTTCATAGGAGTATATCACAACTCCACAAAACACAAACCATACCATTACATAGTACTCAATTCATGATGCATTATATATAAGAGATCCATGTTCACAACATATAATGAGGAATTTCATTCTCAACCTTATCATAAGCTCAGAATGTATCAATGAATTACCATGCTATCGTTCTTCTCAATACAACAACAAAACAGCAAAATCCCAGGAAGTCACATGCATACATATTTCACATAAGTTCAAGAATAGAATATGCAAGTATTTTCTCAAAACTCTAGTCGGTACTATATTTTACCAAAGATGAATGTCTAACATTATGGAGTAAATACACGAGGGTAGCTGGACTTCATATCTGCTTCAGCCTCCAATGTTGCACCCTCAACAAGATGGTTCCTCCGTAGAACTTTTACAAAGGCAACCTCCTTGTTTATCAACTTCTTCAGTTGGCGATGTAGGATCTCAACCAGAACTTCTTCATATGATATATTCTCATCCACCCCTAAATCATTAATAGGGAAAATGGATACCGGGTCGCTTATGAATTTCTTGAGCATGGATACATAAAAAATCAGATTAACCGAAGCTAGTTCACTAAGTAGTTTCAACTCATAGGCAACCTTCAAAATTTATTGTAAAATCTCATAAGTACCAACATATTGGGGAATTAACTTCCCCTTTCTACCAAATCTCATCAACTCTTTCATAGGTGACATCTTCATGTAGACATAATCACCTATTTCAAACTCGAGATCTCTACTTCTATTGTCAGGATGAGACTTTTGCCGCTATCGGCTGTCTTCAATCTATCTATTATGATTCGAACCTTATATATAACTTGATAGATAAAATCTTGACCTCGGAGTTTATCATTGACCAACCTCAATCAATCAAACGAAGATCTACACCTTCTACAATAAAGAGTTACTAAATGTGTCATGGAGATATTCGAATGATAGCTATTGTTGTAAGAGAAATCAATCAAGGGTAAGTGATCATCCCATCTTCCCTTAAAATCAATGACACAGGGTCTTAACATACATTCAAGTATCTAAATGGTACTTTCTGCTTGAACATTTGTATGAGGATGAAAAACGGTATTAAGTTTCACTTGAGTTCCTAAAACCTTTTGAAAAGCCTTCCAAAAACTAAATTCTTACATAATCTTCAGCTGTGTAAATATACTTAACACGAATAAAATGGGCAGATTTGGTCAACGTATGCACACTAGCCCATATTGAATAATTTTGATTTACGGCTCCAGGCAACCCAAAAACAAAGTCAATATTGATGGCTTCCCACTTCTATGTATAAACATCCATGATCTGGGTTAAACCTCCGGGATTAAGATGCTTTGCTTTAAATTATTTTCAGTTTAGACACTTAGCTACAAACTCTGCGTTGTCACTCTTTAAATTATCCGACCTATAGATCTCTTTAAGATCATGATACATATTGGTGGCACCCATATGTATAGAATAGCGAGAACAATGAGCTTCTTCTATAATTTATTTGTCAAGTCCTCAACATCGGGTATAGATAATCTCCCTTTGTACCTAAGAACACCATCATCCCTTGGGAGAATAACTCACTAAACTTTCCATGTACCGATTCATTCAACTCTATAAACAATGGGTCAAGATTCTACTTAGATTTCACCTCCGCAACTATTGATGACTCACAATTATGTTAGATCAAGAAACCACCATTTGGAGAATCTTCCAACCGCACACCTAATCGAGCCAACCTATGAACACTTTCCAATGTTTTTTCTTCTCTTCTTCCACATGAGACACACTACCCATAGTCATACGACTCAAAGTATCCACAACCACATTGGCCTTGCAATGGTGGTAAAGGACACTCAAGTCATAATCCTTTAACAATTCTAAACATCTTCTCTATAGAAGGTTCAACTCTTTTTGTGTAAAAACATATTGAAGTCTTTTATGGTTAATAAATACATCAACATTCACACCATTCAAATAATGTCTCCATATATTCAAAGTAAAAACTACAGCTGCTAACTCAAGGTCAGAAGTTGGATAACTTTTCTCTTGAACTATGAGTTTCCTAGAAGCATAATCTATCACCTTACATGATGCATGAGGAAACATCCCAAGCCTACTCAAAAAGCATAACAATACACTAAAAAGCCTTCATTACCATCCGATAAGTTTAACACTGGAGCAGAGGTAAGCTTATCTTTCAACTCTTGAAAACTTTTTTTACAAGCTTTCAACCACTCGAAATTCACATTCTTTTGGGTAAAATATATCAAAGGGAAAGAAATGGGAGAAAAACCATCAACAAACCTTCTATTATATCCAGCTAGACCCAAGAAACTCTTTATATTAGTGTGAGTCAAAGGTCTAGGTAGATTTCTGACTGCATTCATCTTCTTCAAATCAACCTCTACACCATCATAAGAGATAATATGGCCAACAAAAGCAACCGACCTCAAAAAAAATTCACACTTGGTAAATTTGGCATAAAGGTGGTGTTCTTCGAGGACTTGCAAGGTTAATCTCAAGTGACTCGCATGCTCATCTTCATACTTTGAGTATTTTAGAATATCATCAATGAACACAATCGCAAACGAGCCGAGGTAATCTCAAAAAACTCTATTCATTAGGTCCATAAACACCGCCAGGGAATTATTTAACAAAAAATAAATAATAATGAATTCATAGTGACCATATCTAATTCTAAAAGCTATTTTGTGAACATCTTTACCTCTCACCCAAAGTTCGTGATATCCCGATCTTAAGTTAATATTTGAAAAATAACTAGAACCTTGTAGTTGATCAAATAGATTATCAATATTAGGGAGAGGATAATTGTTCTTTATGGTGACCTTATTGAGTTGGAGATAATCAATGCACATTCTAAGGGACCTCTGCTTCTTCTTAACAAACTAGACAGGAGCACACCATGGAGAAATACTAGGGTGAATAAAACCCTTGTCTAGTAAATCTTTGAGTTGGAGCTCAAACTCTTTCAATTCAACAAGAATAATCCTATATAGAGGAATTGAAGTGGGATTCATATCCGGTAATAAAAGAATGCAAAAGTTAATTTCCCGTTCCGGAGGAAATCCTAAGCTCATTAGGAAATACTTCTCGAAATTCTCTCACTAAAGGGACTAACTCAATAGAAACAATTTCACATTCTAGGTCCTTAACCCTCACCACATAGTATAAACAACCCTTGGCTATCATCTTACAAGCCTTAAAACAAGAAATAATATGACCCCTTGGCATAGAATTTCCCATCTTTAATTCTAGAATAGGTTCATTAGGTAATTGAAACTTTACTAACCTTGTTCTACAATCGATGGAAGCAAAACATTATAAAGACAATCCATTCCCATAATAATATCGAAATCAAACATGTCCATTTCTACTAAATCAACAAGTGTAACTCTATTCGCAGCATCACAGGACATTTCCTATAAACACTTTTTGCAACTACAAAGTAACCCATTGGAGTACAAACCGAAAAGGGTTCAATCAAAACATCGGGAAGTACATCAAACTTCCTTGCTACCAAAGGTGCAACAAAAGAAAGAGTAGCATCTGGATCAAGCAATGCATAAACATTAACAGATAAAATTTCTAACATACCCGTCACAACGTCGTGAGAACTTTGTTGTCCTCTTCGAGCCTTTAGAGCATAGAAACAGTTCCTTTTTGGATATTCATACCTAGGACCTCTTGTTTGAGCATTGCTATTCCCCTTACCTTGATTTTTAACATTAGGAAAATCTTTCACCATATGGACACCTTTTTCACAACCATAAGAAGTATTATTCCCAACAAGACATTCACCCACATTTTTCTTACCACACTTACCAAAAGTTGGTCTCTCTCTTGGTGGATCAACTTTTTTCCCTTTTTGAGGTTTAGTATTAGAACTTCTATCATTGCGATTCATGGAGAAATTAGACGGAAACTGAATTGAAATCCTCTTCTTAGACATAGGCTTGTCTCGCACATCAAGCCTATTCTTAGAGGAATTACTTCCAAAAGACCTTGCCTTCTTAGATTCCCTATTCTTCTTTCTTAGACGATTATACTCAACCTGTTTGGCATGAACCATTAACCTAGAAAGATCCATATTTTCATGAAGCATGGATGCACGACATTATTCTTCAAGCTTTTCGGATAGTTAACAAATGACTCATATCATCCCTATCATTAGAAACCAAGGAAGAAAGCATATATGGACATATTAATCCATTTTGAGGAGTATAACTTAATTATCACACCTACTTGATGAAGGTTGATGAACTCCTATACTTTAGCTTCTCTTTGTTCCCTTGGAAATAATCTGTCAAGAAAGCCCTTTTGGAAGGTCTCCCAAGTCACGGGATGACCTCCTAGAGTCTTACTATCCTTCCACTAGTTGTACAATTCCTTAAGATGATAAGCAGCAAGTTCATCCTTCTCAGTAGTACACACCCCTATAGCAAAAAAAATCTTGTAGACCTCATCAAGGAAGTCTTGGGGGTATTCATCAACCTTATATCCAAAAAAAATAGTAGTATTCATCCTCATAATATCTCTCAAACGGCTAGCGATAGTACTAGTATGATGGTTCTCTTGAGGTCCAAACTCTATGTTAACTTGTGCCGTTATAGATTGATCTTGTGTGATAATAGCTTGGGCGATTTCAAACAGGGCCACCCTCACCTCACCATCACTAATATCTTGAGGATTCACCATAACTTGATTATTTGCAACAATTTGCACTTGAGGAGGAACTTGATGTCCTTGGGGAGTAGGTCCCGCATTCACAATATCTTCACCTACTTTTATCATCGTTGTCCTTCTTGTATTCATCGTCATTAACCACAAGAAAGGGATTGGATGCTAAATAACATATAGTGTAAAAAATCTAAAGGAAAAACATATGCGTATCAAGAAAAGAGATGTTTCGTAGTTATCACATAACAACTCATCCATAATTGTAGCGCGCTTCGCAACCATGAACAAGATACTATGTAACGTCATTTTGTGAGTCATTGATCCTAAGGATAATTAACCTCTTGCTCTAATAGCAAGTTTGTCACACTCAAAGAGCATACACCAGATGCGACCGGCGTCGTCGCCCTCTCATAGGACTCAGACAATCCCTTAGCATTCGTCATAACATATGATCAGTAAAAATTACGGAAAATTAAAACTTCGAAATTCTACTTGAAGTTTACATAGATTCATACCTAACATTCATAAATACATACGATGTTCTAAAAATTTGCCTCACATATATAAGACCATCAAAAGAGTGCAAATCTGGCTTAATCAATATATAGTCAATATGCCATATAATCCTTAATACAAAAGAATCCAAAGAACATAATGGAAATTCTGTATATTAAAACCACTAAAAATCTGCCTAAGTTAGAATATTTAAAAGATAGCATACTCAAACATAGGGACCTACCAAGGCATTGAGGAAGATTTCAAGCTTCTTCAAATCATCCTCCTTAAATTTCAATGGCTGGAACCTACAGTTGTAGTAATATAAAGTAATAGGGTTAGTACGCCACATGTACTATGTATGGGTATATGCATATAACATATAAGGACATGCACGAACAACGATCATTTATCATTTCTTTAGAAAGAATGCTTATTCATGTGATAGTCTTCAATGCATATACCACATAACATATACATTTTAAGGATTCCATCAACATAGAGCATAATCATGATCAAAAACATATTATCATCGAGTCATGTTAACATTCAATTTAATAGATCACATATACATAATATACAAAACATTACCAATGACCCCATCCCCAACCTACAAGTGCAATGTTCATGGGAAGCCCCATAAACCACACAACCAAATATATAAGATGGAACACTATAAGTAAACCTTTGCTTCATATAACATGTAACATAATTAGTTATCGCTTCATTTAACAATATAACCAAATAACATATTCATCACAATTACCAACATCATATAATAGTATCATCATATATCATAAACATATATATTTCATGTTATCATATTATATAACACCAATATCTTAGAACTTCCCTGATAGTCAACTACTGTGATGTTAAAGGTTGAGTCCCATACCCCTACTTATAATAAGTATACTCCTCTAGTCACCCTAGTGAATGTTCATTTGTTTGTTTTTCATAGTAAAGTAGCGAACATACACTTTAACTAACATAGACCATATGAGCTAAACATTGAATCTGGTGTCATAAAACCTCACACTAAAAAAAGGTTGTCTACCGGTCAAAGTAGAACCAAACATAACGTAGCTTTCTCTAGGGATCCACTAGCTAGTATCCTTTGGTGCCAACATATTTCATGAACAAGGAAATGTATTACAGACCCATAGTTCCACATTACATGGCAGCGTAAATCTCATGTGAATCATTGTGAACATACATTCAAACTAGGGAAGGGACACCTCTCATAACTTCTTCATTGGTGCTTATCGTAAGTCCCTTTCTTGAATAACCTTTAAGTCGTTTTTTATCATAAACTTATCATAGGTTATAGGATATGAACTCCTTGTATAAACATGATCATGATCTCTTAAGGATTTAATGAGAATTTCCTTTCATTCTAACCATTTATTTGTGAGATTACCATATCATAGTCAATTTGTGTAAAGCATACAAGAGAATATCGTAACTTGCATTTATCATATTCTTTTATTGATCTCACGAATAGCATGTTCATAGCCCAACATATACCGATAACAACATCATAACATAGCATCATGATTTATAGGCTAACATAACCATTGTAGAGTAATAAAAAATTTAGAAGACTTATGTCATGCTTCCAAGAATCTTGTTGTAACATTTCGGAAAATTACATGTCCAGTAAAGATTCCAATAGGTCTTTAAGAATGCGTATTGGGGGTACATAGGCATCCAAATGACCAATTTTGAGAAATATTGGGTATTGTATAGATAATTGGCTATGGGGTATTAGCCAATTTTTATATAAACCCAAATAAGCAAAATATTGGACATATTACAAAATATTGGGTTAAAGGGTGTTAGCCAATTTTCTAACATTAATGAGATTTTTAAAGAAATGTACGTACAATGAAGATCCTAATCTAAAAACATATATTTCTAATATTTGCAGACAAAGTACTAGGCATCCAAGTGTCCAGCCTAGTTGCGTAGCACATGATCATTTAAAATGATCATGTAGATTAAATAGTGCCCCTATCATAGTTAAGATCCTTGGGACAATAAGAAAACATTCCCAAAATAACCATAAATAATAGTTAGTTCGGAAAGTGCAACCAACCCATGTACAAGAATATGTGCAATACATGTGAAGAAGCTGCCAAAGGAGGGGACCACCCTAACCGAATTCAGTTAGGATAGTTAGGAGGGAAAACGTTCTCAAGGGACCACTCCAAGTGGGTCATAACCTCCATACAAATTCTAAACTCTAACCTACTTCCCTATATAACTGAATAACCTAGGTCTAACAAAATTGGACCCATTAGTGCACCCAACAACCTAAGATCAAAATCAGGTTGTCACTAACCTAGTACTAGTTAAAGAGACAACCAAGTACCTAGCCTAGGATTGTCCAAAAGGTTAGTTATGGTCCTAATAACTTAGGGGTACTTTACTAACTCCCCTATGTTACCTAATTAATTAATTTAGAAAATTGATTAATTAATTTAAAAGGTCTAAAACCTAAAATAAATAGGAAACTTTCAAATTTCAGTTAATAGAAGAAAGGGACTTATGTCTCCAATAGAACTTTATTTCCAATGGTTCAAAGATCTTGAAAACTAGGGTTGTTCCCGTTTTCTTGTCGAACTCCTTTGTCCCTAGTATCTTTTTCGATTCATTGTTGAAAAGGTTAGAAATCATGTTGTTTTTATGAGGTGATGTATTATCTTATCTGTAATATTCTTTAAATATGAATGTCGATTAAACTATGAAGTTGTGATCATATAAAATTTAGTGCTTAAAATTTGAAGTTGTTCCCGTAATTGTTTAAAGTTTTGATGTTTTTGTCCGAATGTTGCATTGTTGTTATTCTGAGGTTATGAAGGTATAACATTCATCAAATATTAATATGATTATGTCCAATATGTCTTAAAAACGTTACCCTAAAGTCATGAACAAAGATTAGTTAAGAGAATGATACTATATATAGATGTGTCTGAAACTATTATGCATGGCGATGATTACGGTTTGTTTGGAATACCTACTATAAATGCGACTTGGTTGATGATGTTGTGTTCATTAAATGATACATTATGTTGTTCAAGATCTTTAAAAACATTATGTCTAAAGTTATGTTATAATGTTGGGTAAAAAAATCTCCACTAAAATCATAATTTGAGTTATTGTTTTACTTATACCTATAAAATGACTAGCAATACATTGTTAAAAAGGGATGCGTGCAAATGGATATAATGTTAACTTAAATAAATAAAATATTGGCTAATGAATAATATACATTTCAAACAAAGTACTAAGGAATGTAAAATTGGCCTATGCCAACAAAGATGGTTATGTAATCTATACCCAAATGTTAATGCCAATACAAATCATATGTCAATCTTGTGTAGTAAGAGTATCAAATATATTATAAGCACTTATAAACAATAGAATATATTATAAGCACTTCTAAACTAATTCAATGAACCTATAATCAAGGGAATGCCACTCATATGGACAACTCCCAACATGCTCTAAAAGAATGACAAATGAACTTATGAAACTCATTGAATTAAAGGCTCATCGTCCATAAACAATGATACGAATCTATTACACTAAAGTAAGTACATGATTTATAACATAATTAAAGGGGTGTAAAGTACGTAAGTGACTAGAATTCAGTGTTAAAGGAAGTGAGACAAGTCTCACTTACACCTAAGGTACTATGTTAAAATAATACTCACGTGTGAAGGTGTTAGAATGTGTTAGTCAGGCTCATTAACACCAAAGGATGATATATAAGGAAAATTCACATTTCATCAATGTAAAGTAAGGATGACCAGTCATCAATAGAGTAAGGAAATCTTTATCTAGAAGCAAGCCTCCATAATGCTTGAGTAAACACTATAAGATAAACAAGAAATGAACATTCATGTAATGAGGTGAGTAATTATGTTTATCTATTATGATAATTAAAAGGGAGAAAACATGATAAGAGGCTAAGATAAATGGTGAGACAAGTCTCAACCAAGCCTAAGTAAGTGTGAGTAAAACTACTCACCTAAGATAGTGTGAAAATCAAAAGAAAAATCTCAGTCATTCTCTATATGTAAGTGTAAGGACAATTAACATTTCATACTAATGATGAGATGAGAAATCATCTAATAAGCAATGATGCCCTCATGCTAGAAGCCAAATTCCATTATGTAAGAGCTTAATGTAATGGAACTTTATACTGAGCACCAATAGAGTAGTTGTGAGTGATGATGTCATCCTTTGAGAAGGGTGGTTGTTCACGTAACTCTCATGAGATGAGACTATCCGACATGCCAGGAATGGGTCTTCTTATATCTCCTAGTCTTTGAACCTATACCGCCAATATAGGGATCTAGCAGGGTTCGACTCCTATATATGCTAGCATGTTTGGGTCACTTTGGGCGGTGATTCCAATAGGTCTTTAAGAATGCGTATTGGGGGTACATAGGCATCCCAATGACCAATTTTGAGAAATATTGGGCATAGTATAGATAATTGGCTACGGGGTATTAGCCAATTTTATATAAACCCAAATAAGCAAAATATTGGACATATTACAAAATATTGGGTTAAAGGGTGTTAGCCAATTTTCTAACATTAATAAGATTTTTAAAGAAATGTACGTACAATGAAGATCCAAATCTAAAAACATATATTTTCTAATATTTGCACATAAAGTACTAGGCATCCAAGTGTCCAGCCTAGTTGCATAGCACATGATCATTTAAAATGATCATGTAGATTAAATAGTGCCCCTATCATAGTGAAGATCCTTGGGACAATAAGTAAACATTCCCAAAATAACCATAAATAATAGTTAGTTAGGAAAGTGCAACCAACCCATGTACAAGAATATGTGCAAGACATGTGAAGAAGCAGCCAAAGGAGGGGACCACCCTAATCGAATTCGGTTAGGATAGTTAGAGGGGAAAACGTTCTCAAGGGACCACTTTAAGTGGGTCCTAACCTCCATACAAATTCTAAACTCTAACCTACTTCCCTATATAACTGAATAACCTAGGTCTAACAAAATTGGACCAATTAGTGCACCCAACAACCTAAGATCAAAATCGGGTTGACACTAACCTAGTACTAGTTAAAGAGACAACCATGTACCTAGCCTAGGAATGTCCAAAAGGTTAGTTATGGTCCTAATAACTTAGGGGTACTTTACTAATTCCCCTATGTTACCTAATTAATTAATTTAGAAAATTAATTAATTAATTTAAAAGGTCTAAAACCTAAAATAAATAGGAAACTTTCAAATTTCAGTCAATAGAAGAAAGGGACTTATTTCTCCAATAGAACTTTATTTCCAAAGATTCAAAGATCTTGAAAACTAGGGTTGTTCCCGTTTTCTTGTCGAACTCCTTTGTCCTTAGTATCTTTTTCGATTCTTGGTTGAAAAGGTTAGAAATCATGTTATTTTTATGAGGTGATGTATTATCTTATGTGTAATATTCTTGAATTATGAATGTCGATTAAACTAGGAAGTTGTGATCATATAAAATTAAGTGCTTAAAATATGAATCAAGAATCGACGATGCGTTAGTTACACCCGTAATTATTTAAAGTGTTGATGTTTTTGTCCGAATGTTGCATTGTTGTTATTGTGACGTTATGAAGGTATTACATTCAGCAAATATTAATATGATTATGTCCAGTATGTCTTAAAAACGTTACCCTAAAGTCATGAACAATGATTAGTTAAGAGAATGATACTATATTTAGATGTGTCTGAAACTGTTATGTATGACGATAATTACGGTTTGTTGGGAATACCTACTATAAATGTTACTTGGTTATGATGTTGTGTTCATTAAATGATAGATTATGTTGTTTAAGATCTTTAAAAACATTATATCTAAAGTTATGTTATAATGTTGGGAAAAAAAATCTCAATTAAAATCATAATTTGAGTGATTGTTTTACTTATACCAATAAAATGGCTAGCAATACATTGTTAAAAAGTGATGCGTGCAAATGGATATAATATTATGTTAAATAAATAAAATATTGGCTAATGAATAATATACATTTCAAACAAAGTACTAAGGAATGTAAAATTTGCCTATGCCAACAAAGATGGTTATGTAATCTATACCCTAATATTATTGCGAATACAAATCATATGTCAATCTTGTGTAGTAAGAGTATCAAATATATTATAAGCACTTCTAAACTATTAAATATATTATAAGCACTCCTAAACTAATTCAATGAACCCATAATGAAGGGAATGCCACTCATTTGGACAACACCCAACATGCTCTAAAAGAATGACATATGAACTCATGAAACTCATTGGATTAAGGGCTTATCGTCCATTAACAATGATACGAATGTATTACACTAAAGTAAGTAAGTAACGTGATTTATAACATAATTAAAGGGGTCTAAAGTACGTAAGTGACTAGAATTCAGTGTTAAAGGAAGTGAGAAAAGTCTCACTTACACCTAAGCTACTATGTTAAAATAATACTCACATATGAATGTGTTAGAATGTGTTAGCCAGTCTCATTAACACCAAAGGATGATATATAAGGAAAATTCACATTTCATCAATGTAAAGTAAAGAGGACTAGTCATCAATAGAGTAAGGAAATCTTTATCTAGAAGCAAGCCTCCATAATGCTTGAGTCAACACTAAAAGATAAAGAAGAAATGAACATTCACGTAATGAGGTGAGTAATTATGTTTATCTATTATGATAATGAAAAAGGAGAAAAGATGATAAGAGGCTAAAACAAATGGTGAGATATGTCTCAACCAAGCCTAAGTAAGTCTCAGTAAAAGTACTCACCTAAGATAGTGTTTAAAATCAAAAGAAAAATCTCAATCAAACTCTATATGTAAGTGTAAGGACAATTCACATTTGATACTAATGATGAGATGAAAAATCATCTAATGAGCAATGATGCCCTCATGCTAGAAGCCAAATTCTATTATGTAAGAGCTTAATGTAATGGAACTTTATACTAAGCACCAATAGAGTTGTTGTGAGTGGTGATGCCATCCTTTGAGAAGGGTGGTTGTTCACGTAACTCTCATGAGATGAGACTATCCGGCATGCCAGGTATGGGTTATCTTATATCTCCTAGTCTTTGAACCTATACCGCCAATATAGGGATCTAGCAGGGTTCGACTCCCTCTATATGCTAGCATATTTGGGTCACTTTGGGCGGTGATTCTACCTCTTTTTAGTGTTGGGCAGACACTGAATTTCATGATACTCACGTGATCTATGTCGGTTAGGTTCAAATTTTCCAAAGAAATAATGAGGAAAATGCTCAAAGTATGAAAGATAATGAAATGAACAATATTGAAGGTGTTTGTGCAAGACAATCAGGAGTTAAAATCAGATTCAAGTGATGACATTAGTTTATTCTTGGTTATTGCACTTTATGATACCGATGAGAGTCTTAAACTTCATCCTAGGTATATCCGGTGTAAACATCAGTATACGAATGAAAGAAATAAATAATGTGAAGTACAAATGAACTAATGAATCAGACTTTGTGTTTGCTAAAGAAGGCCCTTGGGTTATGGTCCTGTATGTTGGGCCCTCACATGAGATATCTCATGCTACATCAAAGAATCCAAAGTGTGGTGTATATGAAATATTTGATATATAAACATGAAATTAATAAAATTTATGGCATTATTAATTGAGAATTACTTATGAAAGGTAAATGGTGTAAAGAATGACTCACTATAAGGTAGGGAAATCATTCCTTAGTCCTTTGATTACTTACATTGATTAATTCTTGGTATGGGAATACCATGAATTATTGCAATACTAAGTAAAACATAGGACCAAATGAATTATTGAACTACATTACAAGAATAAGAAAAAGATTGAAAAATAATCTAATTGTACAAAGAGGAGTTCTCGACCTAAGAGGATCAAGATTCTCAAATCTTCACCCGATTTGTTTTTAAATTTTGTTGATGATACTAATGTTTTGTAATCATACAGAAAATGATCTGTGTGCTTTGAATACATTAAAATGCCTCATTTTCATACTACATCACAACTAACGATTAAGGAAAGTCTACAGACTAGGCTTTCCTTAAATACAATGTTGTTATGGAAAAGCTTTCTTTGATCATGCATAGCCTTATGTCTATGTGTGCATACACCCATACTTAGTACAAGTGGTTTACTACTATTTACTATTTCGTAGATTAAGGTTTACGGACTGATTGACGACTCTTGTAACCGTTTGGACATTATCTTTTCTCCAGACCATTTAGTAGGTCCTCTTGATTTTGAGGATGCTACAGTTTTAGACAAAGCTAGTGGATGTTGTTCCAAGGGTTTCTTTCGTATTTTAAGTTCGAAGATTTTTTAATAAGTGTGTGTTTGGAAAACAAATTTATGATATGTTCTTATTCTATTTCGAATTGATTATTATGATAGATGGTTGTTACATTTATGTTGAGCTTAGAACATGATGAATTCATGAAATAACTATATGAAGTCTATCCATACTATATATGTTTACAAATTTTAAATTTTCCACTAAAAATGACCATATTAAAGTGATGAATGCAAGAGGAGGCTTGTCTGTGACATCTGAGAGGTCAATGACGCCGGTTGCGATCCAGATTCCAAAATCAGGGTCGTAACACTTATTTAAGAACTTAGTTCAATGTACAACATTCACATTCATAACATAGTGAAATACACAATAGCATAACGAAGAACAACTCTTCAAATCATGCACAATATCAATCCATAATGTAGGGTAAATGAAAGGATCCATCAAGAGCTTATTCTAGTCTTAATTCCAATCTCTACGTTTTCATATTGTCAAATAGTAGAAAAAATCATTCAAACCCATCATCTAGATAAGAACATGTTTATCACAAAATACTAACATACTAATAAATTCGTGTAAAATAGACAATGAAAGACACTTATTTTTCATTGGAAATCATAAATCTAGGCTTGGGAAGAAAAAATGTTTCGCATAGTTAAAATCCTAGTATTTGAGTGCTTTAAAACTTATCTTTGAAGGGACCTCATGGGGAAAGGAATACCAAGAGTTAAAAAAACCCATAAATTATAGATGAAAAATGCACAAATAATTGGATGAAAAGATTGAAGTCTATGCCTTGCTCCTTAAGCTCTTCATATTATTCAACAAGTTTAGAAAAGAAAGTGTTCTTGAGAGAGATGATACAAAACTTGTTTAATATGATTTGGGAAGTGTAATGTGGTCTAAATATAACCCAATATCCATATATAGTCGTCTTATGAATTACCCAAATGACCTCAACTTAAATAGGTCTTTTTATGAGGTAAAATTAGCAAAAATACGACTTAAACGATTCTAAAAAGTAGTTGCGCATTGCGGGGCTGAATCCCATTATTTTTAATAAATATTGAGTTGAAACTGTGAGGTGCACGTCAACCTCACCTCGCAAGGCTGCCTCTAAAATCATGAGGCAGTGATCAACGAGTCAGGCTCACGTCACACGTTTTGCCTCCAATTCTACCTTCTCGCAGGCTGCCAGGAAGCCAGCCCACCCATGTTTGGTTCCTCCACAAGGAACATTCGGAAAGTACTGGAGGTTTGCTTACCGTATGTTTGGACCATTTGTACTACATACGACCTACCAAAGGTATTTTTACAAGTTTTGGACTTCATTAGATACATAAAAACCTTAACCAAACATAGGGATGTTAACTAGATCAAAGTAGCTAGTTTCCAAAGGTCAAGGTCTTTCTTTGTCGTTTTGGATGTATCCTTTTTCAATTGAGTTTATTAAATTATTATAGGTCTTGAAACATCATTTTACATTTTACACGTTCACGTTTATTTTGGACGTTCAAGTTGACCTGTATATTCACAATCAGTTGATATTGGCTTTGACGTTAATGTTGATATTGATGTTCATACAAATGTTGACGTTTATGTTCATGCTAATATTAATGTTGATATTGACGTTCACGTAGACGTTGACGTTGGTATTCACGTTGACATTAAAGTTGACAATCACGTTGACGTTCATGGTCATGTTGACATTCAAATTGACCTTCACACTTTTATTTGACGTTTACAATTCTATTGACATTCACGTTGAAGTTGATATTCACGCAAACATTGATGTTAAAAATTATGTTGACGTTTATGTAGACGTTCACATCTATGTTGATATTGATGTTTACATTGAAATTGACGTTGACATTCCCATTGATGTTGACGTTTACATTCACGCTGTCATTGATGTATTTATTGGTGTTGCATTGACATTCACATTAACATATACATTTATGTTGATGTTCATATTCACTTCACGTTTATTGTGACGTTGATGTTCACATTAATGTTGAAGTTAACTTTCACATTGTCATTGATATTTACATTTAACCTGACTCTGACGTTGATATATACGTTGACGTTAATCTTGTTGTTCAGATTAACATTCACATTAACATTTACGTTTAGGTTGACATTGATATTCATATTTACATTCACGTTCACATTTGACGTTGATGTTAACATTAATTACATGTTCACATTCACATTCAAATTCATAGTCACAGTAACATAGACGTTGACATAGATGTTGTCTTTCATGTTGAGGTTTACATTCACATTAATTTCATGCTAATGTTCACGTTCTCATTAACATTTACGTTGATGTTGACGTTGATTTTGATGTTGATTTTAATGTTGACATTCACATTGACGTTCACGTTCATATTGACCTTGACGCTGACGTAGATGCTCACATTGACATTGACATCGACATTAACATTGATATTCACATAGATGTGGATGTTCATGTTTCATGTTTACATTCATGTTCATGTTGACGTTCACATTCTGGTTCATGTTAATTTGAAGTTCACTTTCACATTTACGTTGACATTGATGTTGATATTGATATTCATGTTGATTTTGACGTTCATATTTACGTTGATGTTGACATTGATATTGATGTTCACGTTCATTTTTCAATCGACGTTCATGTTCACATTAACATTAATGTTCAATACAGTACATTACGTTTCTCAACATTACAATACATTACATTTATGTTTATGTTTACATTAACGTTGATGTAAGCATTCATATTATGTTGACATTGATATTGACACTGACATTTACGTTGACAATCACAATGACTTTAACGCTAACATTCACATTGGCATTGCCTTTGGCGTTGATGTTCACAAAAATGTTAAAGTTTACATTCACGTTGATGTTGATGTTGAGGTTACCACTGTCATTGGCATTGATGTTGACATTGATGTTTATGTTGTCATGGGACGAATGCACCCCTAGAACCTAGGGTGAACCCATAGATCGTGGCAAAGCATACTTGACCCTTAGGGGTCTTGTACAAGACTTTTAAGTATCTTTCATTGCATAAGACATGAAAAGTAGAGAAGAATTTAATCTTTTCACGAATAAATTATTAATATGAAATCTTTAATAATACTAAAGAATCTCATCATCACAAGCAAACTTAACGACACGACATATTATATTAGGGAGACAACCCTTTAGATTGAAAGAAAAATACATAACAAGTCTTGCTTATAAAACTAGGAAACATAGAAAATATCCTCAAATATATGAGGACATACCAAATCTTGAGAGAGTAGATTTCCTAAGCTTTTCCTTCAAACCTTCAAGAGTTTCCAACCTATACTTATAGAGTATAGAAAAATATGGGATTAGTACAATACAATGTACTATGTATGACATCTGCAAAATCATATAAAAAGGGACATTTTAGTAAAATCACCTTCATTGACAAACAAGTTACACATTCAAGATTTAAGATTTAAATTGTATAAGGGTCATCATTTAATACACAAAGAAGGACCTTCACGAATTTAGAAGAAAGGCACATATTACAGTAACGATAGGACATCACAGTGAACTAAATAGGACATTACAATGAATGGCATAGTCCAAGTCATGTGAATACTTTTCCTTTGAAGTTTCCCTAACAAAGTTATCCTTACACTCCCTAAGGTAATACAACAAAGGACTGACCATACACCTCCTTGAAATAAAACAAAGCGATCCTTAAGACCACAAACCATTGGCTCACCTTGTATGGTAGTCCATTCCACACTCTTGGTTAAACATGTATAAAACATTCACTCATACGGACTTTATGAAAGTACCCTTCTGCAATAGGACCTTTAGTCACACTAAGTGCAATGTGAGAGTAGCATACCATACTACTACTCCCACTTAGTGCTCCTAATGGATTACCTTGGATTGAGCACTTTACAATGACTTAACCAAAATTACAGTGAACTATGAAAAACATTACAGTGAACTAAAACCTTTATAGTGAACCAAGTCACTCCAAAATTAGTGAACTTCCAAGGTATTTCAAATGAGAAAGTAAACTCATTTTCGTAGAAGTTTCCCTAAACGAGGTTATCCTAAAACCCTCCAATGGAAGACATGAAGGAAAAGTCTAAACACATCCTCTAATACTCACCAAAGAGATCTTTAAGACTACAAACCCAAGGCTTACTCCACTCGGGAGAACAAGTCACCACTCAATGAAAAGACATTAGAAGAACACTCAACAAACCACCAAAGACTTCTCTTTTGGAATGCCTATAGAGTGCAATGGATAGATAGCATCTGATACCGTCACCTACCCAAAGTAGTACACTCTTTTAGAAGGTTTGGCACCAAGTCTTCCCTTTTGGAAGGTCATATTTAGTGCAATGGATAGATAGCTTCCCATATAACCACCTACTTTAAGTAGTACGTTCTCTTAGAAGACTTAGTTCATTCAATTCTTTTCTGGGGGTTATCTTAATTGATATAGTCCATGAGAGCTAGACATCCGATATGAACCCCTATAGAATGACGGATCCTCACTTGCCTAGAGTAAGGTCGTACTTGTTATCTTTGACATCGCTTTCGTAATAGGTACACCTATGCGGGCACATAGTTAAGGGATAAGGAGATTGCTATTGGGTAAATCATTTTCTACTAAGGAGGAGTATTTCTCACAAGAGGTACATTAGAATACAACATCTCTACTCACAAAGGGTAATCACCCCTTCTTTATATCCTCTTGTTGCTAGGCATAACTTATCACAGATTCTCAACATTATAAACTATAGGTTAAGGATAACTAGTGAACACCGTATCTAAACTCACGAAGGGTATTCATCATCCGAACTTTCTTAGAAAGCTTTTGGGAGAAGTAAGGTTGCAAATAAACACTTCATCTCAACTCACGTAGAGTGTTCACACGAAAACTCCCCTTTTTACTCAACCTATCTTCATCCTTTCATTTGAGTGTGTATGTGTACATGTAAGCACACCATGCACATAAAAAAACATCTCATTAACATTAAATTCAATAAAGGCTTCAAACCTAAGTTCATTGATTCACAGAGTTTACATGCTCTACATAATCATTTACTTCACTTAGGCAAAGCCAAACGTGCATTCAAGCTTCACAAAACACAATACAAGACCATCTTCAATATAACTTTATTTAATATATTAGGAATTCAAATCCACACTCACAATACATGATAAATAATATAAAGTTCATCAAATAAACACCACCACCAAGAGGGTGGACCATACCACTCAAGAGAAATCTCTAATGAGAATTATGCAATATATGAGAAATCTCTAATAAGAATTATCCAATATAAAGAACTCACCATTTAACCAAAACATCACCATCTATAAAAAATTTCTCAATATTTCATCATAATAAGTCCCTTAGGGCAGTAGCTAAATTATAATAACAACACACGAAAACCAAAGCTCAAAGACTACAAAATTAAGATCATATAACCCATTTCTTAAGAATTTATAATATGAAAAGCTTTAACATGATTTCATAGATTTTTCAACCTTAAAATAATCAACTAACATTCGAAAAATCATTATTAAGTAATCTAAAACGTTTCATGCAAGAACCATATTTAGAGTTGAAGATAGAAGAAACTAGGGCTGGAAACCCTTTTTGGAAATTCATTAGAATGGACTCCTTGAATGAAAGATAGTTCAAGGATGGATTCCATACTTCAATGAGAAGTAAACCCAATAATTTTGGTGAATAAACAAGTCCAAACAATCCCTTCTTGCCCTCCTTTCCCTCCTTGAGTATTAGTTCTAATGGTGACTTTGAGAGTTTTCGTTAGAGATAGAGTTTGAATATTTGTAGTGAGGGGTGTTGTCTAGGTGTAGGACTTAAAATTAATCTAATATAACTTAAAAACATGAAAGTATCATACTAGGTTCCTAAGATACTTGGGGTGAATTTACACAAAATACCCCAAGCTGGCAGCAGGCGAGACAGCCTTTGAAGGCCCCCATTAACGCCCCTCAACAATGAAACGTCGATGCGTCGACGTCCTATTGATTATAGGTGATGGTTTGAGTCTGCAACTCCCAAACTTACAGGCTTCATTTCCAAATGACATACTAGGTCAACGAGCCGTCGCCTGTTCTATTAGTCGTTGAGTGGCTCGTCGATGGACACTGTTTTTTGCATTTTTTGTTTTACAGTTTGCGTCCTCTTCTAGGTCCCCTCGTCGGTCCTAGTTGGATTCATACTCAAACATTAAACGCAAAAAAATCTTCTAGGTCGTTGGAACATCGTACATCCATTTTGATTAAAATGAACATGTAAAACTCACTCAAATACATCGAGACACCCAAGAACTCTCTAAAGCACACTTTGCGAACGTCATGGACGTTCTCAGGAGTTTGACATCCAAACTTAACCAAATATCACACACTGCCTAAGAACATCAACATAACTCATTTATATATTTCTCAAGAAACAATCAGGAAGATCAAGTTAACGTTAGTTCATTTTAGGGCTTTACATACGTTACATGTACGTTTATGTTTACATTTACGTTCATATAGACGAAGACGTTCACCTTGACATTTACATGAATGTTCACTATTACATTGATGATGACGTTGGCGTTCATGTTCACATTTACATTGATGTTGATGTTTATGTTGATATTGATGTTGACGATCAGGTTCATGTGCACATTGACATTGACAGACATTAACATTGACGTTCAAATTAACGTTGACCTTCTCGTTAACTCTTATGTTTATTTTGACATTGATGGTTATTTTGACGTTGACATTGATGTTGACATTTATATTGATGTTGATGTTCATGTTCATGTTGAGCTAGATGTTGACATTCACGTTGATGTTTACATTTACATTTACGTTGAAGTTAATATTTAAGTTGATGTTCATTCACATTGAGGTTAACAATCACGTTGTCATTGACGTTTACGTTGACTATAATGTTGACATTGACATTCTTATTCATGTTAACGTTAATGCTGATGTTTTCATTTTTGTCGACGTCCACGTTTACAATGCTTTACATAGACATTGACAATAACATTCAAGCATTTATTTACGTTTAAATTGACACTGAGGTTGAGGTAGACGCACACGTTTACGTTTATGTTTACATTCACATTGATGGTGAAGTTTATATTGACGTTCACATTCATGTTGATGTTGACATTAACGTTCACAAAGTCATTTACTTTTACATTAATACTGATGTTGATGTTGACGTTATTTTTGACGTTCAAGCTTATGTTGACATTCATGTTTATATTGACGTTCACATTGACATTGATGTTTATATTGACGTTCACATTTACGTTAACATTCACGTTGTCATTGACACTAATATTTACACAGTCCTTGACTTTTACATTGAATATAATGTTGACGTTCACATTGACGTTCACATTCACATTGATATTTATATTTAGGTTGAAATTCACGTTCACGTTGATGTTAATATCAACATTCACATAGATATTGACATTGGGATTCACATTGACGTTAACATTGACGATCACATTGACGTTCATGTTCACATTGACATTCACATTGAAATTCCTGCAGACTCTTCTGTTGACATTGATGTTTGATATTTACCATCACATTGACAATCATGTTTACATTGACGTTCACGCTGACTTTGACGCTAACATTAACGTTGACGTTCATGTGGGTGTTCACATTCATATTGACATTGACATTTTTATTGAGATTGATGTTCATGTTTATGATGACGTTTACATTTTTGTTGATGTTCGTGCTTACGTTGACATTGACGTTAACATTCACATTGATATTGGAATTAATGTCCACACTATCATTGATGGTGATGTTGACATAGACATTAATGTTTATGTTTACATTCACGTAATGTTCACGTTGATATTTACATTTATAATGATGTTTATGTTGATGTTAACATTAATTTAGATGTTAATGTTCACACTTTCATTGACATTAATGTTACATTGATGTTCGCATTTGTGTTCACATTTACGTTTGAGATAACGTTTACGTAACTGTTGAAGTTCACATTGACGTTATCATTAACATTCACACAAATGTTAACATTTATGTTAACTCTTATGTAATAATTGATGTTTATGTTCACATTCATATAGACTTTCATGTAGATGTTGACATTCACATTGGTGTTGATTACACGTTGACGGTTTTGTTGGCAATCAACAAGGCATTGCCATTCATCTTCACGTTGACTTTAACTTTGAAATTCATCCTGACTCTAACGTTTACGTTTACAATGATATTAAAGTTTACGTTCATAATGACGTTGACGTTTACATTTATTTAAACATTGACGTTAACATTTATACACTCACGTTAATGTTTACATTGACGTTCACATTCATATTGATGTTAACATGTATGTTGAGGAAGACGTTTTTGTTGATGTGAATATTCACGTTCACATTCATGTTGAGGTTTACATTGTCCCTGACGTTGAGCTTTACGTTGACGCTGACGTAAACTTTCACATTTTATTTTATGATTACCTTGATGATGAATTTGATGTTGACGGTAATGATCATGTTGATGTTCACTTTTACATTGAATTTCACGTACACGTTCACAATGACGTTTATGTTTACGTTGAAGTTCACATTTAAGTTTATGCTTATGTTGAGGTTCATGATCACATTGACATTGTCATTTTCTCTTACTCTTTTGTTTATGTTGACTTTGACATTTATGTTGACATTGACATTGATGTGTACGTTAAGCATAAGGTTCATATTTACGTGCACATAGACGTTGATGATGATGTTGATGTTCACATTAACTTTAGCGTTGGTGATCATCTTTATGCTCACATATATATTTACGTTCATCTTCAGGTTGACATTCACATTGACATTTTTGTAGATGTTGACATACTCATTAACTCTTACCTTTAGGTTGACGTTCACATTTATGTGGTCATTGATGTTTATGTTGACGTTGATGTTAAGCTGAAGCTGATTATGGCATTAATGTTTACGTTTACGTTGAGTTTACATTTATGTTGACGTTCAGGCTTATATATTGATGTTGCCATGGATATTCACATTGATGTTGACATTTTCTTTGACATTGAAGTTGATGTTCACGTTCTTGTTCATGTTCAAATGGACGTTTACTTTGATGTTCTCGTCGAAGCTCACAGTTACATTTCAGTTGATTTTCACATTCACATTAATGCTGACATTGATGTTTGCATTAACATTTACACAAAGTACACACCGACATTAACGTTGACGTTGACATATACATTTATTTTTGCATAGATGATTACTTTCTTGTTTACGTACACATTAATGATCATATTGATAAACTCACGTTGTCATTGACATTCACATTCAGGTTTACATAGATGTTGTTCATGTTGATGTTGACGTTCATGTTTACAACCTTAGTGTTAGTGTTCATGTTCATGTTTACGCTGATGCTGACGTTCAAATTAGCATTTACTTTGACATTCACATTGATGTAAACGTTTACATTGACATTCACGCTAATGTTGACATTTAAGTTGATGTTGATGTTGATTTTTATGTTGATGTTAAAGTTCACATTGACATTGATATTGATGTTTACTTTCATATTCATGTTCACGTTTATTTTAGTGTTGACGTTGGCAATCACGTATATGATAATGGTAGCGATCAAGATATTGCCTTGTACGTGGACATTCATAATGATGTTTATGTTGCATTGACATTAACCTTGAGGTGTATGTTGATGGTGATATTCATATTGATGTTCACATAGATGTTGACGTTAATATTGAAGATTATGTTGATGTTCATGTAGACGTTGACGTTCATGATCATGTTGACATTCACATTGACGTTCACATTGACACTAATATTCTCGTTGACTATTACGTTAAGGTTGATGTTCACGTTTACATTGACATTTATGTTGATTTTTCTTTTCATATTGATGTTAATATAGACGTTTATGTTTACATTAATGTTCATACATATACGTTGATGTTGAAAGTGATGTTAAAATTGATTTACATTAATGTTGACATTAATGTTTATGTTTATGTTGACGTTTATATTTAGTTTAACGTTTACATTGATGTTTACATTGATGTTCACGTTCAGATTGACATTGAAGTTGACATTCAGATTGATGAAGATGTTTACATTTACGTTGTGTTTATGTTTTTGTTGATGCTGACGTTGACGTTAACGCTAATGTTGAAGTTGATGTTCATATTGACGGTAATATTCACATTGACATTTATGTTGATGTTCACGTCAATATTTTATGGTGGACATTCGCGTTGACGTTGATTTTCACAATATGTTTACATTGACGTTGACGTTGACGTTTATGTTGAAGTTTATGTTGATGTTCACAATCAGTTGACATTGAACTTTATGTTAACGTTGTAACACTCATGAAATGACATGACTTAAACTAGAGCTTATTCCGTCAAATAGTGTTTAAATGATGTTTCCATACCTATATTAATGTAATCAACTTATTTGGAAAATGTCAAACCCAAAATGACTAAGAAACACCCTGACGTCCGGAAACTAGCCAATTTAAACTAGTTGACGTCCCTATATTTTATGAATATTTTGAGATGCCAAATTATGTCCAAAACATGTAAAGTGACTTTTGTTAGGTTGTATGTAATACAATGGTTCCAAACGTCTGGTAAGAAACCCTACGGACGACTCGAAGATTCCTTGGGCAGGACTTAAACATGTGTGGGTAGGCTGCCTGGCAGCCTGCGAGAGGAAAAGATGTGGAGGTGTGGTACGCGATTGTAACATCCCTAAAAATTGATATGCTATGTAATGCTTAATGTGTCTAGAATCCCTACTTTTTGACCGGGTTCATTCGCATTTATGCGCAAAGAACTAGACCTATGAACCGTTACGACAACCAAGACAACTATCATGTGGAGTTAGTTGAGATAGAAAAGGTTTGATCCAGCCATGTAGGGCTCCCGTGTATGAAGATTTAGTTGGATGAGTCCTTACCAGACTGAAAAAGGGAAAATCCTAGGTTTGGAGTGTCTAGGGGTAAAATGGTCTTTTTCCATGCTAAGGGTATTAATGTAATTATCCTAAATATATGACTAAGTTTTTACTTAATAAGGTGGAGTTGCAGTTTGTGGAGAGAGGGACAAAATTTGGCTTTTTGGTTTCACTCTATCACCATCCGGGTTCGAACATAGGTGGAAGCGATTATTTAATATATTTTTTTAATTTTGTTAATTAACTAGTATTTATTATTTGATTTAAGAAAAATAAAAATCATATTTTTAATGAAGATTTGAAAGTGTCCCAGTTTGACTACTTCCAAACTAAAAGTCCTAAATTTAGGAAAGTTTCTTCTCACATCTATCTCCTGAACACTCACTATCAACCATTCTGTTTCTCATGTTGTTCCTAAAAAACGTACAACAAGAGAATCTTAAAAAAAAATATTCACACTTGAAGAACACAGAATGAAAATTACAAACAAACAATTAATCAAAAATGTTACGTAAAGTTGAAGGGATTAAGACGTTATTTTTATAGAAGGTTTTGGTAAGAAAGTCAAGGTTTGAAATACATTAAACATAAGAGTTTCCTTACTCTATGTCCCTTTCCCAAGAGACCCATAGGACTCAGACGAATCTAATCCAAAAACTAGCATTGTTTCCCCGTTGCATGACCTTGTCACTAGTTCCCTTTGATTCGTAGGTTGGATATGTTTACTTGTAGATATTAGTGATGCAATGTGTTTTCGTGATGAATATGTTCACGAATGTATGATTAGAATGGTATGAATTATAACCTATTTTTCCCGAAAATATGTGTTTATGTGTGTGCAGTGTGTAGCCATAACTTTGAACACGGATTGAAGCATGGAAAAAACTGTTTTATGGTTGTATTTCACGTGCAAGAATTTGTGTATATCATGATGTTCATATGAAGTATAATGTGACTTATTTTAGTTAAAAACTATTATCTGAATTATTCACGAAATGCCGTAAGAATTAACTTAAAATGTTGATTTAAAGAAGCTGAAAAATATGACTCAAATTTCAGGCAGCTTGTTGGTTAATTACTGCCAAGTAAAGTTGTTTAATAAGCTATTTAAAATGAAAAAAAAAGTAAGGTCGCAGAGGATCAAACCCGTGACCTCACCATTTTAAAAATCATTGAAATAATGCGAGTTAAAAATAATGTGGGATGAGGGATTCGAGCCCTTGTTACTCGACCGAAATTGAAGTACAAAAAAAAATAAGAAGAGTGGGATTCGAACCCACAACCTCTAGGAAGAATGAAGGGAATTTAAGGAGAAAAGATAAAGTTGGGTTGTTGGGGTTTGAACACACACCCTGTCGGCCAAGAAGGAGAGAATTTAAGAAAAAAATAAAAGGAAATGAGGTTTTGGGGGTTCGAACCAACATCCTCTCTGTCCCAATGAACAAAAAATAAAGAGAAAAGTGAAGGAAAAATAAAAGAAGCCGTTGGGTCTCGACCTTGGGTCCCCAAGCTGTGTGGATCAAACCAAACTAAATAAAAAGGTAAGTGTTTTCCAAGGAATTCGAAATAGGGTTCCCTTGCCCAAATTCTCTATTGATGCATAAGTCATACGTGAATAAATGTTATAAAATAATGTTGTTCAAATAGATCGAATCACTGAAACGAACTATAATTGATGCCTCATGTCTTATATGCATAGACCCATGCGTCTAGCATACGTTTAAAAGCAAGCAAACCTAAGATGTATGCAATCAAATGATTAAACCCTAGGAGGGCTAAGTTAGAGTGTGAAGCACACTAAATGGACAAGTGTATGGGCATATCATGAAATGAACATTCACATAGCAAGGGTTGAGTAACTATGAAGAGAAACTGTGTTAATGTTAATGAATTTGGTGACAACATGATAACAGGCTAATGTTTATCATGAGATAAATCTCAAAAGATCCTAAGTACGTGTTAAAAAAACGTATTCACCTATGAGAGTGTAAAGTTAATGAAGAGACCAGCCTATATGAACACTCTAATTAAAGTACTGACATTAATATACACTAAATACTAATGTGATATGACAAATCATCTATTGAGCTATGATGTCCTCATACTAGAAGTAAGCTTCTATAACGTATGAGTGTAATGTAAAGGAACTTTATACTTAGAACCGATAGACTAGCTATGAACGGTTATTCCTTCTTTCGCAAAGGGCAGAGGTTCACGTACCTCGCATGATATGAGACTGTCCAGCATGTCGGGTATGGGACTCCATATATCTCTTAGTCTTTGAACCTATATTGCAAGTATAGAGATCTAGCAGTGAGCAAGGTTCAATCCCCTATATACGCTAACATGTTTTGTGTCACTTTAGCCGGTGATTCCACCTCTTTTTGGTGTGGGGCACACATTGGATTTCATGATGCTCACATGATCTATGTCGATTAAATTTTTAGTTCCCAAAGAATGAATGAGGTCAGCCTCAAATGATACAAATAATGAAATGAATGATACCAAAGGTGTTAGGATAGGATAATCAAAAGGTGATCTAGACTAAAGTAATAACACTAGGTTATTCTTGATCATTGCACAACAAACCCGATGAGAGTCTTAAACTACATCCTAGGTATAGTTGGTGTTTACTCTAGCTTATGAATGAATGAAATGAAGTACGTCTGAATAAACAAAACAGACTCTCTGTTTGCTAAAGAAGGCTCTCTAGTTGAGGCCCCGTATATTGAGACCTCATTTTGGGATGTCTTAATGTTAAGTCCATCATTACAAGGTCTTTTGGCATATGAACGAACAATACGAAAGATGTTATATGATATATGCAAACTGTTATGTGGTTCATGTAATATGTTATGTGTTATGCATAAGATGTATGTGTAGTGTGCAATAAGATACGTATGATGGTGCATGTTTCTGTCATGGCATGACTTTCCTAATAAAAATTTGGCAAGTCCCCGGACTTTCCTTATCCAAATTTGGCAAGCCCCTGACTTTCCTAATCCGAATTAAGTCCACTAACTTGACTTTCCAGAAATCATGTTGTTAGGAAAGAGCTATTCTTACTCAAGAATGTCCTTGGTGAGTGCTTGATTATACCCATACTCAAAATAAGTGTGTACTAATCACATACAACTCTATATTTTAAGGTGTAGGCACAGGTGGACTTTAGAGCTTAGACGTCGACACTGAAGAAATCTAGACGTGGGGCATTCATCCAGATTCGGTAGGCCCTTTTACATTTGAGGATGCTTTTCCATCATATTCTAGCTTCGTCATAGGATTGAGATAGTTTAGTATGTTCTACTAGCGTTTCTTTCCCATTTTATTTTAGACATTGTGTTGGTGCAATTTTTGCAAGTATACATTTAATGCAGTATTGAACTATTTATTTCACTTGATGATCTTAATGTAAGATGGTTGATTGTGAATGTATATGAATTTAAGTATAATGATATACATGCATGTTAAGGAACAAAAAGTTCAAATTTTCCGCTAAAATTAACCTAGATGAAGTAACGATGACGTATGTAGGCTTGTCTGCGACGTCTAAGAGGGAAAGGACGCCGATCTCGTCTGGGGCCTAGATTCTGGTCGTCACAGCGACACGAGATAAACATGAGGTGTTGTACCTCAATATTTGAGAGGAAACCTCGCGATGCGAGGCTGACACACAACTCACTGATTCAACTAAAAATTCAATAAAAATGGCGGTATTTCGCCCTGCAACGCGCCACAACTTTCCAGAATTGTTAAAGTCATATTTTTTGTAATTTAGCTTAATAAAAAGACCACTTTAAGTAGAGGGACTTTTGGGTACTTAATAGGTCGATTATATATTGATATTAGGTCTGTTTTAGACCACTTTTACACGTCCCAAATTACATCAAATGAAATTTATCTCCTTTTCTCAAGAACACTCTCTTTTTTTTGATGATCCATTGAAAAACAAGAAGAGCTTATAGAAAAAGACGAAGAACCCATGTTTTTCATCCAATTTTCATGGATTCTTCATCTATAAGGTATTAGTTTTTCAATCTTGGATTCCTCTCCCCAAGAGGTCCTTTCAAGATAAGTTATCAAGAACTTCAAATCTAGGGTTTTTACACTACAAAACAGATTTTCTCCCTAACCCTTTGTTGATAATTTTTAATGGAAAGTAAGTATTTTTTATAGTCTATTCCACACAATTTTTTATGATTATGTTGTTATTATGTTTATTTTTGTGTGAAGTATGTTCTTATATACATGATTGTTTCGGATGATGGTTTCTACTACTCGATTATATGAAAACGTAGGGATTGGAACTAAGACTAGAATGAACTTTTAAATGACCCTTATCTGTTAACCTACATAATTCATTGATCTTGTATATGATTTGAAGAGTTTTCTTGAATATTATATTGAAGTATTTCACTATGTTATGGTTATAAATGTTATACATTGAACTAAGTTATTGAAATAAGGTCCTTGGAAGCAAGAGGTAAGTCTTCTAAAGTTGTGATTACTCTTCCATGTTAATGCTAGCCTATTCATCATGATGTTATGTTAGAAAAGTATGTATGATGTTGATATGCATAAATGTTGGGCAATGAAAATGTTATTTTTGAGATCATAAGAAGAACAGGATAAATGCAAATTACGATATTCTCTTGTGTGCTTTACACAAGATGACAATGTTATGTTAAACTCACATATGAAGGGTAATGATGAAAGGAAATTCTCATCTAATCAAAAAGATATCATGATCAAGTTTACACAATGAGTTAATCTCTAATGACCTATGATATGTTTATGATAAAATACAACTTAAAGGTTATTTCATGAAAGGGACTTAACCTAAGCACGGATGAACTAGATATGAGAGGTGTCCCTCCCATAGAGGGAAGGTAGGTTCACAATGACTATCATGAAATAGATGCTTCCATTTAATGTGGAACTATGGGTATCGAATAAATCTCCTAGTTCTTGAACTATGTTGCAACCATAGATACTAGCTAGTGAATCAACCTAGAAAGCTATGTCATGTTAGGTTCTACTTTGGCCGCTAGATCACATTTTTTCAGTGTGGGGTTTTATGACACCCGATTCCATGTTTAACCATCACGGTCTATGTTGGTTAAGAAAAGTGTTTCCTAATGTAAAATGAAAGACAAGGAAATGAACGTTCACTTGGCTGACATGAATAATCTGCTGAGTAGATGTAGGGCTATGAGACTCTACCTAGACATTGCCCAAGTTGACACTAAGGGAAATCCTTGGAGATAGTTCTTATGAAATATGACAACATGAAAATTATATGTTTATGATAAATGATGATGGTATTATATGAAGTTAGTCATTATGATTAATATGTTATTGGGTTGTTACACTATATAAAGTGATGACTAATTACGTTACAAGTTATATGAAGAAAAACATTACTTATTGTCTTGTATATTATCCACATGGTTGTGTGGGGTTATGGGGATTCACATGACCATTGCATTTGTAGGTTAGGTATGAGATCATTGGTGAGTGTCTTTTTATTCTATGTTATATTATCTTTTTAATATGATAATATAACATGACTATATGATAATATTTCTTTAATTATAATCATGCTTTATGTTGATGGAATCCATGACTTTTATATGTTCTATGGTATGTGCATTGAAGATGTTCACATGACTTAGCATGTTTTCTAATGAAAAGATAAATTATCCTTTTTCATGCATGTCCTTATAGGTTATGTTCATATACCCATTTATTGTACATGTGTCATATTAACCACATTACATAAATAACTACAACTGTAGGTTCCGGGTATTGAAGTTAAAGAGGTCAAACTGAAGAAGTTTGGAATTGTTTCTCTAAGTCTCAGTAGGTCCTCATTTTCGGGACGCTATCATTAATTTTGCAGCTTTTGAAGACTTATGTATATATTATTAATATCCTATTTCAATCATGTTTCTTTAGATTATTTTGTGTTAAGGCCTATATGGGATATTGACTATGTATTAACTGAGTCAACATTTGTAGTCCTTAATTGGTTTATATATGTTACACTATTTCTTAGACTATTGTATCTTTTATGACTGATAAGTATGAAGTATAAGTATACTTCAAGTAGAAAGTACAAGTTTTTCATTGTCCGCAAAATTTAACTAATGACATAATATGACGAATACTAAGAGGCTAGTGTGAGTCCTCTCTCAGGACGACGGTGCCGGTCTCATCTAGGGTGAACTCTCCGGGTATGACAAACTTGGATTCATAGCATGAGGTTAAATATACTTAGGATCAATGTCTCACTAATCCACTTTAGCTAGTGTCTTATTTATGGTTGTGAACTGTGCCACAATTGTGGATGATAGTCTATGTGATAGCTATGAATCTTCAATTTTCTTGATACTTCTATGCCGTGCCTTTAGAGTTTTGACACTATGTGTAACCTAGCATCTAATCCCATTCCTGTTGTTATAGGCGATGAACACAAGAAAGACAGCCGTGATAGGAGTAGGAGAAGAGATTGCGAATGCCGGAGCTACTCCCCAAGGAAATCAAAATGCTCCTAAACTGCAAGTTGCTGCAAATGATCATATTCCGGTGAATCCTCCATCTATCGCTGAGGTAAGGGTTGTTCTGCTTCAAATGGACCAAGCCATCACCACGCATGCTCAAGGAACCATGGCTCAAGCTAACTAGGAGGTTGTTCCTCGAGATAACAAACATGCTAGAACTATGGCTAGCCATTTGAGAGAATTTACGAGTATGAATCCTCCCATGTACTTTGGATCAAAAGTGGATGAAGACCCCCAAGATTTCATTCATGAGGTTTACAAGATTTTGTTTGCTATGGGGATGAGTACTACTCAGAAGGCTAAACTTGCTGCCTATCAACTCAGGGACGTGGCTAAGACATGGTATAACCAATGAAAGGATAATCGGGCTTTAGGAGATGATCACGTGACTTTGGAGATCTTTTAAAAGGCCTTTCGTGAAAGATTCATTCCAAGGGAACAAAGATAATCTAAGGTAGAGGAGTTCATCAACCTTCATCATGGCGGTATGACTGTTAAGAAATACTCATTTAAATTCATTAAGCTTTCCAAATATGCTCTTTGTTTGGTTTCCAATCTTAGGTATGAAATGAGCCTTTTTGTAACGGGCGTGTTGGAAGAGCTTGAAAAAGAAATGTCATGCAGCAATGCTTCATGACAATATGGATCTTTCTAGGTTGATGTTCATGCAATAAAGGTTGACGAAAGTTGTCTAACGAAGAAGAATAGGGAACCTAAGAAGGCAAAGTCATTTGAAAGTTGGTCTTCTAAGAGTAGGCTGGATATTCAAGACAAGCCTAAGTTTCAGATGAAGTTTTCAAATCAGGTTACTTCTAATTTATCAAAGAATCACAATGATAGAGGTTCTAATCCTAAACATCAAAATGGGAAAATGGTTTATTCACCAAAAGAGAGACCATCTAGTAGTAGGTGTGGTAAGAAGCATGCGGGTGAATGTCTTGTTAGGACTTATAGTTTTTATGGTTGTGGAACGGGTGGCCATATGGTGAAAGATTATCCTAATGTGAGAATCCAAGGAAAGGAGATTGGTTAGGATTAACCAAGCGGCCCTAATTCATAAAACCCAAAAAGGAACCGTTTCTATACACTCAAGGCTAGGGGTGAACAAGAAAGCTCTCCCGACACTGTGACAGGTCTGTTAGAAGTCTTTTTTATTAATGTCTATGCATTGCTTGATCCAGGTGCTACTCTTTCTATTGTTACACCTTTGGTTGCTAGGATGTTTGACGAATTTCCTGAAGTTTTTATTGAACCCTTTTTAGTTTGTACCAATGGGTGACTCTGTAGTTATAAAAAAGGTCTATAGGAAATGTCGAGGAAATGTTCTTGTGATGCTACCCAATAGAGTTAGTCTTGCTTATTTGGTAGAACATGATATGTTTGTTTTTCATATCTTCTTGTGTATAGATTGGCTTCATGATTTTTTTGCTTCCATAGATTGTAGAAGAAGGAAGGGTAGTGAAATTTCAATTTCCTAATTAACCTATTCTAGAGCTTGTAAGATGATAGAGATAAGGACCTTGAATGTGAAATTCTTTCATTTGAGTCACTCCCTGTAGTGTGAGAATTCCCAGTGGTTTTTCCTAATGACCTTCCAACAGTTTCTCCCGAACGGGAAATTTACTTTTGCCTTGATTTATTACCGAATATGAATCCTATTTAAATTCCTCCATATAGGATGGCTCCGACGGAATTGAAAAACTTGCAGCTCAAACTCAAAGATGTAATTGACAAGGGTTTCATTATACCTAGTATTTCTCCATGGGGTGCTCGGGTCTTGTTTTTTATGAAGAATGATGGATCCCTTAGAATGTGCATTGATTATTGCCAACTCAATAAGGTCACCACAAAGAATAATTATCCTCTCCCTAGGATCGATGATCATTTTGATAAACTCCAAGCTGCTAGTTACTTTTCTAAGATTTACATACGGTCGGGATATCATCATCTTAGGGTGAGAGGTGAAGATGTTCCCAAGATAGATTTCCAAACTAGATATGGTCACTATAAATTCCTAGTTATGTCTTTTGGGTTTGAGAATTCCCCGGCTGCGTTCATGGACCTAATGAATAGAAAGTTCAGATATTACCTCAAATCTTTGTTATTATATTCATTGATCATATTCTTATATACTCCAAGAATGAAAATGAGCATTATAGTCACTTGAGGTTTCCCTTGCAAGTCCTCAAAGAACACAAAATTTATGGTAAAATTCGCAATAGTGAATTTTTGTTATGTTTGGTTGGTTTTCATGGCAATATTATCTGTGGTGATGCTGTAGAGGTTGATGCAAAAAAGATGGATGTGGTCAAAAATTGGCTTGGACTTTGAATCCCACAGGCATAAGGAGTTTCTTGGGTCTAGACGACCATTATAGAAGATTTGTTGAAGGATTTTCCTCCATTGCTTCTCCTTTGACACCTTTTATCCAAAAGAAGGTCAAGTTTGACTTGTTAGAAACTTGTGAGAAAGGTTTTGAAGAGTTGAAATATAAGATTACCTTCTCTCGCGTTTTTACCTTATCGAAGGGCAATGAAGGGTTTGTAGTGTATTGTTATGCTTGCCGAGTAGTCTTGCGATATTTCCTCATGTAGCATGGTAAGGTGATTGTGTAAGCTTCTAGGAAACTCGAAGTTCATGAGAAGAATTACCCAATTCATGATCATGAGTTAGCTGTTTAGTTTTTCCTTGAAAATATGGAGACATTACTTGTACGGTGTGCATGTCGATGCGTTAGTGACCATAATAGTCTTCCACATGTGTTTACACAAAGGGAGTTGAATCTCTGACAGATAAGATGGTTAGAATTGTTTAAGGATTATCCAAAGAGTGTCCTTTACCACTTTTGAAAAAACAATGTGGTTGCGGATGGTTTGAGTCGTATGACTATAGGTAGTGTGTCTCATGTGGAGGAAGAGAAGAAAGAACTTGTGAAAGATGTTCACTGGTTCGCTCAATTAGGTCTGCAGTTAGATATTTTCCAAATGTTGGTTTCATGGTCCATCATAAATCTGACTCATCATTAGTGGTGGACCAGAAATCTAAGCAGCACCTTGATCCTGTATTGATTAAGTTGAAGGAATTGGTACTTGATAAGTTTAATGAGTCATTCTCGCAAGAGGGGGGGGGGTATTCTAAGGTACCAAAGGATTTTTTGTGTACCCAATGTTGAGGATTTGAGAAAATATATTCTGGAAGAAGCCCATGGTTTTCGCTATTCTATACAACCGGCTGCCACCAATATGTATCATTATCTTAAGGAGGTCTATTCTTGGGATGGTTTAAAGAGGGACATAGTAGATTTTGTTGCTATGTGTCCCAACTGCCAACAAGTTAACGTTGAGCATCTCAAACTGGGTAGTTTAACAAAAATCATGGATGTTCCTACATGGAAGTGGGAAGCCATCAATATGGACTTTGTTGTTGGGTTTTCTTGAAACCAAAAGCAAAATGATTCTGTATGGGTTATGGTGGATATGTTGACCAAATCTGCCCATTTATTCCTGTTAAGTCTACATACACGACTGAAGATTATGCAACGATCTACATTAATGCGATTGTGAGTCATTATGGGATTACTTTTTCCATCATTTCGAATAGACAAGCCAAATTTACTTATCGTTTTTCGAAGTCTTTTCAAAAGTGTTTAGGTACACAAGTGAAACTCAGTACCTCTTTTCATACTCACACAGATGGTAAGGCGAAACGTACCATTCATACCTTTGAGGACATGTTAAGAGCATGTGTCATTGATTTTAAGGGAAGTTTGAATGATCACTTGCCTTTGATCAAGTTTTTTTACAACAATACTTATTATTCGAGCATCTCCATGGCACTCATATTTATGGTAGAAGGTGTAGAACTCCAGTTGGATAGTTTAAGGTTGGTAAGTCCTCACTCCTTGGTACAGAGATTATCTATAAAGCTATAGATAAGGTTCAAATCATAAGAGATAGATTGAAGACATCTTATAGTCGGCAAAAGTCTTATGATAATAATAAAAGAAGAGATAGTTAGTGTGAAATAGGTGTTAACGTCTACTTGATGATTTCACCTACGAAAGTGGTGAAGAGTTTTTGTAAGAAAGGGAACGTAAGTCACCGGTATGTTGGTCCCTATGAGATTTGCAACGAAATGGAAAGGTTGCCTATGAGTAGAAACTACCTAGTGAACCAGCTTCAGTTCATCCACGGTTTCATGTATCTATGCTCAATAAATGCATAGGTGACCCACTGTTTATTCTACATATTGAAGGTTTAGGGGTTGATGAGAATGTCTCCTATGAAGAGATTCGGGTTGAGATCCTAGATCGCCATATCATGAAGTTGAGAAACCGGGAGGTTTCCACTGTAAAAGTTCTATGGAGGAACCATCTTGTTGACGGTGCAACATGGAGGCTGAAGTCGACATGAACTCCCTCTACCCTAAACTCCATACTTCTTAAAATTAGGCATTCATCTTAATTTAGAAAGTAATGCATGCTAATTAAATTTACTTGTTTTCTAAATAGGTGCACGTGTTGTAAAAGTTGTACCAACTAGAGTATTAAGAAAATGTCTTCATACTCTATTCTTGCACTGATGTGAAACATGTATGCATATGTTTTTTTTATATTTTGTTGTTTTGTTTCCATCTTGAGAAGGACAATATCATGACAACTCTTTATTCTTTTTGAGTTTATGATAAGGTTGAGAAGGAAATTCCTCACTATGTGTTACAAATATTGAACTATTATATGTTGGGTATCATGAATTGATTGCTATGTGTAATATTATGGTATGTGTTGTAAGGAGCTGTGATTATTTCAATGAGATGTGACTCGTCATAATTTTTATGTTGTTTATTTGTTGTGCTGCTAGTATTGAGTCTATTCCTACCTCAAAAACATTTTAGTGTCACTCGGGAAGGACTGTTCCTAAGAGGGTGATAATATAACTTTTCGAAAATGCCATGACTTAGACTAGAGCTTAATCCATCAAATAATGTTTAAAATGATATTTTTAGTCCTGTATTAATGTAATTAAATCATTTGGAAAGGTTAGATAAATACAACTAAGAAAGACCCTGACATCAAGAAACTAGCTAATCTCAACTAGTTAATATCAACATACGATAACTAGAAATGTGTTTCACATATTAAACCATCTAAAGAGTGCAATTCTGGACTTAGCCAATAAAAGTTAATATTCCATATAGGCCTTAATACAAGAGAATCAAAAAAACATAAATGGAAATCTTATAATCTTAAATACTACTAATATCTTCATAAAGATGCAATATAGAAAATTGAATCCCCGAACATGAGGACATTTGACATTCACGTTTATGTTGACATTGATGTTTATATTGACGTTGATGTGCATGGTGGTGTTGATTTGTTGACGTTGACCTTTACATTTACATTGATGTTTATTTTTACATTGACGTTCACGTTTATATATTGATGTTGTCATGGACGTCCACATGGATGTTGATATTTATATTGACATTAACGTTCACATTCACGTTCATGTTCAATCATACGTTTACGTTGATATTGACATTCTCATTAATGCAACATTTTATAGTTACATTGGCATTCACATTTGGATTGAAGATGACGTTGACGTTAACGTACAAACTAACATTGATGTTGATGTTGAAGTATAATTTATGTTGACATAAATGATCACAATCTTGTTTACATTGACATTTATGTACACATTGAAATTCACATTAATACATTCATGTTGTCTTTGACGTTCGCGTTCACATTGACATTGATGTTCATGTTGACGTTGACATATACGTTTACATTAGCGTTAACATTAACATTGGCATTCACATTCACGTTCATACTGATGTTGACATTCACATTGATGTTGAAATTAATGTTAACGTTTACATTGACATTGATATTGATGTTGACATTGATTTTCACAATAATTTTCACTTGAACATTGATGTTATCGATAACATTAATGTCGTGTACCTTGACATTCACATTGACTTTTATGTTGGCGTTGACGTTCACCTTGATCTGTACGTTGACATTGACATTCATATTGACGTTCACGTAGACGTTAACGTTAACATTGACGATGACGTTGATGTTGACATAGACATTGATTTTCTTGTTCACGTTGACATTCACATTGACGTTCACGCTTACGCTAATACTCTAAATAAATCTTATGTTAAGGTTGATGTTCACGTTTACGTTGACTTTCCTATTGACATTCATGTTGCTGTTGATGTTCATGCTAATGTTGATGTTAACATTCATGTTTACGTTATCGTTCATACTTATACATTTATGTTTCCGTTAATGTTCACATAGATTAAGGTTGATGTTTACGTATGTATTTATATTGACCTTTACATCAAAGTTTACGTTGAAACTGTCATTGACATTAATATTGACATTCATGTTCATGTTTACGTTGACATAAAGGTTGATGTTCACATTGACACAGATGTTTATATTTGTGTTGATGTTCACATTTTTGTTGACACTGATGTTGATGTTCACATTAACATTGACGTTGACGTTGACGTTCACATTGACATTGACGTTAATGTTCACATTTTTGTTTACATTGATATTTATGTTGACATTCATGTTGACATTGATATTCACAATCAATTGACATTGACATTTACATTGAACTTGACATGATGTTCACTATCAGTAGACATTGAAATTCACACAAATCTTGATGTTACGTTCATGCTGATGTTAACATTGACACTACTATTGTTGTTGACGTTGATGTTGACAAAGACATACGCATTGACGTTCACCTTGACATTGATGATGCTGTTGGAATTCACCTTGAAATTGATGTAAACATTTATTTTTAAATTTATATTAATGTGGATGTTCACGTTGAGGTTAACTTTGACTTTTGCATTAACATCGACATCGACGTTGATAATAACGTTCTTGTTTTTGTTGATTTTTACATTGACGTTCATACTAATGTTCACGTTGAGGTTGACTTTGACGTACATTAACATTCTCATTGATTTTGATAATTACGTTCACGATTACATTAACGTTGACACTATGTTTCATGCAGTCATTGATGCTGATTTTGATGTTGATGTTGACATTTATATTAACGTTCACGTTCACATTAAAGTTCATATTTACTTTTACGTTGACATTTATATTTACATTGACGTTCACATTGATGTTGACACTAATGTTCACACAGTCGTTCACTTTTACCTTGATGTTGATCTTGATCTTGATATTTATGTTGACATTTACATTAACGTTCACGTTCACATTAATGTTATATTTACATTGACATTCACATTTACGTTAACATTGCAATCCACGTTCACGTAGACGTTGACATTTCCATTCACGTTGATGTTAATAATGACTATGACGTTCACATTGACATTCACATTAACATTATTATTGACTCTTACGTTGACGTTGATGTTGATGTTGAGGCTTGCAATCACGTTGACATTAATGATTACGTTGACGTTGACTTTAACATTCACATTGATGTTGACATTGACTTTAACATTCACTTTGACGTTGATATTAATGTTCACGATATTATTGATGCTTACAATTATTTTGATGTTAACGTTTATGTTTAGATTCACATTCACGTTTATCATACTGATGTTGATGATATTCATATTAACATTATGGTTAATGTTCAAGTTATCATTGATGTTTACATTGATGTTCACATAAATGTCTATGTTAACATTGACGTTGATGTTAATGTTGACGTTGACGTTAACATTGACGTTATGTTGACATTGACTTTGCACGTTTATGTTTTATGTTGACATTCACATTCACGTTTAGTTAGTGTTAACATTGTCGTTTTCGTTCACACAAATGTTAAGGTGTACGTTTATGCTTATTTAAATGTTGACATTGAGATACACATTAACGTTCACCTTAACGTTGATGTTCACCTTGACATTTATGTTGACGTTCACATTCATATTAACTTTAACGTAGACGATGACATTCACATTTTCATTGATTACACGTTCATAATAACATTGACGTTCAACAAGGCATTGAGGTTGATATACATTTTTTTGACGTTTATATTTACATTAATGTTCATGTTTATACATTGAATTGACGTTATCATTGTTGTTTATATGGTTTTTTAAAATTTACATTAACATTTGTGTTGACGTTTACCTTTACGTTCATGTTGAGGTTCTCGTTGACGCAGACATTTACATTTACGTTGAAGTTCACATTTACATTAACATTCACATTTTCATTGATGTGATCGTGTACATTGACATTGTCATTCAAAATATCATATAAATTTACATTTATGTTGATGAACACATTCATGTTTATGTTGATGTTGATGTACACGTTGACCTTAGCGTTTATTTATTCACGTTGTCGATTATGTTAACCTTCATATTAAATATTGACATTCACGTTGACGTCCACATTTATATTCACGTTCACGTTGACATTGATATTGACGTTCATGTAGATGTAAATATTCATGTTGGAGTTTACATTGACGTTAACATTAACAATCACGTACACATTCGTCTTCAAGTTCACATTGACATTCACACTGATGTTCACACTAACGTTGACATTCTCGATTACTCATATATTTATGTTGACATTGACGTTAAAAGTAACGTTCACGTTCACATTGATGTTGACGTTGACATTGACGTTTATGTTGACATTCATTCTGACATTAACGTTCATATTTTATGTTGACGTTTATTTCAACATTCACATTTAACTTGACGTTGAGTTTTATGTTGATGTTGACATTGACAGTGACATTTACATTTAACGTTGACGTTTATGTTTACGTTGCCACTGAAGTTGATGTTCACATTGACATTAACGTTAATGTTCACGTTATCGGTTATATTAATTTTGATGTTCACATTGATGTTGGCGATCTCGTCAAAGTAGAGGTTCAACTTGATGTTGAAATTGACGTACATTTTTACATTCACCTTGACTTATTCCTTGACATTGACATTCATATTGACGTTTCCCTAGACGTTCAGGTTGACGTTCATATTGTTGTTCACATAGATGTTAACATTGACATTAACATTAATGATCAAGTTGACATTCACATAGACGTTGACATTCACTTTTGTATTAATGTAAATGTTAATATTGCCGTTCATGTTTACGTTTATATTAATGTTGATGTTCACGCTGACATTGACGTTAACATTAACGTTGATTTTTATTTATATATGATGATTTTAATTTTTACTTTTACGTGGATGTTCATATAAACGTTTATATTGCCATTCACGTTCACGTTGACATTGACATTTACAATGACATTTTTGTTAATGTTTATTTTGATGTTCATATTGGTGCAGACGTTTACATTTACATTGACGTTCATGTTTATATTTATGCTCACAATAACATTCTTATTGACGTTGATGTTCACGTTTACATTAAAGTTGAGGTTATTTTTCACGTAAAAGTTGACGTTGATGTTTATGTTGTACTTCTTATTCATGTTCACGATTATGTTGACTTAGATGTTCACAGTAAGTTTACATTGACGTTCACATTCACGTAGATATTAATGCTTACTTTGACGTTGACCTTCACAATGATGTTGATAATGATATTCATCCAAATGTTGATGTTTATGTTGACACAAATGTTGTCGTTGCGTTGACGTTGTCGTTGATATTCAAATTGATATCGATGTACATGTTGACGTTCACCTTGACATTGACATTGATGTTAATGTTCACCTTGACATTTATATTGACATTTACATTGACGTTGATGTTCTCGTTGACTTTCATGTAGACGTAGCGTTCACATTAATGTTGAGAAGACATTGATGTTCACGTTAATGATCACGTTGAAGTTCAACCAGACATTGACGTTCACATGCACGTGGATATTCACATTGAAATTTTCTTTGATGTTAACATTCATGCTGACTCTTATGTTAAGTTGGCATTCACATTTACGTTGAACTTTATGTTGATGTCGACGTTTACATTGACATTGACTCTAACAGTAACGTTGATGCTTACATTTACTTTAACGTTTATGTACACATTTATACACTCACGTTGACGTTAACATTTATATTTACGTTAACAATGATGTTGATGTTGACGTTGACGTTGAGGTGATATTTACATTTATATTTACGTTGACGTTCATATTTGTGTTGACGTTCATTGACATTGACGTTATTTACGTTGATGTTCACATTTGTTTTGACGTTCATTGACATTGACGTTATTCACGTTGTCATTGACATTTATGTTGACTCTAATATTGATGTTGAAATTCTTGTTCAAGTTCACATTTACGTTAACGTTAACACAGACACTTACATTTATGTTGACATTCACGTTTATGTTGACATTCTTATTGAAGTTGACAATTACGTTCACGCAGTCGTATATGTTAACACTTACGTTGAGGTTTATGTTGACATTCACGTTTATGTTGACGTTCATGTTTACGTTGACGTTCACATTGACATTTACTCTGACATTTATGTTGACATTCACGTTTAGGTTGAAGTTCATATTGACATTAACTTTAATGTTCACGCAGTCATTTACATTTACGTTGATGCTGATATCGATGTTGACGTTCATGGTTACATTTACATACACATTCATGTTGACACTAACGTTTATGTTGACATTCACATTCATGTTGACATTCACATTTACGTTGACGTTAATTATTACGCAGTTGATGACGTATGTGTTGATGCAAATATTAATGTTGATGTTAATGTTGACATTGACATTGACATTTACATTGACATTGACGTTTAAGTTCATTTTAATATTGACATTGGTCATCACGTAGACGTAGACATTGGCGATAACATTAAATTGAATTTAACATTATGTACGTCAACATTTACCTTGATGTTGACTTTGATGTTCACCTTGATGTGTACATTGACGTTGAAATTCATATTGATGTTCACTTAGACGTTGACGTTGACGTTGACGATCACGTAGAAGTTGACATTAATTTTAAAATTGACATTCACATTAACGTTTACACTGATGATAATATTCTCACTGAATCTTACGTTTAGGTTAACCTTAACATTTACGTTTACGTTTATACTGACGCTAATGTTGATGTTCACATTGACATTTACATTGAAGTTTATATTCACGCTGATGATGACATTGACATTGATGTTTATCTTTACATTAACATGCACACTTATACGTTAAATAATCTATTGATGTTAACACTTATTAATGTTGACGTTGACGTTAACATTGATATTGACATCAACTTTGAAATTTACATCTACATTCATGTTAATTTTGAAGTCGATGTTCACGTGGATGGAATTATTTACATTTAGGTTGACGTTCACATTTACATTGACATTGACGTTGAAATTCACATTAATGTTCACGTTGATGTTGATGTTCACATTGATATTGACATTGATATTATCATTCATGTTGACTTCATGATGATTTTCATGTTCACGTTTATGGTGACATTCATGTTAAAATTCACGTGGACGTTGATATTTTTAATCAGTTGAAATTGATGTTAACATTGATGTTTATGTTGAAGTTTACATTGACGTAGATGTTCACAATCAATTTACATTAATATTGACATTGACAGTCACACAAGTTATGATGTTTACATTCTTGCGGATGTTGACGATGACACTACTCTATAGTTGATAGTTACATTGATTTTGACGTTGATGTCTATATCGACATTCACAGTGATGTTCACCTTGACGTTGACTTTTACTTTGACATTGATGTTGACGTTGATGTTCACATTTACATTGACATTGACCTTAATGTAGATGTTGACGTTCACATTCACATTGATGTTTATATTAATGTTTACGTAGACGTTTATATTGACGTTCACATAGACAATGGAGTTCATGTTGATGTTCATATTAACGTTAACATTCACCTTTACATTCACATTAATGTTGACATTCTCGCTGACTCTTACATTTCCGTTGACATTGATCTTGATATTTATGTTGCCGTTGACAATGACATTCACGTTGATGTGTATGTTGACGTAGATGTTCATATTGATATTCACATAGATGTTAACGTTGATGTTGACGTTAATATTGACGATCACATTGACGTTCATGTAGATGTTAACATTCATATGTTCACGTTCACAATCAGTTTGGCATTACTCATGTTATTATTGACGTTTATGTTGACTATAATGTTGATGTTGAAACTCATATTCACTTCACGTTGAATTTCACGTTAACACAGACATTTACATTTATGTTGACATTCACGTTTACAATAACATTCACATTGACGTTGACATTAACGTTCATGAAGTCATATATGTTTACATTGACGCTGAGGTTTACGTTGACATTCACGTTTACGTTGACATTCACATTTACATTAACGTTCACGTTCATGTTGACGACAAAGTTTATGTTCACATTCACATTTACACTGAAGTTCATCATAAAATTGACTTTAATGTTCACATAGTTATTTATGCTTATGTTGATGCTTATGTTGACGTTCACATTCATGCTTACATTGATATTCACATTCACGTTGACACTGATGTTTATGTTGATTTTCATGTTCACATTGATGTTGACATTAATTATTATGCAGTTGTTGAAGTTTACGTTGATGCAAATGTTGATAATGATGTTAACATTGATGTTGATGTTCACATTTACGTTGACATTGACATTCACTTTTATTTTAACATTGACTTTAATGCCCCAAGATGAACAAAGGTAAACTAGAGCCTCTTGAGTGTTTTTTGGGTTAATTTTATTTTTAAATGAGTTAGTTTAGTGTTGTTAGGTAGTGTGTGATGTTTGGAGGTCAAATGTCCAAGAACGTCAGCATTAGAAAGTACTTGTGTGTCTTTAAGTGTTTGAGTGAGTTTTATGTGTTCGTTTTGCTTGAAATTGATGTGAGGTGTTCCTAAGACCTAGACTTCTTAGCTTATGGGTTTAACGTCTAGAAACGAGCCCACCTAAGACTCACGAGGTCCTTAGATGAAGGGCTCAGGACTTGGAAAAAACTGTCAAGATCGTTGCTCTATCGACGAGTCAGTCTACTGGACGTAGTAGGCCCATTGACGCCCCGTAGACTAGGGAGTGTGGTCCCATACTTAATGGGAAGTCTATCCCCACATGATGTAGTCCCAGAACCCATCGACGCACAGTAGGATGGGTCATCGACCAATCGACTCCCAACAACTTTTATCATCAATTGGCAGCTTCAAAAGCTTTTGAACCATGCTACAAACTTGGGGTGTTTTATGTAAATTTAACCCAAGTATTTTATAATCCTAGGTCAATATTTTTAATGTTTTAAACATAGATTATGTTTATGTAAAGTATACAACTTTGCGAAGCATGTAAAGTGTGTAAATTGATGAATGTAGGTCTAAAGCATGTATAGAAGCAAATGTTAATCAAATAATACTTATATGCAAGATGTGCTCAAAAGTAAACACACAATTAAATGAACCTATGAAGTTAAGTTTAGTAAGTAGAGGAGTTTTAGGGTAAAAACTCTTCTTGAGTTGAGAAGAAGTGTTTAGTAGCAACCCCACTACATCCTAAGAGCTTTCTTATATAGGTCAAAAGATGAATGCCCTTCGTGAGTTGAGAGGTGGTATTTACTAGTTATCCTTAACCTATACTTTGATGTGTTTAGAATCCGTGGGGGTTATGTCTAGAACCGAGAGGATAGGAAGAAAAGGTGGTTACACTTTGTGAGTTGATATGTTGTATTCCAATGTACCACTTTTGATGAGTACTCCCGTTCATAGAGAATGAGTTACTTAGTAGCAATCTCCTTATCTGTAATTATGCATATGCATAGGTGTAGCTATTGGAAAAGCCATGTAAAACATAAAATGTATGACCTCACTCTAGGAAAGTGACGATCCCTTATCCGATAAGGGTTAGTGTTAGAATTCCTTTTCTAACTCTCATGGTATATGTCGTTAAGATAACTCCCACAAAAGAAACAAATGTGCAAAGTCTTCTAAAAGACTGTTCTACTTATGGTAGGTAGTGAAATGTTACACTATTTATCCACTACACTAGGTAGGCAATTCAAAATGGGAGTCTTGGTGAGTCTTATTCGAATTGATTGAACTAAGTCTCCTAAAAGAACGTACTGCTTTTGATAGGTGTTGGTATGGGACACAATCTATTCATCGCACTAGGTAGGACCTTCCCAAAGGGGAGTCTTGGTGTCACGTGTACTAAAAGAGTGTACTACTTATGGTAGGTTGTGGTATGGGATGCGATCTAAGTAGACAATCCGAAAGGGAATTTTTTGAGCATTGTTAGGTGTGCTTCTATTGTATTACCATTTAGTGGATGCTTGTTATCCCGAGGTGAGTATGCTGAAAGAAATAAAGTCTTGAGAGTCGCTTTGGTGTGTTAAGAAGGTACATGTTTACTTTGTTCATGTCTTACCTTAGTTATTCTTAGGATGAACTTTGATGGGAAACTCTTACGGAAATGATGCTTATTCCTTATCGGCAATGCTTTGAAAGTATCACCATTTTTGGAGCCTAAGTAGTTCACTCTAAATGTCAAATTTGAGCTTACTATAAGGTTGAGATGTTTTACTGTAAAGTGTCCTTTTGAGTCAAAATTATGAAAATTCTTCTGTAAGTATTAAATGTTTATTCTTATAGTGTTCTTCTTCTATATTAATGAGTGTTTGACTTTATTGGCATGATAACGTTAATTTATTAAAATGTCCATTTTCAAATGTTTTTTCATATGTCATACTTTGTAAATTATTTGTACTAACCCCATACATTTCTAAACTATAAGTATAGGTTGGAAACATTTTGAAGGTTGAAGTCTAGTAGGAGAGCTTAGGAAATTTTTCCCTAAATACAAAGTATTTCCTCATATATTCGAAGGCATAGTCGTTCACTTAGTTTATATTTAAAGACTTGTTATGTATTTTACTTTAATTTGAAGGGCCGTGTCCCTAAGATATTATGTCATGTCTTAAGATTGGCTTGTGATGATGAGATTCTCTAATTATTAATGAAAGACTAGTATTTATTAAATGTTCTTGAAATGTTTTAATTTAGCACTACTTTTCATGACTTATGTAATGATTGCTAGTTAATGGGCTTGTACAAGACCCCAAAGGGTAAAGTCGCTCGGTCACGAAACGAGGCGTCTCCCTTACTTCTTAGGGGGTCCTTTAGGGTCATGACAATAAAATTTTCAATCACGTACACAATGATGTTGGCGATGATGTTAACATTGTGCAGAGCGACATTCACCTTGACGTTGACCTTGATGTTCACCTTGATGTATACGTTGGCACTGACATTTATATTGATGTTCATGTTGACATTGAAATTGACGTCGATGATCAGGTTGATGTGCACGTACAAGTTCATGTTCATGTTCATGTTGACGATAATATTCTCACTGACTCTTATATTTAGTTTTACATTCACATTTACGCTTACGTTTATGTTGACCTTAATGTTGACGTTCAGTTGATGCTTACATTAACGTTGACGTTCACGCTGATGTTGATGTTGACCTTAACATTTATGTTGAAATTAAGGTTCACACTTATACATTAACGTTTCTATAGATGTTCATGCTTATTTACATAGACGTTATGGTTATGTTAATGTTAGCATTGATATTGACATTGACGTTGACATTCGAGTTGACATTCACGTGGATGCAATTTTTTACATTTACATTACATATCACATTTATATTAGCGCAGAAGTTGACATTCATATTAATGTTTACGTTGATTTTAACGTTCACATTGACATTGAATTTGACGTTAACATTCATGTTGACGTCTATTTTGACGTTAATGTTCACATTTATAGTGACATTCATGTTCTCATTGACGTTGACGTTGATGTTCACAATTAGTTGACATTGATGTATTCATTGAAGTTTACATTGACTTGGATGCTCATAATCAATTCACATTGATGTTGATGTTTACGTTTACTTTGATGTTGACGTTCTAACAAATGATGACGCTTGCATTCATGCTGATGTTAACAATGACAGTACTATTATTGTTGATATTGACATTGACATCTACGTTGTTTTTGCATTGATGTCGATGTCGATGTTCATATTGATGTTTCCCTTGACATTGACATTGATGTTAACGTTCACCTTAACATTGATGTTGACGTTGATGTTAACATTTACATAGACGTTCATAATAACGTTCATATTGACGTTGATATTGACATTCACATAGACGTTGATATTGACGTTGACATAGACATTGGCGTTCACGTTAACATTGACCTTCACATTCATGTTCACATTAATGTTGAAGTTCTCTCTTACTCTTACACTTATGTTGAAGTTAATGTTAACGTTTATGTTGACTTTGACATTGACATTCAGTTTAACGTGTATCTTGATGTAGATGTCCATACTGACATTCGCGTAGATGTTGATGTTGAAAATATCATTGATGTTCACGTTGACGTTCACGTAGATGTTGACGTTCATGTTCACGTTGACATTCACACTGACGTTCACGTTCATGTTAACATTTCTCACTACTTCTTACGCTTAGGTTGAAGTTCATGTTTATGTTAAAGTTTATGCCTACTCTTACGTTTATGTTGATGTTGGTGGTTATGTTGACCTTGACATTCACATTGTCGTTCACATTTATGCTCACTTTGTCGTGTACGTTGATATTTGACGTTCATATTAACATTGACAGTGACATTCATATTGACGCTCACATTGACATTGACGTTCTCTCAAACTCTTACGTTTAAATTGACGTTTATGTTGACATAGACACTAACATTGAAGATGATGTTTACATTGACATTCCCCGACCCTTGCGTTTAGGTTGACATTGATGTTGACGTTTACATTTATATTGATGTTAACACTAATGTTGACATTTATGTTTACATTTACGTTGACATTGACGTTCATACTTTGACATTGCTATTGACTTTCACGTGGATGTTGACGTTCACGTTCATAATTACATTGACGTTAAATTTTCATTGACGTTGACATTTACATTGACGTTGACATTGACATTGATGCTCATGTTTACATTTACATTGACATTTATGTTCTCATTTATTTTGACGTTCACATTAACCTTGACGGTCACATTTACATTGACGTTAAAATTTACATTGTCGTTGACGTTCACGTTAAAATTGATGTTAAAGTTCATGTTAATGTAGACCTTGACGTTTATGTTGGCATTCACATTCACATTTATGGTGATTTTGACATTAACATTGACGTTAAAGTTCACAATCAATTGACATTGATGTTGACATTGACGATTACATTAACGTTTATGTTGATGATGACATTGAAATTAACATTGACGTTGACACAGACATTCACAAAAATTTTGACATTTACATTCATGTTGATGTTGACATTGACATTACCATTGTCGTTGATGTTAAATTTGACGTTGACATTTACGTTGATGTTGATGTTGACGTACACATCGACATTTACCTTGACATTGATGTAAATGTATAACTTGATATTTATGTTAACGCTCATGTTCACATTGACGTTCATGTTGACATTCACGTTCACATTTACATTGACGTTGACGTTCACATTTACGTCGTTGATGTTACAATAACACTACCGTTGTTTTTTATGTTGACATTGACATCTACATTGACTTTGACGTTCACCTTAACGTTGACATTGACAACAACATTCATGTTCGCATTCCCCTTGATGTTGATGTTGATGTTGACATTCACCTTGACAATGACGTTGACAATGATATTCACATTTACGTGGATGTTGATGTTCAAGTTGAGATTGATGTCCACGTTCACATTGATATTGAGAATGATGTTTACGTAGACGTTGATATTAACGTTCACTTAGACATTGACCTTCAAATTAACAATGACATTAACATTGACGTTCACATTAATTTAGAAATTCTCGTTGATCATTATGTTTATGGTGAAGTTGATGTTGACGTTTATCTTGACGTTGATATTGACATTCACGTTGATGTGTATATTGACAAGATGTTCATATTAACATCCACGTAGATGTTGATATTTACATTTATGTTGATGTTGACATTGACGATCACGTTCACTTTCATGCTGACGTTGGCGTTCACTTTCACGTTGACGTTCACATTGACGTTCATATTAACGTTAACATTGTCGCCTAATCTTACATTTAAGTTTATGTTGACGTTGATTTTGATTTTCACGTTGAAGTTTAAGTTAATGTTCATGCTGACATTGACATCAGATATATGTTGACGTTCACGTCAACGTTCACATTTAGATTGACATAATCATTCATGTTGACTGTTACATTTACGTTGACATTAATATTTATGTTGATGTCGATGTTTACGTTGAGGTTGATGCTTATGTTTAATTTTATATATATGTTCATGTTTACGTTCTCACATTCACATTGACGTTCAAATTTACATTAACGATGACATTGACATTAACGTTGACGTTCATGTTGATCTAAAGTTTACGTTTACATTTACATCGACGTTCACGTTTACATTGATATTCATTATCATTTATTTTAACATTCACGTTGTCATTGACGATTACATTGACACTGATGTTGACATTGACAATCCTGTTCACTTTCACGTTCATGTTCACATTAATGCTGACGTTTAAGTTTATGTTGACATTGACGTTGACATTAATGTTTATGCAATCGTTTACATTTAGGTTGACGCAGAGATTGATGTTAAACTTCAAGCTTACATTGACGTTCACATTCACATTGATGCTGAAGTTTATGTAGACGTTCACGTTTATGTTGATGTTCACATAGACATTGACATTAACTTTCATTTAGTCATTTACGTTTATGTTGACTCTATTGTTGATGTTGATGATGACGCTTACATTGACGTTCTACCACACGCGGGTCGTAGAACCTAGATGTGACCGGCATTGTTAACAACTCAGAGGTTGCAGACAAGACTCTTCTCACCTTTCATCACAATAGTAAAGTTAAAATTTGCGGAAAATTCAAAAGAGTGATATATTGACAATTCAAAATAAACAACCATCTATTAATAGATTTAATATTGAAATGAAGATTTCATAATGTCTTTAATAGTTACCAAACCGGTCTTAAAACAAATGCTTGAAAAAATGTTTAAAAGGAAACACTAGGGACCACATCCACTAGTTATTTCTAATCTCTAAAGCTAGATTATAAAGCATAGGCATCCTCAAAGTCAAGTGGACCTACCAATGTCTGAAGGTACTAGTCTAAACAACTTCAACTAATCTTCAATCTTCTTCAAGGACCTGCACCTATAAAAATAGTAATTGTATATGGGTTAGTACAAACTTGTACTAAGTATGGGTGTATATGCATAAACACATAAGTACTATGCATGATCAACGAAAGCTCTTCCTATAGCAACATGTCGTTATTGAAGAGTGAAGTCACTTCACATTCCTAATTCGTTATTTATAAATCATGTTATGAATGTGACATATTTTCATGCATCTAAAGCACACATCTTATATTCTATATGAACATAAGACCTTGGAATCATGAACAATAATTTTAGAACAACTCAAGCAAAATTTAATATTTTTGCTCCCTTTAGGCCAAGAGCTCATTGTCCCAGACTTAGTTTATTTTTAAGTCTTTTAATATTTTTGTTGTGTAGTTCAATGATCATCTTTGATCATATGTTTTACTTACGAGTGCAATGATTAATTTTAGTCTCATATCTACAATTAATCAAGTAAGTACTCCAAAATACTAAGGAAATTATTTGATTACCTTACTCAGAAGTTGTTCTTTCCATTCTAGTTAAATTTGGAAGTCTTTATAAGCCAATCTTTATTAGATATGCCTATGATTTGATCATTTGCATAATATAAAGATGCTGAGGCATATATTCACACTCCAATGGATGAGTGATTATGTTTTGCTCTCCTTTATTGGCATAAGCCAATAACTGTTAAAACGTCATTCTTATTAACACTGATTATTTGATATACTTATGCTTTCGCTTACTAAGTTAACTTTGAAGTTACATTATATTTTAATTTATCTCATGTTAACTTTGAACATTATAGGTTGACTTAGGATATTCTTTTAAGTCTTCCATTGGGATGTTTCTGTGCAATGACGAAGAATGACTTATATCATTACTTAGTTTAACCTAAATCTTTGGTAATCCTATACAAACACCCCTCATCATACTAGTTCATTCTTTCTTTTTTACTTACTTTCTTTGAGAAATATTTAGCATTTAACCGACATAGATCATGTTAGCTAACATGAAATTCAGTGTCTTCCCCACACTGAAAAGAGGTGGTTCACCGGCAAAAGTGAAATCTAAGACTTCCCAGCTTTCATAGGTTGATATACTAGCTAGTAAGCTACACAGGAGACAATGTTCAAAGACTAAGATAATTTCGAGACCCTTATCCACCTTGGAGGTAGTCTCATCTTATAGGGCTTGCATGTACTTCTACAAGCTCCTTACTAGTCTATCGGTTCTACTCTCAATTTATTATACTTTACAACTTTTAGAGTTGACTCATACACTATAGATGACTTGTCATCCCTCTTTATACTTGATGAATGTGAACTTAAATCATACATTATCATTATGGTATGAAAGAGACATGTCTCACGATTTCTAACACACTCTTATGTGAGTATCTTTAACAGAATTGTTTCGGTGCAAGTCAGACTTGTCTCAATTCCTTTAACTCCGCATACTATATCACTTTCTTAACTCATTAGATATTAGTTATTTCATTACTTACCTTATCTTACTCAATTTTTTTGGTAGTCTGGTACCATTTTTTATGAAAATTATATGGACTTATTCAATATGCTACAATGTTCATAAGTTCATTTAGATAGGGTATTTTGGGACTTGTCCTAGTCATTGGCATAGCATAGGTTATGAGTTCATTGAGTTACATCTTTTCAAGTCAATGTTTAACATGTATTTGGCCTTACAAGAAACATCATAATTTACATTGGCCATATAAGATTGGTATGACTTAGTCATTGGCCAATTTATTATATATTTTTGAAATAATATTGTTTGCCAACTTATTGGCATAAACCAAACTTTCACTAAACACTTGCCATGATATTATCACTAGCAAAGTCAATTAACTTCATGTATATACTAAAGTAATCTCATGATTTTAAGCAAGCAAACTTTTTACATTTGATTATCTTATAAAAACAATTCACTTCTTAGTTTTGCAAAGCGATAAAGTTGATTTGGCATTGAAGATTCATTAACTAGTTTTTATTTTCATTATTTTTACTTCTTGGAAACATTGCATCCCAAAAACCTACAAACATATCTACTGAAACACACATAGTAATCGAAACGTTCATTCATTTATACAGTAAACTAAATTTCATAAATTAATTATAACAATTTCATCTTCTCGAGCACAATTGGAAATAACAACAATTATTTTTTCATGTAAATGACACTCTAATCATACGAATCTAACTTGTAGGTCTCATTTGACATTATCATATCACAAAAACCTTCACACAATGATCAGTTAGCACCACATACCAAAAAACAACCTCGATATTCACATTATACATACTACTATAATCCAAAATAGGGAGAACTAGGGAGATGAACATTCGACAATTTCATTAGAAACTACTCTAGTTTAGGTTTTCTTGAATACAAAACGTTTGAAAAGCTTCTTGGGGAAAGGAAACCATGAGAGAAACCTTTACCTTACTGAAGGATTGAATCTACAAAAATCATCGTGTTATTTTGAAGAAAATCTTGAAGAATTGCTTTGAAATCTCTTAAGGAGAACCGAGATCATTTTTTTCCTTGGTTTGTTCACTATTTTCAGTTGTGGGTTTCTACTACATAAATGTGAGTCGAAAACTTAGGAACTGAATATTGAATAATTCAACTTAGGCTAATTAACTTAATTAAATAAATCAATTAGCTAATTACCAAAACGCCCCCTCCTAAATTAACTAGAAATAGGAGAACATTTGACTTTGCCAAATTCTGAAAATTCTCCAAGTGTCTCAGGTTTGACCATTAATTTAATTTAATTAATTAAGTTGCTAATTGAATTAATCAACTGACATAGGGTAATCACTAAAGTACCCATAAGTCAGTAGGACCATAACCAACAATTTTGGACCATCCAAGGTTAGGTACTAGAATGTTTCTTTAGTTAGTTACTCGGCTAGACTCACCTGGTTAGGTCTTCTAATTTTGGGAACCCTAGTTAGTTCATTTTAATTAGTCCTAGGTTTTTTATATAGTTATTTATGTTAGCTAGAGCATAATGTGAGTTAGGAATCTCGGACCCACGTGACTTGACCCGACGCATGTCGGCCCCCTAACTTCCCTAAGCGAATTGGTTGGGCATGGTCGCTTGGTCTCTCGACAGGTAGCACATGTGCTTGCACATGTGTTGTTGTGCACTTTCCTAATCGTTCACTCTGTAGTTTAACTTGGGAAGTTCACATCTTTTCCCGAGGATCCTAACTATGTCCTTGGGCACTTCTTTATGTACATGATCATTTTCAATGATTATGTGCTATTGTACCTAGACTTGACACTTGGATGCCTTGTACCTAATGTGTGTAAGATAAGAAGTCGAAAAATTTAGTATAGGTTCTTCATTACATGTACAATTCCTAAATATGTTTGGATCGAATCATTTGAACATCATAGTATATCTTAATTACTTGTTAATACATAGAGATTGGCTTACACCCTTAAGCCAATATTCTCTAACATTCCTAATTATACTCAATATTGGGCATTGGGGTTCCTAGGTACCCCAATACATATTCTTAAAACCCAATAGACTCTTCACTAGACAAGTACATTTTTTCTACAATTTTACACCTTCACGTTCGTAACAATTATGATTTTAATATTCACGGAGTCATTAATGTTTACTTTGAAGCTGATGTTGATGTTTACGTTCACGTTGATGTTTACATTGACGTTGCTGTTGATGTTGACGTTCACATTCACGTTGATCTTGATATTGATGTTCACATCGATGTTGATATTAGTGTTCACATTGACATTAACATTCACATTCACGTTTACATTCACATTGACTTTTACATTGACATTCTAGTTGACTCTTACGTTGACATTCACGTTCCCGTTAACATTTACATTGACGTTCACGTTGTCATTGACTTTTTCGCTAACATTGACATTGATATTAAATTGACGTTGAAGTTGAAATTGACGTTTATATTTTCATTGACGTTCACATTGACGTTGAGGTTTATGTATATATTGATGTTTACATGTACATTGATGTGGAAATTAATATTTACATTAACTTTGAAAGTCACGTTGACATTGACATTCATATTTACGATGTTGTTGATGTTGACATTCACATTGATGTTGACATTTGCATTTACATTAAAGCAAATGTTGACATTTACGTTTATGTTAATGTTGATATTGATGTTAACTTTGACGTTTATGTTTATGTTAATGTTCACGTGGACATTAACATTGACGTTGGCATTAGAGATCACGTTGACATTTCCATCATGTACGTTTGTATTCACCTTGATATTTATGCTTATGTTGGTATCCACCTTGACGTTTACAATGATGTAGACATTTATATTAATGTTCACGTAGATGTTAACATTGACTTTTACGTTGATGTTAATATTAACGATCACATTGACATTCACGTAGACGTTGACATTCATGTTCGTGTTGACATTCACATTGAAGTTCATGTCGACGTTGACATTCTCGCTGATTTGTACATTTAGGTTGATGTTAAAGTTTATGTTGACATAGACTTTGACATTCACATAGATGGGTACATTGACATTGATGTTGACGCTGATATTGATGTTGTGTTCACATTTATACATAGACGTTGTTTTTGATATTAACATGGATTTACGTTGATGTTGACGATGATGTTGATATTTTTATTAACGTTCATATTTTTATTGACGTTCATGTTAACATTCATATTTACGTTAACATTCACGTTGACGTTGAAACTGCCGTTAGCGTTGATGCAGATTTTTATATTGACGTTCACATTTACATTGACGCAAATGTTGATGATTACATATGCCTTGACGTTAATGTTGACATTCTTATTAATGTTGATATTAGTGTTGACGATGGTGTTAACGTTTCCATTGGCATTGACGTTTATATTTACATTCACGTTCACGTTGACATTGACGTTGACATTTATGTTGATGGTGATATTTACAATCATTTAATATATACATTGACGTTGACATTGATGTTTTTATTATGATTTACGTTGATGTTCATATTGACGTTGATCTTTACATTAACATTGACGTTGACGGTGATGTTCACACAAATAATAATGTTTATGTTCATGTTGATGTTGACGTTGACGTTAATATTGTTTTTGATGTTGACTTGTAAGTTTACATTTATATTGATGTTTACATAGACGTCATTCACCTTGACATTGATGTTGACGTTCACCTTGACATTTACATTAACATTCATGTTTATATTGATGTTGACATCATATACGTTGATGTTCACATTTATGTTGATGTTCAAGTTGACGTTCATGTTCAGGTTGATGTATATATATATGTTCATGTGGGCGTTCACGTTGGCGCTAACATTGATGATCACATTCATGTTCACTTTAACATTGACATTCATGTTGGCGCTGCATTCTCGCTAAATCTTTTGTATAGGTTAAAATTTATGTTGACTTTTATGTTGACATTCACGTTGACATGTACTTTGACATACACATTCATGTTGACATTCAGAATCACGTTTATGTTGATGTTCACGTAGACATTGATGTACATTTTTAATTGACATTCACATTGACGTTCATATTCGCGCTGACTTTTACGTTTAGGTTGACTTTCACGTTTATGTTGATTTTAATGTTGATGTTGATTTTGATGCTGATGTTGATTTTGACGTTGACGTTTATGTTTATGTTGAAGTTCATGTTTATACGTTAACGTTCTTGTAGACGTTAATGTGGAAGTTCACTATAAGACCCCAAAATAAGATAGGGTGTCTATATACCTACATATTTTTCTTAAGGTTATAAGGTCCTAAAAGGACATATAATATGGTTTAGAGGCAGTTTGTAAAATTGAAATGATTTTGAAGTCAAACGTCAACGGACGACTAAAACGTTTGACAACTAGTCACTTATGTACTTCATGTGTTTATGCATTATTATAATTGTTTTTCATGAGATTTTGATCCTCTAAATTGTTATAATTATGTTTAATGATAGTATATGATATTTGGAGAAGTTTGGAGGTCAAATGCCCAATAACGTCCAAGGCGTTCGAAAGATAGCCCCTTAGTCATTCATCGTATGTCATGATGGGGCTTGGACTGTTTGGACGTCTTATAGGTTTTTTGTTTTATGAAATTTATGTTGAGGGTATATAACTTGTTAAGGTTTGTAACCACATTGGAAACGTCCAGGTACGACTGTCATGACCCCAAAGCACCCCGTAGAAATAAGGGAGAACCCTCGTTTTGTGACGGGGCGTACTAGACCCTTTGGGGTCTTTTACAAGCCCTTTACTATCGTTCATCACATAAGACATGAAAAGTAGTGCAGAAATTTAAAACATTTCATGAACAATTAATAAAAGAAAATCTTTCATAAATAAACTTTATGACATGACATAATAGACATAATATCTTAAGGACATGGCCCTCTACAATAAAGTAAAATACATAACAAGTCTTTAAATAAAAACTAATAAAAGGACTATGCCCTCGAATATATGAGGACATACTTTGACTTGAAAGAAACTTCCTCAAGCTCTTCATTGTAGCCTCCAAACCTTCAAAAGCTTCCAACCTATACTTAAATAGTATAGAAAAGTATGGGGTTAGTACAAAACAATGTACTAAGTATGATATATACAAAAACTTGTAAAAAGGGACATTTTAGTAAAACTAGCTTTTCATGCAATTTAAGTAAAACATTCATGAATACAAAGGAAAAACATCGTACTAACCATCATTTACAAATTAGATAACCATCATTTACAAATTAGATAAGAATTCCCATAATTTTAAGCCAACAAGAACATTATAGTAAAACCGACCTGACCTTCATAGTGAACTCCTTAAGCATTTACAGTAAATACATTTGAACATTGACAATGAATCATTTCAGGCATTAACAATAAATTCAACTTAAGCAATAATAATTAACTATCCTACATTAAATGAGTGAATTTCCAAGGCCAAGCGAAAGAGAAAGTGAACTCATTTTCCTTAAGAGTTTCCCTACCATGGAATTATCCTAAGACTCACTAGGGAAAGATATGGAGGAAGTATGCATGTGCCTCCTCCAATAGAAACCAAAGCAACCCACAAGACCACCCCTTTAGGCTTACTCAACTTGGGAGAAACAAGCCCATCAATCAATGACAAGACATTGAAAGACACCCAACAAACAAACAAAGTCTTCCCTTTCATAATGTCTACTTAGTGCAATGAGTAGATAGCATCCCATACCGCCACCTACCCTAAGTAGTACATTATTTTAGAAGGTTTGGAACCAAGTATTCCACTTCGGAAGGTCCTACCTAGTGCAATGAGTAGATAGCGTCCCATACCACAACCTACCCTAAGTAGTACTTTTTTTGGACAACTTAGTTCAATCAATTCTTTGTGGGTCATTTTCTTAATCGACATAGACCATGAGAGCTTGATGTGGAATCCCAATATTAACCCCTTTCGGATGAATGATCCTCACTTTCCTAGAGTAAGGTCATGCTTCATAGCTTTTACATGGCTTTCCCAATAGATACACCTATGTGGACAAATAGTTAATTGTTAAGGAGATTGCTACTAAGTAACTCATTCTCTACTAACGAGGAGTACTCATGTTAAGAGGTAATTTAGAAATACAACATCTCAACTCACAAAGTGTAATCTACTCTCCTTAATATCCTCTCTGTGCTAGGCATAACGCCCCACAAATTTCATAACATAGTAGTCTATCATAGGAAGATCACTAAGAATAGAGAAGTTGCTAATAGACACCACATCTCAACTCACGAGGTGTGTCAACCTCAAGATTCCCATTTTTACTCATGTTGGTATAATACAATCATTAATGTGTGTGTGTGTACAAGTTCACACCATTGTAACAACCCTAAAAATGTATAAGATAAGAAATGCTTAATGTGTTAAGAATGCCTATGATTAGACCAGGGTTCACATAGAGTGATGCATGTAGAACCAGACATCAGAACCCTTTATATAGCCAAGCAAACTAACTTGGGGAGTTATTAGATCTTGTAAAGGTTGGGTACATACATGTAGGCATTTCGAATACGAAGATTTACTTGAAGGAGTCATTACCGGAATTAAAAAGAGAAAGTCTTAGTTTTGGAGAGTCTAGGAGTAAAATAGTTTTTTACAGGCTATGTGTAGTATCTAATTAACAGAAATATACAATTAATTATTTAATTAATAAGATTGAGGGGTATTTTGGGAATAAAGGGCATAAATTGGGCTCTTAATGTGAAGTCTTGCTCCACTCGTGTTCAAACTAGGTGGAACCAATAATTAAATTGATTTTTATTTAAGCTATTGAATTAATGTAATTATTTAATAATTATTATTAATTAACCGATTTAAAATAAATAAAAATCAGATTTTTATTAAATAAACAAAACCTTATTGACTAAGTCCTAGAACTAGACTCTTTAGCCTCCTACCACTCCCACTCTCTCACGTTTATCTCTCAAATGTCACGGTCAATCACTCCTATTCTTTGTCACGTATATTCTCTGCCAAATAAGATTTTAATCAAAAAATAAACCAAGTTTTTCACAATTGAAGAACTCACACGAAATCACAAGAATATAAACATTAATCACATACTAGGCTAAGGGAGGTTGTTATTTGAGTGGAGTTGATATTTAGGAGGCTTAGACATGTTATTGGGTGAAGATCTTGGGCAGAAAGTCAAGATTTTAACTTCAAAAAGTTTTGGGTTCTCTTTTCTCTTGGTCCCTTTCCCAAGATACCCCTTAAGGTTTCGAATATTTATTCCGAAAAGTACAATTGTGCCCGTTGCATGTCCCTGTCACTAGCTTCCATTGAATCATAGGTTAGTTATATTTTCAGGTAGAAAACTGGGGATGAAACGTTTTTTTGTGATGATTATGTGTTTATATGTATTGTTGAAATTAGGTGACATATGTCCATGTTTCCAAAAATGTAACTACATGTGTATGTGTGTGTGCTGTCATGGATATTGTTCATGGTTTTGGACTTGAAATTGCATGATATTTCTTTATATTTCATGTACACAGGTTGATGTAAATGTGATGTTCATATGAGGGTAAATTTAGCTTATTTCAGGTATAATGTCTTCGCTAAACGAATACATGAAGACGCACCTACAACTTTCTAAATGCACTATGACATTCCCCTAAGAACTAAGGTGTAACTTGATCAAAAGAATGCTGAAAATTTTTTTAAAAAAATAAGCTTCTATTGATGAATTGCAGTCACCAAAGGGGGTTCAAAATGTTGAAAAAAGATTAATTGAAACAAGTTAGTTCATGGAGGATTGAAGTCGTCACCTCAAAATGTTAAAAACCATGAAAATAAAGAAGTAAAATGAAATGTGGTGAAGGGGATTCAAACCATGGTATTGGCGGGAAAATGTACTTTAAAAGAAAAAAATTAAGAAATGAGAGGAGTGAGATTTGAACCCACCACCTCTCAATCAGATATATTGAAGAGTAAAAGAAAAAAAAAGTGAAGTATGGGAATCGAACCCATGACCTCTAGGTAGTGAAGGAGAGTAAAGAAAATGAAAGAAAAGAAATATGAGGCGTTTGAATGAAACCCACGACCATTAGGTAGTGAAGGAGAGTCAAATAAAAGGAAATAAAAGAGATGTGAGGCGTGGGAATCGAACCCAAGACCTCCTAGGAAAATTTAAGGAGATAAATTAAAAGAAATTATAGTGGGGGCTACGGGGGTTTGAACCCACAACCCCTTGGCCATGGAGAAGAATTTAAAGGCAATGAAAATAGAAGGTAAAGAAGGTTGTGGGGGTTCGATCCCATATATCTTAGTTCCATTAAGAGAAAAATTAAGGGAAAAATAAAATGAAAGAATTGGGACTCAAACTTGGGTCGCCAAGGCGTATGGACCAAACCAAAATGAATGAAAAAATGTAAGTGTTGTTCATGGGATTTGAAAATTGGGTTCCCTTGCAATAATTCCTTATCATTACTTAAGTCATACGTGAATTAAATGTTCAAGAATAATGTTGCCTACTTATATCGAAATTTATTACTAGATACTGTCTTAAAATTGACATTATATATATGAAATATAACTTAAAATCAATGTAAGTGAAGTTAGCTAGGGATCTATGTTCTTTTACTTTCCAAGTATTTGATGTGTTGTATTATGTTGTATTCAGATCTTATAGGGAACTTGTACATTGTTTCTGACATGTTTAAGTAAACTTTCTTGCATATAAGGTGTTATGAATGTTCTAAAATTTCCGCTAAATTTACTATGTTGTTGGGATAAATTATAACTATGGGCTTGTATAAGACCTCCAAGAGGTCAAGTACGCCATATTTCTTCTAGGGGGTGCTCCCTAGTCGTGACATTCACATTTATGTGGATGTTGATATTCACATTCACGATGACATAAATGTTCACATTGACATTGACATTGAAGTGGACGCAGACGTTTACATTTATGTTGATGTTGACGTTAAAATTTACATTGATGTTCACAACGACGTTGACATTAATATTTATGTTGACATTAATATTTACGTGGATGTTAATGTTAACGTTCACGTTGATGTTTACCATAACGTTTATATTGATATTGAACACTTACAGTGATATTGACGTTCACGTTGACATTAAAGTTCACAATTATTAGACGTTGTTGTTGAAGTTCACATTGATGTTTACATTGATGTTGATATAAATATTCACATTGACGTTGACATTAACGTCGATGTTCATAATGACGTTTACATTCACAAAAATGTTAATATTTACGTTCATGCTTATGTTGACATTGATGTTACCATTGTCATTTACGTTGACGTTGACATTGACGTCGACATTGAAATCAATGTTAACTTACATGTTGATGTTCACCTTCACGTTGACGTTAACATTCACCTTGATATTTATGTTGATGTTCACGTTCACATTGAAGTTGACATTCACATTCACATTTTAGTAGATGTTTATGTTCATATTTATGTGATGTTCACTTTCACGTTCATATTGATGTTAATGTAGACGTTTAAGTTGGAGTTCATGTTGGTGTTAACTTTGACGAGCAAGTTGAAGTTCACATTGACGTGAATTTTCACGTACACGTTGACATTCACATTGATGATCACATTGAAATTGACATTTTGCTTACACTTACGTTTATGTAGACATTGATGTTTATGTTTACGTTGACATAAACATTTATGTTGACGTTCTCGCTGGCCTTAATATTCTTATGGATGTTCACATTTATGTCGAAGTTCACATTTACATTGACGTTGACATTAACACCAACATTGATGTTCACGATCACGTTGATGCAGACATTTACATTTTCATTGATGTTCATGTTCATGTTTACACTGACTTTGACAATTACATTAACATGGACATTCACATGACGTTAAAATTCACACTGTCATTGACATTGATGTTCACGTTATAGTTCACATTGGCATTCGCATTAACGTATAGTTTCACCTTGACATTGACATTGACGTACACGTTCATATTCACGTTGATGTGTACATTGATGTTGACATTCACATTGAAATTCGCCTAGACATTAATGTTGACGTTAACATTGGCGATCACATTAACGTTCACATAGACATTGACGATCACGTTGATATTCACATTGATGTCGATCTTTATGTTAATATTAATATTGACTTTGACTTTGACTTTCATGTTAACATTTACGTTGACGTTGACATAAACATGTACATTAACGTTTATATTGATGTTCACATTTATACATTGATGTTGCCTTTGATGTTCACGCGAACGTTTATATTTATGTTCACATTGTCATTCATGTTCACATTTACATTGATGTTCATGTTCATGTTGAGTTTACATTCTTGTTGATGTGCACGTTGATGGTGACGTTTACATTTATTTTGACATTTACATTTATGTTAATGTTGACTTTGACGTTCATATTAACGTTGACATTCACATTGACGTTGATGTTAGCATTGACTTTCATGTTAACATTTACGTTGACGTTCATGTTTTCTTTCACATTTACTTTTATGGTTACATTAATGTTGACTTCGATGTTCATAATCAATTGACATTGACATTCACCTTTATGTTCTTGTTTATGTTGTTGTTCACATTGACATTGATGTTGAACCTGACATTCACATAAATGTTAACGTTTATATTAACTTTAATATTGTCGTTGACGTTAACATTATCATAGTTGTTGACATAGACAATGACGTTCACATTTATTTATATGTTGACATTCATATCGACCTACATGTTGACATTCACCTTGATGTTGAATTTAATGTTGAAGTTCACATTGATGTTTATGTTGACGTTCAACCAAACATTGAAGTTCACATGCACGTTTACAATCGCATTGACATTACCATTCATACTTACTCTTACGTTTATGTTGACATTCACTATTACGTTGAGGTTTATGTTAAAGTTGATGTTTATGTTGGCATTGACACTCACTCTAACGTTGATGCTTTCATTTACGTTGATGTTGACCTTCATGTTTACATTGACACTGACGTTGACGATCACATTAACATTGACGTTCACATTGACATTGATGTTAAAGTTCACACTTTCATTGACAATGATGTTCATGTTCACGTTCACGTTGGCAATCGCATTAACGTATACCTTCACCTTTACATTGACATTGACGTACACATTCATGTTCATATTGATGTGTACATTGATGTTGACATTCATATTGAAGCTAACCTAGACATTGACGTTGACGTTAACATTGACGATCACGTTAACATTCATGTAAACGTTGACGATCATGTTGACATTCATATTAACGTTCATGTTTATGTTGATATGAATGTTGACTCAGAGGTTGATTTCTTTGTTGAACTTTACATTGATGTTGACATTAACGTTTGCATTGACATTTACATTGACGTCACATTTATACATTAATGTTTCCTTTAATGTTCATGTGGACGTTCATATTTATGTTGACATTGTCATTCACGTAAACATTATCATTGACGTTCATATTCACATTGATGAAGAGATTTACATGTATATTGACGTTCACATTTACATTGATGCTGACTTTGACGTTCATATCGACATTCACATTAACATTAACGTTGATGTTAACTTTGACATTTCCGTTATCATTGACGTTGATGTTCATGTTGTCATTCCCATTCACATTTTGGTTATGTTGATGTTGATGTCCTGTTCACAATCAGTTAAAGTTGACATTCACGTTCACGTTGATGTATATGTTACTGTTGATTTTTACGTTGACGTTGACGTTCACATTGATGTTTATGTTGATGTTCATGTTGACATTGATGTTGATATTGATATTCACACAAATTTTGACATTTATATTTAACTTTAATATTGTCGTTGTCGTCGACAATGACATTAATGTGTACATTGATGCAGACATTCATATCGACGTACATGTTAACATTCACGTTGACGTTGATGTTGATGATGACGTTCACCTTCATGTTGATGTTGACGTTCAACCAGACGTTGATGTTCACATGCCCGTTTACAATCACATTGATGTTAACATTTATGTTAACTCTTACGTATATGTTTACATTCACGATTACATTGGAGTTTATGTTGGCGTTGACACTCACTCAAACATTGATGCTTTCATTTACTTTGATGTTGACTTTAACATTTATACGCTCACATTGACGTTTATTCTCACATTTACATTAATGATTACATTGACATTGACGTTGATGTTGAGGTCATGTTTACCTTTTTATTTACATTGACGTTCACATTTATGAAGTTTTTTATGTCTACGTTGACACTAAGGTTAATGTTATTGTTTACACTTACGTTCACGTTGATGCTGACATTTATGTTGACATTCACTTTTACATTGGTGTTGTCATTAATGTTCATGTATCATTTATGTTTACGCTGATGCTGATGTTGATATTTACATTTATATTGACATCCATGCTTAAGTTGGCGTTGACATTCACATGGACTCTGACGTTTATGTTAACGTTCACGTTTATGTTAATGGTCATATTTACGTTGAAGTAAATGCTCACGCAGTTGTTGGCGTTTACATTGACGCTTATGATGATATTGATGTTGATCTTAACATCCACATTCTCGTTCATGTTGACAATCACATTTATGTTGTTGTTCATGTTGATATTGACATTGACGTTCATGTTGACATTGATTTTAATATTAACTTAGATGTTGACGTCAGCATACACATTGACGTTAACATTTATGATCATATTGATGTTGATGTTTATGTTGACATTCACATTGACGTTCATATTGACATTTTCACTTACTCTTACATTGGCTAAAACACCCCGTATCCAAAACAGACCATAAAGAAGTTTTTTAGAAAATATTCAGGTGCAATCGATGGACGATAGCCTGACCCATAATCCGTTCTGCTCATCCGTTGATGTAGTAAGAAACCCCCAAAAATCTTAGCCCAAAAAAATTTGACTAAGCGTTAAACGACGGACGGACCTAAGGTCCGTAGTCTGTGTTTGTCGATCAACACTCCATTTATACATTCTATTATATGAACAACGATTGAACAACATGGATCGTTGTTCGAACTACGGTCCATAGGTTGAAATTAATAGACAGATATGGGGGAGCTATACAGTTGGATCAGCTTCAATTGATTATAGTTCTTAGCACAAAATTAATTTAGTGTCCCATGACATACCGACAGATAGGTAATTGTATTAGTTTTCCAAAGGCACTGAACTTGCAAAAATAAAACACTGAATATAATGTTATGCCCGTTTTGGTAAAGGCCTGTCGTACAAATCCAGCCTACAGACCCAAACAACGGATGGTCGATTGAACGAAGGACGGTCAAGCTAGGTCGTCATTTGCTCTAATGACAATAAACTCAGGGGTCTTTTGGTCTTTTCCCACTTTGTTTAAACCCTAAGGTACATCATTTTTATCCTAAATCATCGGATTTTAGTAAGCTAAAGCCTAGAAACATAACTAAAACTTACCTATGTTATATCATCAATCAATAAGTTAGAAAATTAGAAGCAAGAAGGGAGAAAAATCTCAAGAACCCTATTTCAAGTATGCAACAAAGTTCCAGCCCAAAATTTGAATATTTCTCTATGAATTTCATCACTTGGTATGTGGTATTCACTAGTAGGTTTATTTCACCCATTGGTTCCCTAATTTTCAATGAGTTTTTTATTCTCTTATCATGGTAAAAACTAGGGTTTCTAGTTGCTTGATAGAACATCATGAATTCATTAAAATATATGTTCCAAATCAAAATGTTAAGCTATAATTTAGTTTATCACTTGAATTTTAAATACCTAGTTACATATTTCTTTAATTCTTGAATTACACATGCTAGGTTAGATATTTCAGTTATTTTGTTATACATGCCTTGTTGTTGACACATCATTATCATATTAAATATTGCATCTAAGTTTACATGTTAAGTTTTGAGGTATCTAGTATTTATAGAAATTCAGACATAATGAGTCAACTATATAAAACAACGGGAGTAGCATAATACTTAGTTGGACTAGGGTTTACCGTACCCAAATAGTCCCAGAACGACTAGCCAAGTAGGTTGTAAGTCCCCTATGTGGGAATTATTTTAATAATTACGCCAACATGACTTTGTACCTCTTTCAGTGTATATTGAGTCATCTCGATGGGGCGTATACATCAATCTTCACATTTAGCTCATGTGGTTTTACTATCTGACGCATACATGCGCTACATGTTCTCGTGATGAAGTTAAGGTTCTCAGCATCCACATCACGCTTACTTAGATTTTATATCTCTAATTCAGCTTATTTAGTTGTGAGTCCTCATTCATAGAGGACAATATCAATGAGTTCATTTAAGCCTTTTAGTCATTTAGTTTCAGTTTTTTCTAGACTTAGGTGCGGCTTGTCCGAGCATTTCTAGTAAGTTACAGGCATATTTAAGACATAGTTACTTTCATCTTAGTATTGAGTTAATATATCCTTTGTGTTAAACTCATTGTTTTTCAAATATCTTAGTTATACAATATGGGTAGTCCCCATCTTTTAAGTCTAAATTATGATTTAGCTTCCGCATTTAGTTTATATCTTTGGTATTCTCATGATCATACCAGAAGGGTTAGCATGGGATAACATGTGGTCCTAGGAACCGTGTATGCGTCTGGGGGTAGCTCGGTGCGTGAAAAAACATTGTATGAAAGCACTAGGTTTAGGAGTTATATCATGTGTAAAGAGACACACTAAGTAGAGTCCTTTTCATGTGTATGAGGTGCACCATATCTAATGAGAGAGAGTCTATGAAATGTTTTAGAAAAATTTCACTTTGTTGTTACTTTTATCGTGCGTAAGGTATGATCATATCCGTTCTAACCTGACATTCTACATTTCAGATAATGCTCCCTCGTAGAGATAACGCTAGAAATTCGAATTCCTGGAATGCAAGTCACTGGGAACGATTCAGGTAAGTTAGCATCATACTAGTTGAAGGATGTTGCTCATATCTGGTACACGCAGTGGAGGGAAAATATAGGTGCAAATACAACTCCCATCACTTCGGATTGCTTCGGGGAGACTTTTCTCGACAGGTTTTTCCCAGTAGAGTTGAGAGAAGCTGTAACGACCTGTTTAGTCGTTTTGAGCAGCAGATTTTATTCTGGAAAAACAGGCTGAGGCAAGGGACCCCACGACGTACCGTCATGGGCACGACGGACCGTCGCAGGGTCTCGTTTCAAAACACTTAGAAAATCTGAGATTGGGTACTGAAAATCGACTCTCTGAACTTCGTAACAGAATGGCAGGACGGACCGTCACAGGTGTGACGGACCGTCACAGACCCTTGGTGGAAATTTGGGTCTCTAAACTATGCGACGGACAGCAGGACGGACCGTCGCAGGCGCGACGGCCCGTCACGGGCTACGCAATCCCAGTTCGGGTCGGATTTCTTTATATGTTTTGAGGGACGTTTTTGACTATTCCTGCTTTAATTATAAAGTTAGTGGGTTAATGTTAATAAGTCTAATTACTTGGGGGTTAAAAGAGGTAACCTTAAGTTAATTAGTGGGTTATTATTGCCATCTTTTATTCTTAATTATATACTAGTTAGGGTAAAAGAAAGAGGGTTTGAATAAGAAAAATAAGAAAGAACAAAGAGAGACAGAAAAAGAAAGAGAACGAGTAGAGAGAGAGAGAAACGAAGAGGATAGCAAGGATTCTGAGAAGATAGCTTGTTGATCGCAATTCTTCGGTGGAGGTAGGTTATGGTTATTTTTATGCTATTCGTAGTAGACTCTTAATAGCGAATGATATGTATTGGTAGTATTGTAAACCCTTCTATATGCTTAATTGTATGCTTGCATGAATGTGATTATGTAATTGTTATATAGTAAGCATGATGAAGCTATTGCATCCTGAATCTTGAAAAGAAACCTTAATCTACTTTGTTAATGATGATGCCTTGGTATAAAAGAAGGCTTGATGAAAGAAAGTAGTGAGATTAGGGGATCGGGTGCCACGTTCCGGTACCAGGATAGAACATGAGGATCGGAGTGTCACATTCCAACACCAGGATAGTATATGGATCGGGTGCCACGTTCCGGTACCAGGATAGAATATGGATCGGGTGACACGTTCCGGTACCAGGATAGAATATGAGGATCGGAGTGTCACGTTCCGACACCAGGATAGTATATGGATCGGGTGCCACGTTCCAGTACCAGGATAGAATATGAGGATCGGGTGCCACGTTCCGGTACCAGGATAGAATATGAGGATCGGAGTGTCACGTTCCGACACCAGGATAGAATATGGATCGGGTGTCACCTTCCGACACCAGGATAGAATGAGGAGAGGAGTGTCACGTACCGACACGAGGGGAATAAAGATAATGAATCTTGAAAGATGATAATATATTCAAATCTAATGAACCTAATTCCCAAATGAGTATGATGAGGAGGCGTGAGTCCTCATTGATGTGCTTGGTGTTGTAACCAAGGGTTATGATAACTGTAAATGCTGCATGCTAAGGATTTAGTTGATTTTATGATATTGCTTAATATATATTGTTTTCTATTTTGAGTTGGCTGATTATATCTACTCAGTACCCGTGTTTTGTACTGACCCCTACTTTTATGTTTTCATCTTCTTTATTTGTGGAGTGCAGCAAACGTGCCGTTGTCTTCGACTCAATAGTAATTCAAGCCAGTCTTACTACATCGGAAATTCAGGGTGAGCTAATGCTTCTATCTTGGACTGGATCTTCTTCTTCAAGTCTTGATGCCTTGAACTTCCGGCATGGACTAGCTTCTTATGTATTTTTAGCTTTTAGAATACTCTTAGTTTAGTCATTTGATCATAGATGTTCTTGTGGTGATGTCTTCCAGATTTTGGGGATAATAATAGTTATTGATTTTATTAATGAGTTAACTCTTCCGCATTACTTTTTGTTGATATTATATTGAAATGTTATGGTTTAGATTGGTTGGTTCGCTCACATAGGAGGGTAAAATGTGGGTGCCAATCGCGGCCCGATTTGGGTCGTGACAGAAGCAAAAGCTCAGGAATTCATGGACTTAAGGCAGTGAAACATAACGGTCCAAGAGTATGGGATAAAGTGTAACGAACTCTCCAGGTATGCCTCTCCAATGGTTGCTGACTTCAAGGCTCAGATGAATATTTTTTTGTATGGAGGGTCTGTTTGTGTGAAAACTGAGTGAAGAAATGCTATGTTACTAGGAGATATTAACATCTCTAGGCTATGACTCATGCTCAGCAAGTTGAGTGTGATAATCTTACGGAACAGGCCAAGGAGAATACGAAGGCTACTAACGGAAACTATGAATATTCTCAGCAAAAATCCTGTGGAGGGAATTGCTCCCAGAGTCAGCAAGAGTTTTCAGCTCCAGTCACTTCATCAACTAGTGTTCCATCCTCTAATAAAATGTTAACAAGAATGGTAGAACACTAGGCTCTATGTCTCAATGAATGTTTCAGGCACCAAGAGTTACCACACTTTCCCTAAGTATGGTAAAAACAATCTTGGTGAGTGTCTCGCAGGAAAAGAGGGATGCTTTGGGTGCGTTCAGTATGGTGAAAGGCTTAGAGATTGTCCTTCTAGATAGGGTCAAGAAGGTATAATGGTAGGTCTCAATATACAACTTTATCATAACCAACAAGTCGCCTACTCAGCAGGGTAACTAATCCAGTACATGTGGCGGTCAGAGTCAGAACAGGTTGTATGCTCTTAAGGCTCACCAAGATCAGGATGGTTCTCTTGATGTAATCACTAGTACATTACAAACTTTGACCTTGATTTTTATGCATTTTTAGATCATGAGGATAATCTTTGTTTTGTAACTCCTTACATAGCAGTCCAATTAAGCGTTAGTGTAGAAACTCTCGCAGAACCTTTCTAAGTCTCTACTCCTGCCGGTGACCCCGCTAAAGCTAAACGGTTATACGGAAATTGCCCTGTCACAGTCTCTTTGAAAGTCACCTTAGCAGATCTTGTAGAGTTAGAAATAGTAGACTTTGATGTTATTCTAAGAATGGAGTGGTTACATTATTATTATGCTTCATTCGATTTTTCAGACTAGGATTGTTCGTTTTCAGTTTCTAGATGATCCAATGTTAGAATGGAAAGGTAGTAGTTTAGCGCCTATAGGTCGATTCATTTCTCACCTTAAGGCGATAAAGATGATCTCTAAGGGTTATCTTTATCATCTAGTTTGGGTTAAGGATTGTAGCTCTGAAACCACAACTCTTGAGACAATTCGAGTAGTCGGTGAGTTTTAAGAAGTGTTTCTAGAAGATCTTCCTATAGTCCCTCCTGAAAGGGAAATTTACTGTGTAATTGATCTCCTTCCAGATACCCAGCCTATTTCTATTCCTCCCTACAGAATGGCTCCAGCAGATCTTAAGGAATTGAAAGAACAATTGAAAGACCTTCTAGATAAGGGATCCATCAGACGTAGTATTTCACCTTGGGGTCAATTAGTGTTGTTTGTAAAGAAGAAATTCTCTCACAATGTACATTGACTATAGACAGTTGAATAAGGTCACAATCAACAATAACTATCAAATCCCTAGGATTGACGTCTTGTTTGACAAACTTCAAGGTGCTAGTAACTTCTGAAGGATAGACCTCAGATCGGGTTATCATAACCTTTGAGTCAGAGATAGTCACATTTAGAAAGAAAGCGTTCAGAACTTGGTATGGTCATTATGAATTTCTACTTAAATCATCAGGACTAAACAATGCTCATGCAGCTTTCATGGATTTGATTAATAGTGTGTTCAAACATGTGGAAAAATCTCCTATTGCATATCATTCTCTTCAACCCTCCTAGGCGGTGTCCTCCTCGTATTCAGCTTCCTAGAAACACAAGGAAAACCATAAGAAAAGAGTACTCATAACTTTTAATCTATGGCACCACATAGGAGTAGAAACTAAGGGAAACTCTATCGTCCTGTAGCCACTCTCCCAAGGATGTGTCGAGACTCACATTGACGGTCAAGACTCTACTAGATTTGACTTAATGAGACATTTTGATCCCTAATACTACTTTCACAACCTATGCTCTTATACCAAGATTGTCACACCCTGAGACCACATCGTATAAGATATGGCACTCCTGAAGTGCAACCGGCGTACTCGACCTCTTGGAGGTCTTATACAAGCCCGTACGTATCGTTTATGGAATATAAATAATTAAAAGTAGTGCAGAATTAAATCTTTCCACAAAATATTTTGTAGCCTTTAAAATCTCTCTCACATAAAATCATAAGAAATACTAAGTCTAAATCTCATCAAACCTAGACACAAGAATACTTTTGGGACACGGCCTATACAATACTAATATAGAAATACTTAGTATATTACATTACTTTGAAAATAACAGACAAAAAAGAGATCCATATATGCCCTCGAGTCAATTGAAGACATACTTCAACTTTACTTTTTTATTCTATGATACAAGTCATGCTTCCCAAATTCTCCTCACTTACCAACAACTATAGAGATAGGTAAAAGCATGGAATTTGTACCACATGTACTAAGTATGGCATTATGCATAAAATAATGAAAATGGACATTTATGAGAAATATGCATCTTTTCATATAAAAATCATATCATAATCATAGGAATAACATTCATCAACTTATAAATACATAAGGAAACACTTAAAACATTTTATAATATTTTTGGAAGCACTTAACAATAGCTTCACTTCATAGTTACAGTGAAGTTACTAACCTTTAGCTAATACATCTTCTAGTATGTACTTACCTCACTACAAGCTATCCTAAGACTCACTTAATTCATAAAAAGAGAGACCGCAAATACACTTATCCTCAAGACTACTCACAATGAGACACATACACACTTACTAGACACCAAAACAAGTAACATGTATAATTTGACATTTTCCTTACCAAAGTTATCAAAAGACTTACTTTAGTAAATCAAGAATATAGTTAATGATCAACCTCTTTAAGACTAACTAAATAATTCTTAAGAATACCTAAGGCTTAGATCATGTCCACATAATAAACATCTTCCCTAACAAGGGTCATTCTTAAGACTTATATAGGTATGGTACGAAGTGACTATTCCTATGCCCCCATCACACCTTAACTAGACAACCCTTAAATACTCTAGATAAGTAATTATGCATTTGACATTCTTTCTTTATTAATTTAAGTAATTACATTCATAAGTTCATTTAAGACTTATTCATCACTTAAGGACATTCAATTAATGGTCTTGGACAAGACCAAAGGAATATAACCAACACTTTAAAAGCCTATTGTGTAATGTCTAGATAGTGTCCCATGCACCACCTATACCTCACAAAGTTTCTCTAATGCTCGTAGGTATCCCATACGATGAGAATTGTAACATTCGGAAAATCATATGTCTAATGAAGAGATTGTATGCCCTTAGGATAGCCCATTAGGGGTACATAGGCACCCCAATGCCAAATATTAAGAAATATTTTTCATAGTATAGAAAAATTGGCTAAGGGATATTAGGTAATTTTCTATATACAAATCAGAAATATACTTTTTTGGGTGTCATACCCCAATCCAAGATTGTTGTTTAATAAATGTATCTTTAATCAAAACTCTAAACTAAAATGCTTTCTCCGTTAACTCAAAATAAAGTATGAGACATCCAACTGGCAAGTCTAGATACCATGTCACAAGATCAATTAAAATGATCATGTAGAGTAAGCAGTGCCCAAGGACATAGTGAGGATCCTTGGGACGACAAGTAAATAATACCAAAGGAACCATAAATAATAGTTAGTTAGGAAAGTATAAAAAACCCATGTGCAAGAACATGTGCAAGACATATGAAGAAGCACAAAAGGTGGGGACCACTCTAACCGAATTTAGTTAGGGTAATTAAAGGGACAAAAACGTGCATAAAGAACTACTCCATGTGGTACCTAACTTCCTAACAAATTTTATACTGTAACGTATTGCCCCAAATAGATAACTAACCTATTACTAACCGAAATGGAACCACTAGTGCACCCGACAACCTAGGACCAAAACCGGGTTGACACTAACCTAGTACTAGTTAAAGAGACAACTTAGTACCTAACCTAGGATGGTCCCAAAGGTTAATTATGGTTCTATGACCTAATGGGTACTTTATTAATTCCCCTAGGTTACCCAATTAATTTATTTAGCAAATTAATTATTTAATTTTAAAGGGCTAAAACAAAAACTACAAAGAAAATTTCAGATTTTGGTTAAGACAAGAAAGGGACAACCTAGTACGTAACCTAGGATAGTCCAAAAAGTTAGTTAAGGTCCTAAAAACATATGGACACTTTAGTTAGTACCCTAGGCTACTTAATTAATTATTTTAGCAGCTTAATTAGTTAATTTAAATGGTCATAACCGAAATGACAAAAATTTTCAAGATTTCGGTTGACACAAGAGAAAGACAACCTATTACTTAACCTAGGATGATCAAAAAGAGTAGTTATGGTTATAAAAACTTAAGTGTACTTTAGTAATAATCCTAGGTTACTTAAATAATTAAATTATACATTTAATCTAGGATGGTCCTAAAGGGTTGATTATGGTTCCAAAGACTTAGGGGTACATTAGTACTTACCCTAGGTTCCTAAATTAATTAAATTAAGGTTTTTATTAATTAATATAAAGTCAAAATGTTGACCTAAACAATAGTCAACCCAAAAAATTAAGATTTTCAATCGAGTCAACATTCTCCCATGTTTAGTCAACTTAGCAACGTTTTTTGTAGTAATTAGTTAATTGATTTATTTAATTAACTTATTAAACCCTAAGTTGAATAACTCAAGGTCAGTTACTAAACCTAAAAACCACGTCCAAATTCAAAAAAATGCATGACTAAAAGCATAAACCAAGAGAGAGAAAAACAATGAAAAAAAATGCAAGAAAAAAAATTTAAAATTTCATAGTCGATTTTTCAAGGTTTTTCAAGGTGGTTTTCGTAGATTAACTTCTAATTAAGATATGGGTTTTTCTCCTGGACATCTTTCTCCATGAAAACTCTCTTTTGAATGATTTAACGATCTTGCAAACTAGTGTTGTTTCTCGTCATTCTTGTGGAACTCCATTCACTTGTATCCTTGTAATGATATCAATGTTGAATAGGTGAGAAATCATGTTGTTGGTATGTGGTGCTGGCTGATATTAATGTGTATTTGATTAAATAATGATTGAATGAATCTATTAATTGGACTCATTTTATACTAAGTGTTATTATGTTAACTAAAAGAATTATACTATGTTAAAGATATGTCAAAAAATGTTATGTATGAAGATGTTACGGTCTGTTGTGCATACTTGTTGATAATATGACGTTATAAAGATTATATATTTATCAAATGCTAATATGATGCTGTCCAGGATGTTTAGTAAAATGTTATGCCTAAAGTTATGTTATAAGGTTAGCTAAAGAGGATATCCGTGAAATCATAATTTGAGTGAATGTGTGCCTTATGTCAATAAAATGTTTAACAAAAACATTGTTCAAAATTTGAATTGGCTATAATATTATCTCTAAATAAGAAAAAGATGGACTATGTATAATGTATAAAAACATAAGCATATTGCACATGAAAATTGGCTTATGCCAACGAATATGGTTATGAAATCTATGCCCGATTGTTTATGCCAATAAAATGGCTAACAATACATTGTTTAAAAGCGATGTTTGTAAAGGGATATCATATTATGTTAAAAAGTTAAATTATTGGCTAATGGTTCATACATATTAAATTTAAATATGAACATATGTAGAATTGGCACATGCCAAAAAAATGGTTATGTAGTTTAATAATCAAAGGTTGAGTCCAATACTAATCTTATACCAATATTGTGTAGTAAGAGTATCAAATGATAATATAATAACTTCTAAACTATATTAAAGAACCCATAATAAAGGGCATGCAACTCATTGGGACAACTCCCAACTTGCTCTAAAAGATTGACATATGAACCCATCAAACTCATTGAATGAAGTGTTAATCATCCATAAATGATTATATGAATGTACTACACCAAAGTAAGAAATTAACCTGAGTTATAACACAATTAAAGGTGTCTAAAGTAAGTAAGTGACCAAAATGGGGTGTTAAAGTAAGTGAGACAAGTCTCACATACATCTAAGCTACTATGTTAAAAGAATACTCACGTATGAAGGTGGTAGAACGTGTAAGGAAAATTTACACTTCATCAATATAAAGTAAGAATTACCAATAATTAATAGAGTAAGTAAATCTCAACATAGAAGCAAGCCTCCATAATGCTTGAATCAATACTAGAAGATAAAGAAGAAATGAACATTCACGTATAGGGGTGAGTAATTATAAAAAGCAAATGTGCTAATATTAATGAATTTGGTGACAATATGATACGAGGCTAATGTTAAAGATGAGAGTAATCTCAAATAAGCCTAAGTAAATGTTATCAAAACGTACTCACGTGTGAGAGTGTAAAGCTAATAAGGAGACCAGACTCTATGTACACTCTAATGAAAGTATTGAGACTGATGTATACTTAATACTTATGATGATATGAGAAATCATCCATTGAGATATTATGTCCTCATACTAGAAGTCAGCATCCATGATGTATGAGTTGAATGAAATGGAACTTTATGCTAAGCACCAATAGGCTAGCTATGAGCGGTGATGCCTTCTTTCAGGAAGGGCAGATGTTCACGTAACTCACATGATATGAGACTCTTCGGCATGTAGGGTGTGAGTGTCCTTATATATCCTAGTCTTCGAACCTATACTGCAAAAATAGGGATCTAGCAGGATTCAATTCCCATGTACGCTAGCATGTTTTAGGTCACTTTGGCTGGTGATTCAACCTCTTTTGATTGTGGGGTAGACACTGGATTTCATGATGCTCACATGATCTATGTTGGTTAAGGTTGGAGTTCCTCAATGCATGAAAGATAATGAAATGAATGATACCAAAGGTGTTTGTGCAAGACATTAAAGAGGTGAAATCAGATTCAAGTAATGATATTAGGTCATTCTTGGTCATTGCACTTCATGATCCCGATAAGAGTCTAAAACTTCATCCTAGTTATTGCTGGTGTTTACATTAGCCTACGAATAAATGAAATGAATAATGTGAAGTATGAATGAACGAATGAAGCATACTCTACGTTTGCAAAAGAAGGCCCTTTGGTTGAGATCCCATATGTTAGGCCCTCACATGAGATGTCTGATGCTACATAAATTATTCCAACATCTATAACAAATGTATAATATATAAAAAATGAAATTAATGAAATAAATGGCATGATCAATAGAAATGCATATGAAAGGTAATGAATATATAGTGTGAAGAACGATTGACTATATGGCAGGGAAATCATTCCTTAGTCCTTGGATTACTTACATCGATTCATTATGGTATTGGAATACAATGTGTCATTTAACATTTAACTAAAACATAGCACCAAAGTAGTTATTGCACTACAAAACAAAAAGAAGAAAAATACCGAAAAATAATCTAAGTGTGTGTACAAAGAGGAGCTCGCGTCCTAAGAGGTCAAAATCTCAAATCTTTGCCCGAGTTGTTTTAAAATATTGTGGATGATACTAATGTTTTGTAATCATATAGAAAATGAGTAGTGTGCTTTGAATGCATTAAAGTACATCATATTTATACCACCATTAACATCTAAAGATTTATGAAAGTCTAGTCACTAGGCTTTCCAGAAATAGCACGTGGTTTAGGAAGAGCTTTTTTGATCATGCAAAGTTGTATGTGTATGTGTGCACGCACTCATACCAAGTACAAGTGGTGTACTAACCCCCTACTATTTACTACTTTTATAAGTGCAGGTCAGACGACATACTGACAACACTAGCAGCGGTTTGGATTTCAGCATTTTTCAAAACCATTTGGTAAATCCTCATGATTTCGAGGATGCAATAAATTTAGTCTACACTTAGTTTAAGTCATGGATAGTGTATGTTGTCCTTAGATTTTCTTTCGTACATTCATTTAGAAGCTTTGTAATAATGCCATATTTGGCAAACTATTTATGATATATTTATCTTTAGTTTAGAATTGGTTCTTTATGTTAGATGGTTGTTCTCGTATGTTTATCTTAGTATATGATGTATCTTGTTAATAATTATGTGAAGTCTATGTATAATTCATACATATAAAAAGTTTTAAATTTTTGGCAAATTTAAGTAGATGAGTGTGATGAATGCAAGATGACGCTGGTCTGTGACCTCGAAGAGGTCAACGATGCCGGTTGCGATCCGGATTCTAGAATACGGGTTGTGAAAAACTTTGTATTTGAGCATGAGATTAAATTACCTTGGAACTAAATCTGAACACCACCACTTCACTTAGTTTCTAGCTTATGTTTGTGAAGCGCGCCACAATCATGACTTAGAGACTACGCAATGATAGGAAATTCTCCCTTCTTCTACTGTTTTCATGCTATATATAGCGTTTGCACTTTATGTCATCCGAAATATCTAACTTACTTCTTGTGTGAACAAGTACAGGTATACACACAAGAATTAGGATGTCCAAGTGGTCTAAGGCGCTAGAATAAAGATCTAGCCTTCCCAAGAAAGGGTCATAATGGAAATGGCCAACGTGGACGAAAGACGTGTGGTGAGTGTTGCTGTTCACATGAAGGTGAATGCATGGTAATGTCTAAAAGCCTGCTACGAGAGTTAATGAGGAGGAGAAGGATACGGTGGCTGCATACTAACTCAAGAACATGGCCTAAACATGGATTTTATTCTTAAGTGTTATGCTATACTAGACTATAGAAATAGGATAGTAAGGCTTCAGTTTCAAAATAAGCTTAGCTAAAATGAAAAGGGCGTGGTTCAAATCAAACAGGTCAAGGCAGATGCTCAACCTCAACCAAATTCTGTAGCCGAACCCCCAGAAAAGAAACCAGTTCTATGAGTTGAAAGGAAGAGAGGAACAAGAGAATTCTGCGAATGTGGTATAGTGGCAAGTCCCATTGAAATTAAGTTGGGTGTCATTAGGTTTAAAACTTAAGGAAAAACAGATGTTATTTAAGAGGTTACATATTCTCTTCCTAATTATGGTTTATCTGCAAGAAACTCTAATTTTAAGTGCTTTAGTGGATTTGTTGTTATAAGTCCATAATCGTACGTCATTTAATAGAACTATGTGAGTTTAAACAAAGTTATGTTGCATTTAATGTTGTAGTTTTATCGCAGCATTGGAATGTTTCCTGTGTTGCATGTTTTGTGATGTGCATTAAATTAACTGTGATTGAGAAGGAAGTTCCTCCATCTTAAATATGAAGTTTCAGATAAATTTGAATGTCATGCATTATCCAGATAAGTGTTATTGAGATATTTTCATAGAGTAATGTTTCAAGAATGTTAAAGTGTTTACATAAGTCACCCACTTTGTTTAAATTATATATAAGTGTCATTCGGGAAGAATGTTACTTGTGGGGGGGGGGGATAATGTAACATTTCGGAAAATCGTATATCTTATAAAGAGACAGTATGCAATAAGGATATCCTATATTGGGTACACGGGCACACAAATATTGGGGCATAGTATAGAAAAATTGGCTAAGGGATATTAGCTAATGTTCTATATATGAAAAAGAAATACACTTTTTGGCTTGTCATACCCCAATCAACGATTGTTGTTTAATATATGTACCTGCAATGAATACCCAAAACTAAAATGTTTTTTCCTTAAATCACAAAAATGTATGAGTCATCCAAGTGTCAAGCCTAGATACCATGTCCCATGATCAATAAAAAAGATCATGTATAGTAAGCATTGCCCAAGGAAAAAGTAAAAACCCTTGGGACAATAAGTAAACATTCCCAAAGAAACCATAAATAATAGATAGTTAGGAAAGTACAACCAACCCATCTTCAAGCACATGTGCAAGACATGTGAAGAAGTGCCAAAGGAGGGGACCACCCTAATGGAATTCGGTTAAGGTAGTTAAAGGGACAAAAACGTGCATAACGGACCACTCTATTTGGGGCCTAACTTCCTAACAAATTTTAGACTCTAACCTACCTCCCCAAATAGCTAATTAAACTAGGACTAACCGAAATGGACCCACTAGTGCACTCGACAAACTAGGAAAAAAATAGGGTTGTCATTAACCTAGTACAAGTTAAAGAGAAATAATAGTACCTAACCTAGGATGGTCCTAAAGGTTAGATATGGTTCTATCAACTAGGGGTTACTTTAGTAATTACACTAGATTACCTAAATAATTTTTTTTATAAAATTAATTAATTAATTTGAAGGTCTAGAACCAAAACTACAAAGAAAATTTCAGACTTTTGTTAAGACAAGAAAGGGACAGCCTAGTACCTAACATAGGATGGTCCAAAGAGTTAGTGAAGGTCCTAACAACTTAGGTATACTTTAAAAGTAACCTAGGTTACTTCATTAAATAATTTACCATCTTAATTAATTAATTTAAAGGGTAAAAATTGACATCACAAAGATGATTCAAGATTTCAGTTGAGACAAGAAAATGAAAACCTAGTATATAACCTAGGATGGTCAAACAAATTAATTATGGTTAGAAAAAGTTAATGGTACTTAAGTAATTAGCTTAGGTTACATAAGTAATTAAATTATACATTTGATTAATTAAATAAAATGGTTCAAACGGAAATTCTTATGCTAACCTAGTATAATGCAAGAAACATCCTAGTACTTAACCTAGGATTGTCCTAAAGTGTTGATTAGGGTTCCAATGACATATGGGTACTTTAGTACTTACCCTACGTCCCTAAATTAATTAAATTAATTAGTTAATTAATTAATATAAAGTAAAAATGTTGACCTAAACCATAGTCAACATAAAAAATTCAGATTTTCGGTCAAGTAAACATTCTCCTATGTTTAGTAAATTTAGGAGGGGTTTTTTAGTTATTAGTTGATTAATTTATTTAATTAAATTATTAAACCCTGAGTTGAATAAGTGAAGGTCATTTCATAAACCTAAAAACCATATTCAACTCAAACAAATACACGACTAATACCATAAAACAAGCGTGAGGAAAACAGTGAACAAAACGCAAGAAAAAAAATAGAATATTTCTTACACGATTTTTCAAGCTTTCTTCAAGGTTCGTTCAAGGTGGTATTCATAGATTATATTATACTTAAGGTATTGGTTTCTCTCTGGGACTTCTTTCTCCAAGATAACTTTCATTCAAATGATTCAAAGATCTTGAAAACTAGGGTTGTTTCCCGTTATTCTTGTCGAACTCCTTTCCGTAGTATCCTTTTTACAATTTCAATGTTGAATAGGATAGAAATCATGTTGTTGGTATGTGGTGTTGGCTGATATTAATGTGTATTTGATTAAATAATGATTGAATGAATTTATTAATTTGACTCGTTTGATGCTAAGTGTTATTATGTGAATGAAAAGAATGATACTATGTTAAAGATATGTCCGAAAATGTTATGTATGAAGATGTTACAGTATGTTTTGCATACCTGCTGTTAATATGATGTTACAAAGATTATATACTCATCAAATGCTAATATGATGTATTCCAAGGTGTTTAAAAAAACGTTATCCCCAAAGTTATATTATAAGGTGAGCTAAAAAGGATATCCGTGAAATCATAATTTAAGTGAATGTTTGCCTTAGGTCAATAAAATGTCTAACAAAAAAATTGTTAAAAATTTAAATGGGAATTGGCGATAATGTTATCTCTAAATCAGTAAAAGATTGCCTAATGTATATTGTATAGAAACTTAAGCATGTTTCACATGAAAATTGTCTTATGTCAAAAAATATGGTTATGAATTCTATGGACAATTGTTTATGCCAACACTAATCGTATGCCAATAAAATGTCTAACAATACATTGTCAAAAAGTGATGTATGTAAATGGATATAATTATATGTTAAATAATTAAAAGATTGGCTAATGGTTCATACATATTAAATTTAAATATGAACATATGTAGAATTGGGATATTCCAACAATAATGGTTATACAGTTTAATATTCAAAGGTTGGGGCCAATACTAATTATATGTAAATCTTGTGTAGTTAGAGTATCAAATAATAATAAAAGTACTTATAAATTAATTTAATGAACCAATAATAAAGGGCATGCCACTCATTGTGACAACTCACAACATTCTCTAGAAGAATGACATATGAACTCATGAAACTCATTAAGTGCTCATCGTCCATAAACGATAATATAAATCTACTACACTAAAAGAAGTAAGTAACGTGAATTATATCATAATTAAAGGGGTCTAAACTAAGTAAGTGACCATAATGGTGTGTTAAAGGAAGTAAGACAAGTCTCACTTACACCTAAGCTACTATTTTGAAAGAATACTCACGTATGAAGGTGTTAGAAATTGTGAGCCTGTCTCATTAACAACAAAGGATGATATGTATTTAAAATTCACATTTCATCAACGTAAAGTAAGGATGACCAGTCATTAATAGAGTAAGTAAATCTCAACCTAGAAGCAAGCCTCCATAATCCTTGGATTCAACACTACAAGATAAAGAAGAAATGAACATTCAAGTAAAAGGGTTAGTAATTATGAAAAGAAAATGTTCTAATGTTAATGAATGTGGTGAAAACATGATAAGAGGCTAATGTGAAAGTTAAGAACAATCTCAAATGATCCTAAGTAAATGTTATCAAAACGTATTCATCTATGAGAGTGTATAGCTAATGAAGAGACCAGTCTCAATGTACACTCTAATGAAAGTATTGAGATTGATGTATACTTACTACTACTGAGGAGACGAGAAATCATCAATTGAGCTATGATGTCCTCATACTAGAAGCCAGCTTCCATGATGTATGAGTTGAATGAAATGGAACTTTATACTGAGCACCAATAGGCTAGCTATGAGCGGCGATTCCTTCTGTCAAGAAGTGCGGAGGTTCACGTAACTCTCATTGGATGAAACTGTCCGACATGCCGGATATGGGTCTCCATATAAAACTATACTACCAATATAGGGATCTTGCGGGGTTCAATGCACATGTACGCTAGCATGTTTTGGGTAACATCATTCCACCTCTTTTCAGTGTGGGGTAAACATAGGATTCCATGATTCTCACATGATATATGTCAGTTAAGGTTGGAGTTCCTCAATGTATGAAAGATATAGAAATGAACAATACCGATGTTGTTTGTCTAATACAATCAAGAGGTGTAATCAGATTCAACTAATGACATTAGGTCATTCGTGGTCATTTCACTTCATGATCACGACGAGAGTCTTGAAATTCATCCTAGGTATCGTTGGTTTTTACATCAGCGTACGATTGAATGAAATGAATAATGTGAAGTACGAATGAACGAATGAACTCTGTGTTTTTGCTAAAGAAGGCCCTCTTGTTGAGGTCCCATATGCTGGGACCTCACTAGAGATGTCTTATGCTACATCAAAGATTCCAAAGTCTCATGTATATGAAATGTATAATGTATAAAACATGAAATTAATGAAATCTATGGCATGATCAATCGAAAATAGCCTATGAAAGGTGAGGCATGGAAATCATTCCTTAGTCCTTAAATTACTTACATCGATTTATCATAGGTATGGGACTACAATGAATTATTTAACTTGTAAGTAAAAAATAGAACAAAATTAGTTATTGAACTACACAATAACAATAAGAAAAAGACTGCAAAATAATCTATATGTACAAAGAGGAGCTCTCGTCCTAATTGGATCAAAATCTCAAATCTTCGCCTAAGGTATTCTAAAATTATGTAGATGCTACTACTGTTTTGTAATCATATAGAGAATGAGTTGTGTGTGTGAATGCTTTAAAATAAATCATATTCATACCACAATTCACATTTAACGATTTAGAAAAGTCTAATCACTAAGCTTTCTATAAATAACATGTGGTTGAGGAAGAGCTTTCTTTGATCATGCATAGCTTTGTGTGTATGTCTGCATACATTCATACTTATTAGAAGTGGTGTACTAACCCCCTACTCTTTACTATTTTTATAGGTGCAGGTTAGAGAAAAGTTTGACAACACTTGTAGTGATTTGGACTTAAGGTTTTCTTCAAACCATTTGGTAGGTCCTCATGATTTCGAGGATGCTAAAGATTTTGTCTAGCCTTATTTTTAGACATAGCTAATGGATGTTGTCCCTAGCGTTTGTTTCGCACATTCAATTCCAATCTTTGTAATACGGCCATGTTTGGAAAACTATTTATGATATATTCATCTTCAGTTTTGAATTGATTCTTATGTTAGATGGTTGTTCTCTTAGGTTGAGCTTAGTAATATGATGTATCTTGTTAATAGTTATATGACGGTGTTCCACTTGCCAATGGTAGAAATTAGAAACATCCCATGTAGGCATATTGTTATGGAATATGAAGGGCGTGCTTTGTACTCTAGTCTCATTCTCTAACTAGAACTACTTTCCCCACCATATTCACTAGATGCTAGCCTTTGTTCTCATAGAGTAATTTACATTAAAGGTTCATATATAGGGGTTCCATATGAGGTTCAGAAACCATTCACATTTACCCTACAAAATAAAGATCCACTAGATCTTTATTACGATGACGACAAGAAGGTAATAATGGCTTTTCTAAGGTTTGATATGATGTCGTTCGAGCAAATCAACCTTCAGTCTATCATTCCTTTCATGAAGGACACCATTACGACTTTTGACTTCAACGTTCATAACCTTACCAGTAGGTTCAAGGTTTCACAAAAAGGACCCTCTTAACATCATATAAGGTCACATATCATTCATGCATACAATATTAAGATTGTTTTAAATCTTAAGTCAAGACATCACATATTCACTTTCATACATGCATCAAGTAAGGGACACAAGTCAACTGTGACAAGACACAACATATTTCACTTTAATACATATTACATGTCATTCTAGAAGAACATACATATAACTCTAATCATCTTTAAGTCATCCTATAAACTACCACATCATCATCACTATGACCATCATAGATCTCACATCGTCAAGAAGCATCAACAATGCGTAAACCCTAAGACTACACATATAAGCATATAGTCATAGTCTACATGATTCCTAACATACATCAAAAGAACACATTCATTCAGATTATTTCACATATCGATAGAAATTTTCATATTTCACATAAATCAACTACACAAATCATCATAATACTTCAATTAGTGTCGATAAGTCCATGATCATCATATTATGTAAAGTAAGGCCGACAAGGACACACCAATTGTAACTAAAGTACATAGCACCACCACCATAAGTGGACCGTAACAATCACAAAATAATTTATGTCTAATTAACATAAAGTAAGGGTAATTATGGAAGCATTCCACCACTCCATCCTTAGACCTTCAACCAAAGATAAATCATCAAATTTAATATCATAAGGCCTTACCCATGGCCATAACCAATAATTCAATGAAATTATAATAATATTCAATGAAAGTAGGTAAATTCACTATATATGAATCAATATAAGAAAACCTAGACATCAATACAATACAAATATTACATCGCCAATAGCCCATAGAATACTACACTAGAATTCATAAGCGTTAAGTCCAAATCATATAACCAACGATGTAGTCAAAAACTAGTGTTCATCAATTCCATGGGTTAATAGGTGAATTGAGTTAAAATCATTAAATTAATAACAATTCAATAAATATACAATGCTAAAAAACCTATTATGCAAGAACCTATGCATCGACCATGAAATTGGACAATTCATCTTAGAAAACATTAGAAAACATCTTTGAAAGTTGGGCTCCTTTATGAATAGAGTTTCAAGGATCAACAACCATACCTCAATGAAGCTAATTCAACAATTTGATGAAGAATCTACACTCAATTCTCCAATCCGATCCTTTCCTCTAGATTTAGCTCCAATGGAGTTCTAGATAATTTATAAGGGAATTTGGGTTTTGATTTTGAAGAATGAAATATTCCAAGTATTTTAGGCTTATAAACATAGTTTAAAATATTTAAAAGACCCTTTAGGAACCTCCCATTCTCTTATTTGGACGTGAGTTGAATTTACAACTTCACCCCTCAATTTAACAGTGACTGCATGCAGGGACAGTCCTTAAAGATGGAGGACCATCGACGACCCGTCCTTTGACAAACAAACCATCCTACTGGTTTGTGGTCTGTCACTGAGCTTGTATTTGTTCTCTTCTCTCCCAAGACTAAGCGTTACACGATGATACGCCACCAACAGGGCGTCGATTGCCATTTGTTGGTGGGCTGTCTTGGGTAGTCTTGGACACCAACTTGGGTCTTTCCTCAACGAACCTTTTCTTGGTTCTTGGCGATATTTTCCAGGATGTTTTAAAACTGAACATGCTTCTATACAAGTTTAGGATCTCAAATATAAATTTTAATCTAAAACAAACACATAAAATACAATGAAACATGCATAGACACACAAGGTCGTTTGAAGGAAAATCTTTCGAACATCATGGAAGTTAGACCTCCAAACTTCACAAAACTTAACATGCTGCATATATACACCATGATAAATAATTTAATGACCTTATTACCTCATGAAAAACACATAAACAAATATGTGTAAACACATATAAGGCACATAGGTGACTTCGTCGTCGAAAATCTTAGTCGCCCCTTAACGTTTGACTTCCAATGCACCTAAACCCTTAGACACTTCCTCAATACCTTATTTTAGACCACTTTAAGAACTTAGAGCATCATGACAACCATGTTAGTCTCTAGGTCACCTATCATTTTTGTGTACTTACAAGGTTAATGTTCACATTGACATTCACCTTGACGTTCACAATGACTCTAATTTTTCACCGACTATTATGTTTAGGCTGACATTCATGTTTAGATTGACATTTCTGTTCATGTTAAATTGAACTTCATTTTTGACGTTTAATTTGATAAATATTTTCAATGTGATGTTAACATTGAAATTGGCGTTTATATTTATAATAACTTTCACACTTATACATTGACGTTGCAATTGATGTTTATGTGGATTTACGCTGATGTTTATGTTTACGTTAACATTGATTTTGATGTCGATATTGATGTTGACATTGACATTGATGTTGACGTTGAGGTTCATGTTGATGTTGAAGTTGACGTTCACATTGACGTAGATGTTTAAATCTACGTTGATGTTCACATTTATGTTGACATTAACATTGAGGTTCACATTGACGTTCCCATTGATGTCGACGTTTTTATTGATGTTGAAATTGAAGTTAACATTGACATTGATGTTTATATTAATGTTCACATTCACTTTATGTTGACGTTCACATTCACATTGATGTTCACGTTCACATTCACGTTAATGTTCACAATTATCTGACATTGATGTTGACGTTGACGTTTATGTCGAAGTTGATTTTAATGTTAACAATCAGTTGACATTGACATTGACATTTATGCTTACATTGACGGTCATACAAATGTTGATGTTTACGTTCTTGCTTATGTTGACATTGACACGACCATTGCTATTGACGTTGACAGTGATGTATACTTTGAAGTTGATGTTGATGTACACATTAATGTTCACCTTGACATTGATGTTGATGTTGACGTTCACCTTTACGTTGATATTAAGGTTCATATTTACATTGACGTTGAACTATATGTTTAGGTTGACATTGAAGTTCATGTTCACGTTCCATTGAGGTTCACATAAATGTTGACGTTCTCCATGACTCTTACTTTTACGTTTATATTTACGTTGAAATTGACGTTGATGTTTATATTGACGTTAAAATTGACAGTCACATTCACATAGACGTTCTTATTGAAGTTCACAGAGATGTTGACATTGTTGTAAACGTTGACGATTCCGTTGATGTTCACATTGACATTGCCGTTCATCTTCACGTTGACATTCACATTGACGTTCACGTTGACATTCACATTATCGCTGACTTTTAAATTTAGGTTGATTTTTATGTTTATGTTTAATTTTATGTTGATGTTTATGTTGACGTTTACATTGACGTTTACATTTATGTTGATTTTCATGTTTATACGTTCATATTGTCGTTGATGATCACGTAGATGTTCACACATACATTGACATTGAAGTTGATGTTTACATTGTGTTGACGTTGTCATTGACGTTTTTGTTGATGTTAACATTGACTTTCACATTGATGTTTACGTTGATTTAAACGTTAACATTTACGTTGACGTTCACCTTTACATTGACACTGACATAGTTTTTAATATTTACATTGAGGTTAACATTGACAATCTAATTGATGGTGACATTATTATTGATGTTGACGTTGACATTTACGTTAACGTTCACGTTGAGGTTGACATGAACATTGACATTGACATTCACTTTAATGTTTATTTTGATATTGACATTCATATTGATGTTGATGTTAACATTTACAGTGACATTGACATTGACATTCATGCATATGTTAATGTTTATATTTAAGTTGATGTTGATATTAACATTACCATCGTCATTGACGTTGACGTGCACCTTGACTTTGACGTTGATGTTGACGTTCACCTTGTAATTTAAGTTGAAGTTCATGTTCACATTGACATTGATGTTCAGTTCACGTTTAAGTTGATGTTAACGTTCACGTTGATGATCACATTGACGCTCATATTGACTTTCACATTAACGTTCATGTTGAAGTTCATGTTAACATTGACATTGACATTGACTTTCACATACACATAATGATAGGCGTTCACGTTGACATTAACATTGACTATCACATTGATGTTCACGTAGACGTTGATGTTCATGTTAACAACTACATTAACATTGACGTTGATATTCTCTCTAACTCTTACATTTATGCTAACTTTATGTTAATGTTGATGTTTACGTTTAAATTTTTATTCATGCTACATAGACATTGACGTTTGAAATTGACGTTGATGTTCAGGTGGAAATTCACATTTATGTTGACGTTGACATTGATGTTTGTCATGAACGGAATCTAGATCCTATATAAGACCGGCGTGGTTAACCTCTAAGAGGTCACAAACAAGCCTACATATGTCATTGTTACCTCATTTAGGTTAATTTTAGCTGAAAATTTGAAACCTTTTATTTCTTAACATGTTTACTGAACATTCTACTACATACGTAATTGTTCACCATGAACTATTTAACATAAGATCATCAAATGAAAGAAACAGTTTACTATAATGATAAAAATGTACTATCCAAAATTGCTTCAATACAATGTCTGAACTAAAAGGGGAAATAAATGCTAGTGGAACATACTCCTCTAGCTAAATCCTAAAACTAAGCTAGAATGTAAATGGGCAAGCATCCTCACAAGCATGAGGGCTTACGAAGTACGGCTGAATGCTCGATGTCTAGATAACTGCAGCGTTTATCATGTAGGTCTAGCGTCCACCTGTTCCTGCACCTAAAAGATTAGAGTTGTATAGGGTGTGTACAACATTGTACTAAGTATGGGTATATGCAAGCACACAACAAGGACATGCAAGAGTAAAATTAGCTCTTTCCTAACGACATGATTATAGAAGGTCAAATCACTAGACTTGCAAAATTGAGATTAGGAAAGTGAGTGATCTTTCCAAATATGAATTAGGAACGTTTTTGATCTTTCCAAATTTTGATTAGGAATGTTATGCCATGAGAGTAACATGCAGCATCATACTTGAAATTTTGCACAAAACACACAACAATGTACACATAGAACATATCATAATTCCTATAACATATAACATTGTTCATATCATTCATAAGAATGCCATGAGACCTTGGAATCATGGAATTGACATTAATACTTCCAAAAAATTAGGGCTGAACATATGGGACCTCAACTAGGGAGTCTAATTTAATAAACATAGAGTCTGTTTCGTTCATTCATACGTAATTCATTTCATTTCATTTATGAGCCAGTGTAAACAACTGTTATACCTAGGATGTAGTATAAAACTTTCATTCGGTTCGTTTTGCAATGACAAAGAATGAACTAATGTCATTAATTAAATCTAACTCACCTCTTGATTATCCTATCCTAACACCTATGGTATCATTCGTTCATAATGTGCATCATTTGAGGTTGTAATCATTCATTCATTGGAACTTTAGCTTTAACCGACATAGATCATGTGATCATCATGAAATCTAGTGTCATGAAACCCCACACCGAAAAGAGGTTGAATCACCAACCAAAGTTACCCAAAACATGCTAGTGTACATGGTATTGAACCCCATCAGATCCCTATAGTGGGCATATAGTTTCGAAGAGTAGGAGATATAAGGAGACCCATACCCGGCATGCCGGAAAATCTCATCTCATGAGATTTACGTGAACCTTCGTCCTTAATAAAAGATGGCATCACCGCTCATAGCTAGTCTATCGATGCTCATTATAAAGTTCCACTACATTCAACGCGTACGTCATACAAGTTGACTTCTATGATGACGACATCATAGCTCAATACATAATTTATCATCTCATCAATAGTATTAAGTGTGTGAATCTCAATACTTCATTAGCATTAAACTCCCATAAGTGAGTACGTTTTTGTAACATTTACTTAGGCTCATTTGAGATTGCTCTAATCTTCTACATTAGCCTAATATCATGTTGCCACCACATTCATCAACATTAGCACATTTACACTTCCTAGTTACTTACTTATTTTAACATAAATGTTCATTTCATCATATGGCAATGAACTTGGACATTTGTGTGTTTCAGACTCTTACTTAACCCTCTTTGTGTTTCATCAATTAATTACATAATAATCATTTCATCGTATACCAATGCACTTGGGCATTTAGTATGTTTTGCACTCGTACTTAACCCTTCTAGGGTTACATCATTCATTACATACATCTTAGATTCACTTATTTTTAAACGTATGCTAGACTTATCGGTGACATACAAGCCATGAGACTTCATTCATAGGTCGTTTATGTGATTCATATCTTCCTATGATTATATAGTACAAGACATATGCGTCTTGTATGTATGCCAAGGTCTCGATTTTGATCAAATTAGGCAACGTTATTTTTGAAGATTTAATTCACGCATGACTTATGCATCTATATGGAATTTGGGCAAGGGAATCCAATTTCGAACCCTTATACAAAACCTACATTTTATTCATTTATTGTATTTTTATCCACATGACATTGGGACCCTAGATCAAGACCCTACATAAATGTTTCTTCTTTATTTTTCTCCTTTTAGATACCTCTTACTTGGACGACGGGGTGTGGCATAAAACCCCCACAACCCCTTTGAATTTTTTTAATCCGTTTCTCTTTTCTATTTTGAGTTTATTATGAGGTCGTGGGATCAAACCCCCCAAAGTCTCTCGTTATTTATCTTTTATTCTCCTCCTTAATTCTTCCTAAGAAGTCGTGGGTTCTCTTCCCACATGCCTCCCCCTTTATTTTTCTTTTATTGTCGTCCTTAAATCTGCCTAAGAGGTCGCGGGTTCGATTCCCATATGCCTCCCCATTTATTTTTCATTTATTCACCTCCTTAATCTACTTAAGAGGTCTTGGGTTTGATTCCCACATGTCTCTCCCTTTAGTTTTCTTTTATTCTCCTCTTTAATCTTCCTAAGAGGTCGTTGGCTCGATTCCCACAAGCCTCCCCCTTTATTTTTCTTTTATTTTTCTTCTTTAATCTGATTGAGAGGTGGTGGGTTCGAATCCCACTCCTCTCATTTCTTATTTATTTTCTTTTAAGTTACATTTTCCAGCAAATACCATGGTTAGAATCCGCTTCACCATTTCTTTTTACTTCTTTATTTTCATGGTTTTTATGATGGTGAGGTCACGGGTTCAACCCTGCATGACCTGACTTGTTTCAAATCATTTTTTTTTCAGCCCTCTTTGCTGAGCGAAACTCATCACTAGAAGCTTAAAATTTCTTTTAGTTTTTCAGCATCCTTTCATCAAGTTACACCTTAGTTCTTAGGGGAATTTCCTAGTGCATTTAGAACATTTTAGGTGCGTTTTCATTGATTAGTTTAGACAAGACATTATTCCTCAAATAAGCCACATTTCAACTCATATGAACATCACATTTACATCACCATGTGTATGTGAAATATAATGTAGTATCAAGCCATTTCGAGTCCTAAACCATGAACAATAGCCACGGCAACACACACAAACACACATAGTTACATTTTTTGAAACATCAATGTCAATCTTATAATTCCAAACATACATATTAACACATAATCATCACCATAACACGTTTCATCCCCAGTTTTCTAACAACAACCATAACAAACCTATGATTCATTGGAGCTAGTGACAGGGACATGCAACGGGGAACAATCTTAGTTTTTGGAATAGATTCCTCTGAACCATATGGGGTCTCTTGGGAAAGGTACCAAGAGATAAGAGAACCCATACCTTTTTGTTGTTCTAACCTCAACTTTCTTCCAAAATAACTCTTGCAAACACACGTCCAACACCAAAAATTCAACACCAAACTCGATGAATAACCATCTCTTTGCCTACGTGATTGATTGACATTTGTTTTTCTTATATTTTCGTGTGAGTTCTTCAAGTGTAACGAAATTTGGTTTAACTATTGTTTATGGAGTTATTTTGGCAGAGAAAACGTGAATGAGGATGATAGAGACGCGAGAGAGACAGACGAGCTTGGGAGAAAAAAGCTTTCTTAGGCTTAGTAGTCTAGTTTAGGACGTAGTAAAATAAAGTTTTATTTAATTATTAAAATTCTTATTTCCTTTTATTTTAAATGAGATAATAAATAATATAAATAAATTAATTACACTCATTTATCAACTTAAATTAAAAAAAATTTTATTCATTGCTTCCACCTAGGTTCGAACCGGGTGGAGCAAGACTTCACTTCAAGAGCCTAATTTCGGACCTCTCTCCCCAAAATGCCCCTCTGACTTATTAATTAAATAGTTAATTATATATTTAGGGTAATTAAAATACTACCCTTACAGTGTAAAAAGACCATTTTACCTCTAGACCCTCCAAACCTAAGATTCTTTTTCTTTTTAAGTCTGGTAAAGACTCCTTTGAGTAAATCTTCGTATTCGAGAGCCATACATGGTTGGAACCAACCTTTCATAGCTCAAATAACTCCCCAAGTTAGTTGTCTTTGATGTAGAATGGGTTCGGAAGTCTGGTTCTACGCGCATAAATCCGTGTGAAACCATTCTAGCATCGGCATTCTAGACACATTAAACATTACTAAGCATATAAATTTTTAGGTTGTTACAATGTTTGCGTTGACGCTTACATTTACATTTATGTTGATATTGACGTTCACATTGACGTTAATTTTAGAGTTCACATTTTAATTCACGTAGGTGTTCACATTGACTTTGATATTAACGTCGATATCAACCAATACATAGAAGTTCACCTTGATGTTGATTTCGACCTACGCATAGACATTTAGCTTGACGTTGATATTGACATACACATTGACGTTCACCTTTATGTGTACGTTGATGTTGACATTCATACATACTTTCACATAGACATTGATGTTGATGTTAACATTGATGATCACATTGATGTTCACATAGACATTGAAATTGATGTTGACATTGTCATTCACATTGACTTTCACATTCTCGCTGACTCTTACGAATATGTTGACATTCACGTTTATGTTGATGTTCATATTTATAGTGATGTTCATGTTCACGTTGTCTTTCACATTCACGTTGATGTTGAAAGTTAGAGTAGATGTTCATAATCAATTGACATTGACGTTCACACAATTGTTAAGGTTTATGTTCATGTTGATGTTGACATTGATACTATCATTGTTATTGACATTGACGTTGATGTCTACATTGAAGATTACATTGACGTTGATGTTCACCTTGACGTTGGTATTGATATATATGTCCACCTTGACATTGACGTTGACATTAATATTTAGATTAATGTTGACATTCATGTTGAGGTTGACATTGAAATTGACATTCACGGTCACATTGATATTGATATTGGCGTTCACGTTGAAATTCACGTTCACGTTGACATTCAAATTGACGTTCACATTAATGAAGACATTCTCATTGAGTTTTATGTTTACGTTAAAATTAATGTTTATGTTAACATTGACATTGACATTCACGTTCATGTTGACATGTATGTTGACATAGAAATTCTTATTGACGTTCATTTAGATAGTGATATTGATGTAGACCTTAACATTGACGATCACGTTGACATTCTTATTAATGGTAATTTTCATGTTCACGTTCACACTAATGTTGACGTTGACATTGACAATCTCACTCCTACATTTAGGTTGACATTCACATTTACGTTAACATTCATATTGACGTTTACGCTGATGTTGACATTGATGTTTATGTTTGTATTCACAATCACGATTATACCGTGATGTTTCAATTGATGATCGCGTGGATGTTAACATTTACGTTGAAAATGACGTTGAGGTTTACATTCACGTTGAGGTTTACTTTTATGTTTATGTTCACGTTGACTTTTACATTTACGTTCACGTTGGTGCATACGTTAACATTAATATTGACGTTCACATTTATATTAACTATGATATTAATGTTCACATTTAAGTTGACATTAATTTTGATGTTCACATTTGCAATGACGTTAATAATTAAGCTTACGTTAACGTTCTCATTTAAATAAAGGTCAATGTTCACATTGACATTAACGTGAATGTTGACATTAAAGTTTATGTTGACGTTCTCATTGACGTGTATGACGTTGACATTCACATTGACGTTTATGTTAACATTCGCATTGACATTGACTGTAACGCCTTAACATAAACTAAGGTGAAGTAGATATTCGTGATTATTTCTTTAGTAATTTAGGTTAAAATAAATTATATTAGTGTTCTTAGGCAGTGCATGAATTTAGGATGTCAAAAGTCCAAGAACACCAATGACGCTTGGAAGATATAACTTAGATAGAGCTTGTGTGTATTGATGTGTTTGAGTGAGTTTTATGTGTTCGTTTTGCATGAAATATATGCAGGCTGTTCCTAAGACTTAGATGGATATATTAAGTTGTTTAACGTCAGGATAAAACCCAACCTAGGACCCACAAGGGTCCCTAGAGAAGGGCCCAAGACTTGGACCTAGAATTGTGAGGCAGTGTCCACCAACGAGACCAAACAATGGCCAATAGGTCAATAAACGGCCCGTCATCTTGTTCCGTTGATTGTACCTGGAAGGTCAATTTTCGAGGAGCCAAGTATCATATCACGAGAGCCACTAACGGACCGTTGATGGACAGACAGTCTATTGGTTAGCAACCGTCAATTGAAACCTGTGAAAAAGTTGCCTTTTCCTGTGAAGTCTTACGGTGTTTGGTAAAATCTACCCAAGTATTTTATGAACCTAGGAAATTTTTTTTAGGGTTTATTATGTATATTATAGTTTTTCACACCCTAAGACCTAATTTTAGACTCCATTTCTCAAAACACAAAACCCCTCTCCGTTTGAATTCTCTCAAGTCTCTTTGGAAGCTAGTAGTCAAGAAGAGCTAGGTGTCCTGTTGGTGGGAGTTTCTTCATAAAAAATCATTGGGGCTTCTCTTATCTAAGGTATTATATCTATCCTTTAATCCTCTTTCATTCAAGGGACCCCTTTCTAAAAGAGTTCAAAAAGAGTTTCCAACCCTAGATTCTTCAATCTTCAACTTTAAATATGGGTCTTGGATGAAAAGGTTCCTAATAATTCTGAAAAAATAATTCTAAGGTTAGTTGGTTATTTTAATTCTAAAACATCAATGAAATCATGATAAAATGTTTCATCAAATTTTTGCTTAAGAAATGGGTTAAATGAGCATGAATTTGTAGTCTTTGTGTTTTCATTTCTCATGGTTAACATTGTTGTTTAGATCCAATCCAAAGGGATTTATTATGATGATATACTGTGTAAAATGTTATAGGGGATGAAAGCATGTATTAAAGGGTAAGTTGGTTATGTTGTTTAGCTTAAATTTCAAAATGTTCTTCAATGGTATGGTCCACCTTCTTGGTGGAGGTTTATACATTAATTGTATAAATGTGAAGTTAATTGTTTATTGTGAGTGAGGCCATGAAGGCTTGTTATGTGATGTAATATTATAATGATTTTATTCTTGTTAAATGTGCCTTATGAAGCTATTATGTGATGAAGGCTAAAGTGTATGCTTAAATGAAGTTATTCTTGTTTCTTGTTTTATGAATCTTGTTATGAGAAATATGCTAAGAATTTTGGCTAAATGAGTTATATTATTATGGGAAGCATGTAAGATGTGTGGTTTTAAGAATGAAGGTCTACCCATGTATAGAAGTTAAATGTAACTGAACTGATGCTTTTTGTGAAAGGTGTGCTCACATGTACACACGCTTACACTTGAATGGATGTATGAAGCTAAGGTGAGCAAATAAATGAGTTTTGAGGTGGACACTCGTCGCGAGTGGAGATGAAGTTTCAGTATCAACCTCACTACATCCTAAGAGTTTTATAAGATAGATCGGAGGATGATTGTCCTTCGTGAGTTGATATCTGGTGTCCATTAGTGATCCTTAACCTATTGTATATAATGTTTACAATCTGTGGGGTTATGTCTAGCACCGATAGAATATGAAGAAGAGGTGGTTACACTTCGTAAGTTTAGATGTTGTATTCCAATGTACCTCTTGTCATAAGTACTATTCATTAGTAGAGAATGAGTTACATAGTGAAAAACTCCTTATCCGTTAACTATGCTCTTACTTAAGTGTAACTATTGGGCAATCCATGTAAAAGCTAATAGAATGACCTTACTATAGGAAAGTGAGGACCCTCATCTGATAGGGGTTAATATCCGCATTTTATGTCTATCTCTCAGTTTCTATGTAGGTTAATGTAACTCCATTTAAAGTATTGAATGAACTAAGTCTCCTAGAAGAACACACTACTGAGGGTAGGTGGTGGCATGGGACGCTATTGATCCACAGCACTAGGTAGGACCTTATGAAAGGAGAGTCTTGTTGCAAACTTTTTAAATAGAGTGTACTACTTACGGTAGGTGGTGGAAAGATATCCCCCAGACGCGGACAAGGAACCTAGGACCAGAAGTGATCCCAAACTAACAATGCTGGCATGATCATGAGCATACTTAATATAATAAACTGAATGTTGAAGCTAATTAATAATTTAAAACTGAAAAGATGGGGAATACCCATATTCTATAATTGAGATAATTGAAAACAATGATCTTATTACAAAGGAAATATTAAATCAATACTATGCTCAACATAACTATGTCCTCAGAGATTCAGGACTCACCACTGAATTTGCTGAAATGGAGATCAAAAATCGACCTAAGCGTGATCTAAATGCTGAGAACTTGAAACTACATCACATGAAGATGTAGCGCACGTATGCGTCAGTACTTGAAGGTACTTAGCGTGTAGGATAGAATTATGTTTAAATAAAAGATAAATGTAAAAGAACAAAAGCAAGTATAATAATCATAAAAATGATATACTAAATTTTTTAGTTTACTTAATGCAATGATCAATTTTTAGCATGCTCAAACTAAAAAATTAATATACTTATCAATGCTTAATGCAAGATATGACTAAGTTATGGGTGCTACTAATAACCGATAGTAAAATCACATGAGCTGAATGTGGAGTCCAATGTATACGCCTCATTGAGAGGAACCAATATACCCTGCCAGAGCTAGAAAGTCATGTTGGCATGATCACTAAATTAATGTCCACGTAGGGGACTTACAACCTACTTGGCTAGTAGTTATGGAACTATTTGAGTATGCTAAACATTACTTTAACTCGGTATTATGCTACTTCCAACGATTTATTTAGTTAACTTATTATGTTTGAATTTATGTAAATACTGGATAACTCAAAACTAAGTATGAAAACTTAGAAAGCAACATTTAATCTAATAATGATGCATTAATAACTGAGGCATGTATAAGTTAATAAATGAAATATCTGACACATCATGTGTATTTTATGACCTAACGAAATACAAAGATAGGGTTTTGAAATTTATGCGATCAACTTAATAATAACTTGATAATTTGATTTGGAACTTATATTCAATAAATTCATGAATATCTATTGAGATTCTAGAAACCATAGGTTTAATCATGATACGAAAATCAACAATCTAACTTAAAACTAGGGACCCAATGGGTGAAAGGTACCAACTGGTTAAATCCCACATGTCTTGTGATGAAATCCACTGAAAAATATTTAGATTTCAGGGCTAGAACTATGGGAACCTCGTTGCGCTCTTGAACTGGGGTTCTTAATATTTTTCTCCTTTCTTGCTTCTAGTTTTCTACGTTTTGATTTAAGAATTAGAATTAGGTAATTTTGAGTTATGTTTTTAGTCTTAAACTTACTAAAATCTGATGATTTAGGATCAAAACGTATCTTAGGATTTAAACAAAGCGGGAAAGACCAAAACACCCCTGAGTCAACTGCTATCGAACGAAACAACAACCTCGACAGACAAGTAGTCATTTAATCGACTATTTGTCAATTGGGTCAGTAGGTTAGGTCTGTTCGACAAACATTTACTAAAATGGAAATAACGGTTTACTCGGAGGTCTGATTTTAGCAAGGTCGGTGGCTATGGAAAGCTAATGCAATTATCTAATTGTTGGTATGTCATGGTACACAAAATTCATTTTGTGGTAAGATTTATGATCAATTGAAATTGACTTAACTGCATTTCCCCCCTAACTGTCTGCTGATTCCCACCTAAAGTAATACCTATGACCGTAGATCTAGTCAATCGTCGTTCATATCAGAGAATGGGTAAATGGGTTGTTGATCGACGGACACAGACTGCGGTCTCTGACCTACAGACTGTAAGTCCATCCTTCATTTGACAATTCATCAAATTTTTTTGGGTTTAAAGTTTTGAGGTTTCTGATTCAATCAACGGATGTGCAGGATAGGCCGTGGGTCAGGCTATTATGCATCGATGGAAACCATCGACTACACCTGCAGATATTTCTGAAAAGCTATTTATTTGTCAATTTTTGATAGACGCATTACATTATCTCCCCTTTGGGGAAAAATTTCCTCGAATGAAGACTAAACTAGCAGAAATAGAGGGAGAGAGATGCAAATCATTTTACTAAACACTAAGAAATGACTTTCTTATTGAATTGAGTTTCGAGAGCATGCAAATACACTAAAAATGCAAGTACTAACTGAGGGAACATGATTCTATGACTTAATCTACGCATAAATGACTTGAAAACTTAAGAGGAACTGTTACCTCAGGCTCGAGTGGACTCAGATAGAAAGAGGTGAGGATACTTGGCTTTCTTCGATGCTTCTACTTCCCATGTAGCTCCCCCAACGGACTTACTCCTCCACAAAACCTTGGCTGAAGCAACTTCTTTATTTCTCAACCTTTTTACCTGACGGTCAAGAATCTCAACTGGTACATTCTCATAAGAAAGACTATCTTTCACCACCACAATCTATAATGGCACTATAGAGGCTTGATCACCCACACACTTCTTCAGGAGTGAGATGTGGAAGACCGGATGGACTGCTTCTAATTCTGCTTGCAACTCTAACTCATATATCACCTTCCCAACCCTTTTCAAGATCTTCTAAGAGGCTCGTATCTAGGAATGAACTTCCCTTTTTTTCAAAATCTCATTACCCCTTTCATAGGTGACACTTTCATGAAAACCCAATCATCAATTTGTAACTCTAGTTCGTTCTTCTGAGATCTGCATATGATTTCTGACGACCTTGGCTTGTCTTAAGTCTATATCTAATGGTTTGCACTTTCTCCATATAATAAAGGACTGAATATGTCCTTATTAATGTTGTTTCACAAACATCAAACCAACGAATAGGAAATTTACATCTATGCCATAAAAAGCATCATAAGGGGCCATAGGAATGCTTGAATTGTAGCTCTTGTTGTAGTAAAACTTAATAAGAGTAAGGTGATCATCCCAAATAACCTTGAAATATATCGCACATGCTCTAAACATACACTCTAGGGTCTGAATCGTACGTTCTGCCTGTCTTTCCATCTATGGATGAGTGTTGTGTTAAGGTTAATTTGAGTTCCCAGACCCTTCTGAAATGACTTCCGAAAATGAGAGGTAAACTGAGGACCTCTATCTGAGATGATAGACAAAGGAACCCCATGCAACCTCACAAATTCTTAAAAGTAAATCTTGGCATAGTCTTTTGCTGAATTTGTAGCCTTTACCGCAAAAAATCAAGAAGACTTAGTCATCCTATCAACTATTACTCAAACAGAGTCATGTTGTCTCATACGAGGTAACCCTGTGATGAAATCTATATTGATCACATCCCACTTCCAAGTAGGAATATCGATCTCTTCAGTCATACCTCCTGGTTTTTGATGATATACCTTGACATGCTAGAAATTAGGGCACTTACTCACAGAGTCTTCTATATCCCTCTAAAATACCAATTCCACCAATAGACTTCCCACAGATCTTGGTACATCTTAATGGCACCTGGATGAATAGAATATCTAGAGTTATGGTCTTCTTCAAGGATTTACTTTCTAAACTCACCAACATTAGGAACACACAATCTACCCTGGTAGCGAAGTACAGCATCTCCCCCTTTAGAGAAAACCTTCACTCTGAGATTGTGGAGTACACTGTTATGTTCAAGCAAGATTGGATCACTATCTTGATTTTCCCTTACCTCCACTACAAAAGAAGATTCTACCCCATTCTTAACTGTTACACCACTTTTTGATATGCTCATAACGCGAACTTCCAAGCGAGCAAACTTGTGAACATCCTACCCTAGCTCTTTCTTCTCTTCCTCAAAATGGTTTACACTACCCATAGAAGATCTGCTAAGAGCATATGCTACTACACTTTCCTTACTAGGATGATAATGCACACTCATATCATAATCCTTAAGGAACTCAAGCAATCTCATCTGGCGAAGATTCAACTCATTCTGGGTGAACAAGTACTGAAGTCTCTTATGATTAGTGAACACATCTACGTGCACACCATACAAGTAGTGTTTCCTGATCTTGAATGCAAACACCACTTCTGCAAACTCGAGGTCATAAGTTTGATAGTTCTTCTCATGAACCTTAACTTCTTTAGAGGCATAAGATATTTATCTCGCAGCATCAATACTCAAGCTAGGCCAACTGTGGATGCATCACAATAGATCACATAACCATCTGAACTGTCTTACTCAGGTCCTAGACCTTAGATAACACTGGCGTTGTTAACCTCTCAAAGGTCGCAGACAAGCTTCTTCTTAGCTTTCATCACAATCATACAATAAAATTTAGAGGAAAATTTACAACTTTTTAAATCTAGTGATGTTTACTTAGACTTTATATAATTATTGCATAAGAGTGATATACTAACAGCTCAAAATAAACAACCATCTATTAAAAGATTAAACAATTGAAACAAATAATTCATAATATCGTTAATAGTTTCCAACACGGCCTTAATAAGAAAGCTTAAATAAATTTTTGAAAGGAAATTCTAGGGAAAACATACACTATCTATATCTTATGTACAAAACCTAGAGAATAAAGCGTAGGCATCCTCGAACTAAAGAGGACCTATCAAATTTTAGAGGTACTAGTCCAAACGACTTCAACTGATCTTCAATATTTTTCAAGGAGATGCACCTATAAAAATAGTAACTGTATATGGGTTCATACACATTTTACTAAGTATGGTTGTATGCACATAAACACATAAGGACTATGCATGATAAAAGAAAGCTCTTCCTATAAAAAAATGCAATTTTATTGAAGCGAAGTCACTTTACTTTCCTTATTAATTAATTATGAATCATGCTATGAATATGACATATTTTCATGCATTAAAATCACACAATTCATTTTCTATATGAACTTAAGACTTCAAATCATGAAGAAAATTCTAGAACAACTCAAGCAAAATTTAATAGTTTTGCTCTCCTTAGGCCAAGAGCTCCCTCTCCCAAACTTAGTTTATTTTTCACTGTTTTCTTCTTTTTTTATGTAGTTCAATGATCTCCTTTGATTCAATGTGCTACTTACGAGTGCAATGATTCGTTTTAGTCCCATTACTTCAATGAATCAAGTAAGTAATCCAAAAGACTAAGGAAACGATTTTACTACCCTACTTACAAGTTATTCTTTCCATTTTTGTTAAATTGGGCATGAAATCATAATAAGACATTTTTTATTGGTTATTCCCATTATTTTATAATCTTCATAATATAAAGATGTTGGGGCGTATATTCATTCTCAAATTGATGAGTCATTATTTTTTGCTCCCTTTATTGGCATAAGTCAATAACTGTCAAAACATCATTCAAATCAAACACTGATGATTCATATTCTTAAGCTTTTGCTTACATTGTTAACTTTGAACATACATTTATTGTTCATTGATTTCATGTTCTCTATGAACATGCTGGATTGACTTAGGATATTCTTTTTAGACTTCCATTTGGATTTTCCTGTGCAATGACTAAGAATGACTTACATCATTAGTTAGTCAAACCTCACCCCTTGGTCATCCTATCCGAACACCCCTCATCTTCCTAGTTCATTGTTTTTTTATTTCTTTGTTACATTCTAAAGGAAATGTTTAGCATTTAACCAACATAGATCATTTGAGCTAACATGAAATCCAATGTCGTCCCCACAGTGAAAAGATGTGGTTCACCGGCAAAAGTAAAACCGAATAGTTCCGAGGTTTCTTAGGTGGATCCACTAGTTAATAACCTATCCTTGCGACATAGTTCAAAGAGTAGGAGAATTTGGATACCCTTATCCACCCTTGTGGTAGTCTAATATCATGAGTATTACAAGTGCTTGCACAAGTTCATTCCTTGTCTATCGGTGCTTAGCTTAATTTATCATACTTGAAACGTTTTAGGTTTGACTTATACAAAATGGAAGCTTGCTTCTAGTATAAGGTATGATTATCTTAAAGGCTGACTTGTCATCCATTTCTATACTTGATGAATGTGACCTTAAACCTTATATTATTAGTATGGTGTGAATGAGATTTGTCTCACTATTTCTAACACCCTCCTATGTGAGTATCTTTAACATAATTGTTTAGGTTCAATTGAGACTTCTCTCACTTCCTTTAACACCCCATTCTAGATCAATTTCATAACTCATAAGTTTGAAGTTATTTGATTACTCACCTTATCTTTATCAATCTTATTTGGTAGTCCTGTAGCATTCTGTATGAAAGTTATAATGACTTATTCAATGTGCTACTACATTCACAAGTTCATTTATATTGAGTATGTTGGGACTTGTCTCAATCATTGGCATACCCTAGGTTATTAGTTTACTGAGGTATATATTTTCAAGTCAATATTTAACATGTATTTGGTTTTCAAGAAATATCATAATTCACATTGGTCATATAAGATTGCAATTCCATTAGATATTTTGGAAATAATATTGCTTGCCAATTTATATGCATTAAAAAAACATTCACTAAATACTTGTCATGATATTTTCTCTTGCCAAGTCAATTAATTTCATGTATATACTATAGTAATCTCATCATTTTGGGAAAGCCAATTTTTAACATTTAATTAGCTTATAAGAACATTTCAATGCTTAGTTTGGCCAAGCTATAAAGTAGATTTGGCATTGTAGATTCATTAAATTTCTTTGATTTTCATTCTTATTTATTTTTGGAAACATCGCATTCCAAACACTAACAAACATATGTAGTGTAAACACACATAATAATTGAAACCGTCATTCCTTTCAAAAGTAAACTGAATTTTGATAAATGACTTATAACAATTTCATCTTCTCGAAGACAATTGTGCAATAGAACAATTCTTATCTCAGGTAAATGATATTCTATTCATAGGGATCAAACCTATCGGTCTCATTCGACATTATCAAACCATAGAAACATACACATAATGATCAGTTAGCCCCACCTACTAAACAAACACTCGAGATTTGCATTATGCATACTACCAAAATCAGAAACAAGAAGAATTAGGGAGATAAACATTCAACAATTTCATTGGGAACAACCCTAGTTTCAGTTTTCTTAAATTCAAAACGTTTGAAAAGCCTTGTGGGGAAAGCAATCCAAGAGAGAAATCCATACCCTATTGTAGAATTGAATCTACAAAGATCACCCCATAATTTGCATGAATTACAGAATTGCCTTGAAATCGCCTAAGGAGAATCGAGAGTATTTTTCTGTTTTTCCTACGTTTGTTCATTGTTTTTTAGTCGTGAGTTTTTACTGGATAAACGTGAATATAAATATTGGGAACTTAATATTTACTAATTCAACATATTTTAATTAACTTGATTAAATAAATAAATTATATAATTACCAAAAGGTCCCTCCTTAATTGACTAAAAATAGGACAACATTACACATAGAAAAATTTTAAAATTTTCTAAGGGTCTCTAGTTTGACTATAAATTTAAATTAATTAATTAAGTTGCAAATATACCCTGTAGTTGCACTTGGAAAATTCACTTATTGTCCTAAGGATCCGCACTATGTCCTTGGGCACTGCTTAATCAACATGATAATTTTAACTGATCGTGTGCTATGGTACCTAGGCTTGAGACTTGGATGCCTCGTACCTAATGTGTGTATGCTAAGAAAACAAAAATTTTAGCTTAGGGTCTTCATTGCAGGTACAATTTCTAAACAATCTTGGATTGGATTATTTGAACATCAAAGTGTATTTTAAGTTACTTGTTAATACATAGAAATTGGCTAACACCCTTAAGCCAATATTCTTTATGATGCCCAATATTACTCAATATTGGGCATTGGGATGCCTATATACCCCAATACATATTCATCAAAGCCTAATAGACTCTTCACTAGACAAGTTCATTTTCTGGAATGTTACATTATGCCCCCTTCGGAACATTCCTCCATGAATGACACTAAACATCATTTTGAATCGCAGAGGGTATTTTTGAAAAACACATCAACATACTTGAAACTTCACTCTTTGTGAATATCTAATTCACAAATTTCTCTGGATGATGCCACATCACTCAAACCATATTTGAAGCTTCATATCTAAGATCGAAAACTTCCTTCTCAATCTCACTTTAACTCAATGCACATTACAACTCATGCAACACTAAAATCATGCCAACACTATAAAAAAATAACAACATGAAAACAAGCATGAAATCACATCGTCTCATATACTACAAGTATAAAACATACGGTTATGGACTTACAACACCAAAACCGACTAATGCACTAAAATTTAGATTTTCAAAAACATAATTAGACTTAGAAAGAGTATATCTAACCTCAAGAACTGAACAATTGAGGGTAACAGGATCTATTGATGGCCTCGGCCTCCCATGGTTTTCCTTAAACAGGGTGGTTCCTCCATAATACCTTTACGTTGGCAACCTTCTTGTTCCTCACCTGCTTCACTTGGCGATCTAAAATTTCAACCGGAACCTCTTCATAAGAAAGTTTTTCATCGACTAACCTCTCAAGAGTAAGGATGGATGTTGGATCACCTAGACACTTTATAAGCATCGAAACATGAAACACTTGATGAATAGAAGCAAAGTCATTCGGTAAGTTTAGTTAATAGGCAACATTCCTTACTCGCTGTAAGACCTCATAAGGACCTATAAATCTCAGACTCAACTTCCCTTTCTTACCAAACCTAATCACCCCTTTCATGGGTGATATCTTCAGGTAGACTTGATCACCTACCTCAAATTCAAAAACCCTCTTCCTATTATCAGCATAGGATTCTTGACGACAGTAAGCAGTAGCCAATCTATCCTTGATGATTCTCACCATTTCCATAGCCTGATGTATGAGCTCAGAGCCAAGGATTGATGAATCTCTTACCTCAAACCACCCAACTGGGGACCTACATCTCCTTCTATAGAGTTCTTCAAAAGGTGCCATCCCAATGCTAGAATGGTAGCTATTATCATAAGAGAACTCAATTAGTGGCAAGTGATCATCCCAACTCCCCTTGAAGTCAATAACACATTCTGTCAATATGTATTGAAGGATCTGAATAGTACGCACTACTTGTCCATCCGTTAGAGGATGAAAAGTAGTAATGAGCTTCACTTGTGTATCCAAGCTCTATTGGAAAGATCTCCAAAAGGGAGAAGTGAACTGGGATCCCTTATCCGAAATGATAGATAAAGAGATCCCATGCCTCTTCACTATCTCATCAATATAATGCTTGATATAATCTTCGGCCCTGTAAGTAGACCTCACAGGATTGAAGTGAGCAGACTTAGTCATCATGTCAAGAATGACCCAAATGGAATCATGCAGTTTCCATGTTAAGGGCAGACCAACCACAAAGTCCATATTAATAGTCTTCCACTTCCATGTTGGGATCTCAATCAACTAGGTAATACCTCAAGGCTTAAGGTGTTCGGCCTTAACCTATTGGCAATTGGGGCACTCTGCCACACACATAGAAATATCTCGCTTTAAACCTTCCAACCAATAGATCTTCTTGAGATCATGATACATCTTGGTGGAACTTGAATGAATGGAATACTTGGAGCCATGAGCCTCTGCAATAATATTAGGGGCTTACATTATCAATATTGAGCACAAACAATCTTCCCTTGTATCTAAGCACTCCATCCCCTCCTATGGAGAATGATACATTCAACTTACTAGGTGGAGATGTTGCTTAGAATTAACATCTACAACAAATGAGGATTTAGACTGGAATGAATTGAAACACCCCCACTTGGCGTATCCACCAGCCATACACCTATCCTAGTCAATTTGTGTACCTCTTTAATCAGCTCATTCTTCTAATAATCAATATGAGACACACTACCCATGCTCAATAAGCTCAAAGCATCGGCCACTACATTGGCCTTACCTGGGTGATAGTGCACGCTCTTGTTATAATATTTTAGCATCTCTCACCATCTATTCTGAAAATGATTCAATTTTCTCTTGTGTAAATAAGTACTTAAGAGTTTTATGGTTGGTAAATACATCAACATGTATACCATATAAGTAATGTCTCCAAAGTTTTAACGCAAATACCACAACAGCTAACTCAAGATCATCAGTAGGGTAATTCTTCTCGTGGATTTTTAACAGTATTGATGCATACGCAATCACCACTCAATGTTTCATAAGAGCACATCCCAAATCTACTCAGGAAGCATAACAATACACCACATACCCTTCACCACTCCTCGGCAATGTGAAAATTGGGGCTAAAGTGAGTTGGTCTTTGAGTTCTTGGAAGCTCTTTTCACATATTTCAGACCACTCAAACTTCACCTTCTTCTTTGTTAAAGTTGCCAATGGAGCTGTAATAGAGGAAAAACCCTCATAAAACCTGCGATAGTAATTATCCAAACCCTAGAAACAATGGATGTTTGTTAGAGTGAGGTGTCTTAGCAAGTTCTTTATTGACTCAATCTTTTTTGGATCAACCTCTACACCTTGGTCGGACATAATAAGACCAATAAAGGTTACTGATCTTGGCCAAACTCACATTTCAGAATTTTGCATACAACTGATGTTCCGTGAGTACTTGCAATGTCATTCTGAAATGTTATTCATGCTCTTATCTGGTCTTCGAGTATATTAGAATGTCATATATGAATAATATGACAAAATAATCAAGGTATTCACGGAATACCCTCTTTATAAGGTTCATGAACGCGGCTGGTGTGTTAGTGAGACAAAATGATATGACAAGAAACTTGTAATGACCATACCTAGTACGGATGGCAATCTTAGGAATATCCTCTTTTCCAACTCTAAGCTTGTTGTACCCTTAGCGGAGATCTATTTTAGAAATAAAATTGAACCTTGGATATTATCAAATAGATCATCAATTCTGGAAGAGAGTATTTTCTCTTTATAGTGACTTTGTTGAGTTGCCGATGATTTATACACATTCTAAGGGTCCTATCCTTTTTTATTAACGAACAACACTGTAGCACCCCATGAGGATATGCCAGCTAGATAAAGACCTTATCAAGTAGATCTTTTAACTGTAAATTCAACTCAGTGAGTTCATCTGGAGACATTCTATAGGGAGGAACAAAAATTGGTTTGGTGTTAGGATCTAAGTGAACACAGAAGTCAATTTCGCGTTCAGGAGGGATTACTAGTAAATCCTCTATAAAGACATCTTGAAACTCATTCACTCTAGAAACATAGTCTATAGAAGGAACATTATGTTCTAAGTCCTTGACTCTGACTAAGTGGTAGAAATACCCCTTAGATAACATCTTATTGGCTTTAAGATAGGAAACTTTTTGCATGTTAGATTTAAACTACGCCCTTCCCATTCATGCTCTAACTCACTATGAAACACAAACCTTCCTTCAATTTTTATATAGTCTATTGTAGCATAGCATTTATGGAGCCAATCCATACCTAAAATTATATCAAATTCAAGCATGGTTAATTCTAATAGGTCAAAATAGGTAATTGTATCAACAAAAGTTATTAATAAATCTCACAAAACTCTTTCAGCTCTAATGTTGTCTCCTACGGGAGTACTAGCTAGAAAAGGTTCATGAAAGATTTCCGAAAGCAAGTAAAAATTAATAGCTATGAAGGAGTAACAAAAGACAAGGTGGATCGTGGATCTAACAATGCATACACTAGAAAAGAAAGGACATGCAATGTACCAGCTGACTTCTCCTGCTCCTCTCTGCAGTTCAAAGCATTAATTTGGTTCCTCTTGGGAGGCTCGGTTGTAGCAGTAGGACTAGGACGAGGCTGAGTATCTGCCCCGACAGAATTCTTCACATATGAGCAGTCCCTGATCATATGCCCACTCTTGCCTCACCTATAGCACAAATTAGAACATACCATGCACTCTCCTCTATGAAAACGACCACACTTACCACACGACTTTCTGTCACGCTGGGATTTCTATAATTGCCCTTCCGGAGGCAAGACTTGTCCCCTTTGGCATTACTTTTCCTAGAAACATTAGGATTATGAGATTGCTGATGCCGTTCTTTAAGTTGGGCCTCTCTTGGACTCCATACGAACTCCTACCAGTTCCAGAACTAGCCTGCTCCAAGGGCCAAGGCTTCTTGCCTTCTCGTCTTCTCTTCCTCCGACGAATGTCCTCCACCTACAATGCATGTACCATCAACTTTGCATGGTCAATGTTATTATGAAACATGGCTTCCCCACATTCATCATCCAAATCCTCCGATATACCGTTCACAAACCTGATCTTCTAATCCCTACTACCAGACACCACGGAAAAAAACTATTTGGAAAGTTTAACAAACTTCAAGGAGTATTCCTTGCCTGACATACCTCCCTAATGTAGTTTGATAAACTCCCCAACCTTAGCCTCTCTCTTCTCTCTGGGAAAAAACCTCACTAGGATTGCAGTCTTGAGAATGTCCCAAGTGATGGGGATTATCCTGGTGCTTAGATCTACCAACATCTTGTACCATACAAGAGCGACATCCTTGAGTTGGTATGAAACAAACTCAACCTTCTACTCTTCAACACACATAGCACAGATAATCTTGTGGACCTCTTTCACAAACTCCTAGGGATCCTCATTGGTTCTGAACCCGATGTAGACTTGAGGATTCATCCTGGTGAAATGTCTCAGTTTGCTAGCCATGGTGCTAGCATGTGGGTTCTCCCTCGGATAACACTCTCTAGTGGCCTTGACTGTAATAGCATGTGCCTGAGCAGTGATGGCTTAGTCAATCTGAACCACTGCTGCTCTCACTTCTCCATCCGTCAATGCAACAAGGCTGACAAGCACTTGCACTACAACAACTTAGGCTTGAGGAGGATCTTGGTTTCCCCAAGAAGCTGCTTCTCCAACTCTCTTGCTTGCTTTTGTTCTTGTGGTCATTTTTCTACACACGCCGACAATAAGAAAGTTAGATGATTGAATGACACACAATGTCAAAACTCTACACAACACGATAAACAGTAGAAGAAGGGAAGATTCTTAACATCACTAAGTATCTAAGTCATGGTCGTGGTGCACTTCACAACCATAATATTGAAACTACACAACGTGCTTGTTTTATTATCATTTGTTTCAAGGTAATTTTACCTCATGCTCTGATACAAAATTAGGCTCACGTGGGACTTACACCCAAGATAAGACCAGTGTCGTTAACCTCTCAAAGGTTGCACACAAGACTCTTCTTAGATTTCATCACAATCATACATTTAAATTTAGTAGAAAATTTAAAAATTTTTAAATTTAATGATATTTTCTTAGACTTCATATGATTCTTGCATAAGAGTGATATACTAACAGTAGAAAATAAACAACCATTTATTAACACATTGAACAATTGAAATGAAGAATCCATAATATGATTAATACTTTCCAAACAGAACTTAATACGAAAGCTTGAAAAAATGTTTGAAAGGAAAATTAGGGACAACATCCACTATCTATATCTAAATACTTCAACTGATCTTCAATCTTTTTGAAGGACCTGCACCTATAAAAATAGTAATTGTATATGGGTTAGTTTACACTTGTACTATGTATGGATGTATGCACATAAACACATAGGGACTATGAATTATCAAATAAAGCTCTTATATAGCAACATGCCATATTTTAAAACGGAAGTCACTTAACTTTCCTAATTTGTTATTTATTAATCATGCTATGAATATGACATATTTTCATGCATTTAAAAGACACAACTCATTTTCTATATTAACATAAGATATTGTAATCATTAACATATTTTAGAACAACTCAAGAAAAATTTAATGTTTTTTTCCCTTTAGGATGAGACCTCGCTCTCCCGGACATAGTTTATTTTTCAATCTTTTCTTCTTTTTATTTTGTAGTTCAATGATCTATTTTGATCGAATGTTTCACTTACGAGTGCAATGATTCATTGTAGTCCCGTACTACAATTAAACAAGTAAGTAATCTAAAAGAGTAAGCAAATGATTTAACTAGCCTACTTACAAGTTATTCTTTCCATTCTTGTTAAATTGGGTATGATATGTTTATAAGCCAATATTTATTTTCTATGCCCATTATTTGGTAATTTTCATAATATAAAGATGCTGGGTCATTCTTAACAAAAAATAATGATTTGATATACTTATGCTTTTGCTTACATAGTTCACTTTGAACTTACATTTCATCTTCTTTGATCTCATGTTAACTTTGAACATGCTAGGTTGAGTTAGGATTTTCTTTTAAGACTTCCATTAGGATCTTTCTATGCGATGACTAAGAATGACTTACATCATGAATTTGTCTAACCTCACCCTTTTGTCATGCTATCCGAACACCGGTCATCTTCGTAGTTCTTTCTTTCTTTCTTTCTTTATTACTTTCTTAAAGAAATATTTAGCATTTAACCGACATAGATCATGTGAGCTAACTTGATATCCAATGTCTTCCCCACATTGAATAGAAGCGGTTCACCGGCCAAAGTGAAACCTAATACTTCCTAGCTTGTTTAGGTGGATCCACTAGCTAGTAACCAATTCTGGCGACATTGTTCAAAGACTAGGAGAATTTGAAGACCCTTATAAACCGTGGTGGTAGTCTCATGTTATGAGGCTTATATGTGCTTGCACAATCTCATTGATAGCCTATCGGTGCTTAGCTCAATTTGTCATACTTTAAAACTTTTATATTTAACTCATACAAATTAATCATACTTTGAAACTTTTAGAGTTAACTCATACACTATGGACGATTGCTTCAAGTATGATGTAGAATTAGATCAATGGATGACATGTCATACCTTTCTATACCTGATGAATGTGAACTTAAATCTTACATTATCATTATGGTATGAACGAGACTTTTCTCATGATTTCTAACACCCTCTTATGTGAGTATCTTTAACATAATTATTAAGGTGCAAGTGAGACTTGTCTAACTTCCTTTAACACCTCATTCTATATTAACATCATAACTCATAAGATTTTAGTCATTTCATTACTCACCTTATCTTGTTCAATGTTATGTGGTAGTACTGTACCATTATTTATGAAACGTATAAGGAGTTTTTCAGTGTTCTACTATGTTCAAAAGTTCATTTAGATAGGGTATGTTGGGACTTGTCCCAATCATTGGCATACCCTAGGTTATGAGTTCATTGAGTTACATCTTTTCAAGTTAATATATAACATGTATTTTCCCTTACAAGACACATCATAATTTATATTGGCCATATAAGATTCGTATCACTTAGTCATTGACTAAATCTATTACATATTTTGGAAATAAAATTGCTTGCCAATTTATTGGGATAAAACAAACTTTCATTTAACACTTTTCATGATATTATCACTAGCAAATATAATTAACTTCATGTATATACAATTGCGATCTCATTAATTTAAGAGAGCCAACTTTTAACATTTAATTAGCTGATAAGAACATTTTAGTGCTTAGTTTGGCAAAGCTATAAAGTTTATTTGGCATTGAAGATTCATTAACTAGATTTGATAGTCATTATTTTTTATTCTTGGAAACATTGCATTCCAAATACTTACAAACATATCTACTGTAAACACATATAGTAATTAAAATAGGGAGAAATAGGGAGAAGAACATTCAACAATATCATTTGGAACAACCCTAGTTTCAGTTTTCTTGAAATCAAAATATTTGAAAAAGACTCCAGGGGAAAGGAATCAAAAAGAGAGACCCATACCTTAATGTAGAGTAAAATCTATCATGATCGCCCTATACTTTGCATGAAAATCTTTAAGAATGCCTTGAAATTGCTTAAGGACAACCGAGAGTATTTACTGTTTTTCTTACATTTTTTCACTATTTTTTATTAGAGAGTTTCTACTAGATAAACGTGATTCTAAATCATATGACCTGAATATTGAGTAATTCTACTTCTGTTAATTGATTTAATTAAATAAATCAATTATCTAATAACAAAAATACCCCTCCTAAATTTACTAAAAATATGAAAGCATTTGACTTAGCCAAATTCTTAAAATTTTCTAAGGGTCTCGGGTTTGACCATGAATTTAAATAAAAAATAATAATTAAGTTTCTAATTTAATTAATTGAGTGACCAAGGTAATTACTAAAGTACCCCTAAGTCACTAGGACTATAACCAAACCCTTTGGACCATCCTAGGTTAGATACTAGGATGTTTCTTTAGTTAGCAACTATGATATTGTCACCCGCCGAGGTCTTAGAATTTTTGAAACACTAGTTAATTCATTTTAGTTAGTACTAGGTTAGTTAGCTAGTTCATTTGTTAGTCTAAATGACATAACTACAAATTCATGGTAATCATACCGAGTTCTGAAGGTTGTTTTCGAAATGTCACTATCTCTTACTATGAGCTGATGATAACCCGATCTGAGGTCTATCATTGAGAAGTGACTAGCACCCTTAAGTTTGTCAAACAAGGCATCAATCATAAGGATGTGATACTTATTTTTGATTGTGAATTTGTTCAAGTGCCTATAGTCAATGCACATTCTGATAGAACCATCTTTCTTTTTTTACAAACAACATTGGTGCACCCCATGGTGAAATAGTAAGTCTGATGAAGCACTTATCTAGAAGGTCTTTGAACTGCTCTTTCAATTCCTTAAGCTCTGTTGGAGCCATTATGTAAGGAGGAATAGAAATAGGCTGGTTATCTGGATGGAGATAAATTTCAAAGTCTATTTCCCTTTTGGGAGAGACTTCAGGAAGATCATGTGGATATACGTCTCAAAACTCACAGACTATTGCAACTGAGTCAAGAGTTGGGGTTTCATAGCTAGAATCCTTAACTCGAACTAGGTGATAGAGATAACCATTAGCGATCATCTTACTCTCCTTATGTTAAGAAATGAATCAACCCATAGGTGCTAAGCTAAATACCTTCTACTCTAAGATTGGTTCCTCTGGAAACTAAAAACAAACAATCCTAATAATACAATCGACTTAGGCATAAAAGGAATGTAACCAATCAATGCCTAGAATGACATCAAAGTCTACCGTTTCTAACTCTACAAGATAGAATGAAATGATTCTCTGAAAGACTGTGACAGGGCAATTTATATATACCTGTCTAGTTATAACTTGGTCATCGACTGGAGTAGATACCGAGAAAGGTTTTGAGAGTGTTTTTGGACTAATACTGGATTGGAATGCTACGTAAGGATTTTAAAAAGAAAAAATATCCCCTGGATCTCACAATGCTTATACATCAAGGTTAAAGACTCGTAACATACCAGTGACTACATCAGGAGAACCTTCCTAATCTTGGCAATCGAGAAAGTCATACAACTGTTTATGACCCAAGGATTCTCCCTGACTTCAAAGGGCTACTTTCGGGTCGTGAAAGACTTGGTATCAGAGGATAAGGTTAAGGAAAATAGTTTAGGGACTAAAAGTCTCACACACCATGTCTAGTAGTATCTTGTTCATTTGTGTTAGTCGTGTCACATCCTTGGACGAGAGGCTACAGGATGATAGAGTTTCACTTTCTTAATTATTCTTCAATCCTGCCATAAAACTTAACTCTAGAAGGCCTCTCTTTATTATGTTTCCTTGTCCGGTGGTCTTCTAGATATGATTGCTTAGAAGGGGAGATGTTTCTATGTTTCAGGGAGAGAAAAGGTGAATTTCGATTTTATGTTGGCCTTGTGTCTAGATAAGTAGATGTGAAGGTTAGTGTTGAGAATTTGGATGTGAAGCCATTTATGTCTATGTGTGACTATTATATTGGAAGTGTGGTGATGACAAACATTGTGGTGATGTAGTTCTAAGTATGCTAAGATTAATAATGATTGAGTAAAGTCTCTTTGAGAGCAAATGAGTTATCTTGGATTATGTTCAATGATGGTAGAAATGTTTTAAAGTGTAAATATAAGGAATCCTAAAAATGTGGAGATTTTGTAGGAGTTGAGGGCAACCTCTTGTGTGATTAAAGTTTGAATAGTTGTTCTTATGTTTCAGTTGAGCTTCTTGTGTAGGTTTACACTAAGGAGGAAATGTTTTATGAATACCTAGTAAGGGATTTTTGTTCTATGAAATTGAGTTAAGTAATAACTAAGAGTTGTATGAGGTGGTGTTTAAGGGAGTTTCTTTCGGCTTGAAACCTAAGAGGAAAGTCTTATGATTAACTTGCAAGGTTGATGTTTAGTTTTCATTTGCATGAGTTTGGGGTAGTGTGAGTACTCACCTTGTGAGAAGTATAATGTACACTGAAGTATGACACCTTGAAGATAGCTTTACCCTATGTGGGGGAGAATGAGTTTAGCATAAAGGTAGCTGATATCCTCATCTTTTAATTTTTTTTCTTATTCAAGATTGAGACCAAATTCTCAATAGTTTGGTAATGATTAATAGTCTTGAATAATGAAGGTTGAGTAGAATTGCATGTATTGTACTTAGTCCAAGAGAATCGTCAAGGGTCTCTAAGTCGGAGTGGTAGTATGGGATGCTACTCTCACATTGCACTAAGTTAAAATTACCAAGTCTCTTTGATGTAAGTTAATGTAGTCTTTTCTATTGTCGTGACATCTCGTTAAAGATGATTGTAAGGTGCATTATTGAAAATTTTAAGCATGTAACACAGTGAAGGTTGGAATTCACTGTAAGTAAGTCCAAATTTTGAGAAAATTGCATTTTTCATTCATTTCAATGTGTTATGAGATGATTTTATATGGTATATACTTCATATTATCATGCCTTCTTAATGAATTGCTTAAAGAATGGATTTTTGAAAAAAAATTACATGCTTAACAATGCTACAATGATGTTTACTGTAAGATTTTTGAATTTTGCAAAACTGACTTGCCTTTGATTGAAGTTTTAATGTGTGCAAAAGTGTTTCATATGAGAATTTTTAATGTTGGAGAAGGCAATTCCTCTATAAGTGAAGGATAAGAGACGATTTTGAAATGTAAAAGTTGTTACCAATTGCTTCTGTTGCAATGTGTTTGAATGTGTGGAATTGCACTCCTTACTAGTTTATGCTTTGATTTTGATTGTGTTTTTAATGATTGTAATGTGTTATGTGTTCTCATGAAGTCCTTGACGGTCTTGATGTTTAAGTGTCATTCGCGGACGAATGTTATTCTAAGTGGGGGCAAATGTAACATCCTAAAATGAACTAATGTTAACTGGAGCTTCGTGAATTTTTCTTGAAAAAATTTTAAGTTAAAATGAGTTAAATTAGTATTCTTAGGAATTTCATGATGTTTGGTGAAGTTTGGAGGTTAAACGTCCAAGAACATTTATGACGCTCGGAAGATGTGACTTAGATAGGTCTTGATGTGTTTGAGTGATTTTTACGTGTTGTTTTACTTGAACCACATGTGGTATGTTCCTAATACCTAAATGACTATGTTTTGGGGTCTAACATCCGGATACGATACCGCCTAGGCCCAAAAGACTTGGACCCAAAACTTCCTAGGCAATGTCCACCAACGAGACAAAACAACGGCCAATATGTCAACCAACGTCCCGTCGTCTTGATCCATTGATTGGAAATGCAAGGTAGGTTTACCACGATCCAAATGGATCCATTTATGAAAAAACAAGACCCACCAATGGATCGTTGATTGATAGAGGGTCCATTTGTTAACAACTGTCAATTGAAACCTATGAAAAAGTTATCTTTTCCTGTGAGGTCTTGGCGTGTTTGATAAATTAACCCAAGTTTTTTATGAATCTAGAAGTTATATTCAGGGTTTATTAGTTATATTAAAGTGCTTCAAACCCTACGACCTCATAATAGATTCCATTTCCTTAAAATCAAAACCCCTCTCCCTTAAAAGTCTCTCTCAAGTCTCTTTGGAAGCTAGAAGTCAAGAAGAGCTAGGATGGTTGTTGATGGGAGTTTCGTAGCAAAAAATAATTGTGGTTTATCGTTTCTAAGGTATTGTATCCATCCTTGAATTCTCTTCCATTCAAGGAGACCCTTTCTAATAGATATGAAAAAGAGTTCCCAACCCTAGTTTCTTCTATCTTCAACTCTAAATATGGGTCTTGCATGAAAATATTTCTAACGATTCAAATATAATGTTTGTAAGGTTATTTGGGTATTTAATGCTAAGACTTCAATGAGATCACAATAAATCTTTTCATCAAATTTTGGCTAAAGAAATGGGTTAAATGAGCATGAATTGGTAGTCTTTGAGTTGTGGTTTCTTATGGTTCATATTGTTGTTTAGATACTGCCCAAAGGTACTCATCATTATGAAATATTGAGTAAAATTTTAAAGGTGATGAAAGGTTAGATTCAAGGGTAAGTTGGTTATGTTTTTCAGAATTAATTTTGAAATGCTCTTGGGTGGTATAGTCCACCTTTTTGGTGGCGCTGTTTACTTCAATTGTATGAATGTGAAGTTACTTGTTTATTGTGAATGAGGACATGAAGGCTTGTTATATGAATTAATATTATAATAATGTTCTTCTTGTTAAATGTGCCTTATGAAGCTCTTATATGAAGTAGGATAGTGTTTTTACCAAAATGAAGTTATTCTTGTCAATTGTTTAAAAATGAAGCTTGTTATGAGAAGTATACTAAGGATTTTTGTCTAAATGACATATATGATTTTTTGAATCATGTAAAGTGTGTGATGTGATGAATGAAGGTCTAAGAATGTGTAGTAACTAAATGTAAATGAAGTTATGCTTATGTGCAAGGTGTGCTCACATGTACACACACTCACACTTGAATGAATATATGAAGCTAAGGTGAGAAAATAGAGGAGATTTGAGGTGGACACTCTTCGTGAGTTGAGATGAAGTGTTAAGCAGCAAGATCACAACATCCTAACATATTTCTAAGATAAATCAGATGATGAATGCACTTACCGAGTTGAAATGTGGTGTTCACTAGTTATCCTTAACCTATTGTATATAATATTTAGAATCCATGGGGGTTATGTCTAGCAGCGAGAGGATATGAAGAAGAGGTGCTTACACTTTGTTAGTTAAGATGTTGTATTTCAATGTACATCTTAACATGAGTACTCCTCGTTAGTAGAGAATGAGTTACTTAGTAGTAATCTCTGTATCCCTTAACAATGCGCCCGCATAGGTGTAGATATTGGCCAAGCCATGTTAAATCAAAGAGAATCACCCTACTCTAGGAAAGTGAGGATCTCTCATCCGATAGGGGTTAATATCGGGATTCCATGTAAAGCTCTCATGGTCTATTTTTGTTAAGCTAGCTCCCACAAAAGGAATAAATGAACTATGTATCCTTAAGGAACGTACTACTTATTGTAGATGGTGGTATGAGACGCTATCTATATATTACATTATAGGACCTTTCGAAAGGGGATTTTTGGTGCCATGTCTTCTAAATAAGTTTACTACTTAGGATAGGTGGTGGTATGGGACTCCATCTACTCATGGCACTAAGTAGGCATTCCGAAAGAGAATGCTTGTTGTGTTTTTTGGGTGTTATTCTATTGTCTTTTAATTGAGTGGGGGCTTGTTCTCCCGAGGTGAGTACACCAAAAAGGAGATAGTCTTGATGATTGCTTTAGTATGTATTGAAGGAGGAATATGTGTACTTTCTTCATGCCTTACCTTAGTGTGTCTTTGGATAACCTTAGTAAGGGACACACCGACGAAAATGTGTTGACTCCTCATTGGAAGTACTTTGGAAGTTCACCACTTTGAAGACATTTTAGTTCATTGTAATGGTTAAATGAGTCCAATGAACTTTTTGTTTCATTACAGTAATTTGCATCCTTTGGTATAAAATTTTGTAATCCTTATGTAACCATTAAATAATGTTCCTTATGATGTTTTGCTTCTATATTAATGAAAATTGGCAGAAAATATGTGTTTCATACTAAAATATCCCTTTTTGCTTATTATTGTATATATCATACTGAGTAGATTATTTTATACTAAACTCATACTTTTCTTTACTGAATAAGTATAGGTTGAATGCTTTTGGAACAATTGAAGGTGAAGCTTGGGAAATCCACCCTCTCAATATTCGGTATGTCCTTATATATTCGAGGACATAGTCTATTTGTTTCCTAGTTTTATTATTAGGACTTATTATTTATTTTTCTTTCAATGTAAAGGGTTGTGTCCCTAAGATATTATATAATGTCTTTAAGTTGGTTTGTGACGATGATATTGTTAAGTATTTTATGAAAGATTTCCCTTTATTAATTTATTCATGAAATGTTTTAATTCCGCAATAAATTTCACATCTTATGCAATGAAATATTGTTAAACGGCTTGTAGAACACCCCAAAGATAAAGTATGCCTGGTCATAACCCAAGGGTTCTCCCTAACTTTTCAGGGGTGCTTTCGGTTCGTGACATTGGAGTTGATGTCGACGTTAACATTGACCTTCACCTTGACGTTGACGTTAGCATTGACATTCATCTTGTCATTTATGTTAAAGTTCATATTCACATTGACATTGACATTGATGGTGACAATCATGCTAACATTCAATTCACGTTGAAATCGACGTTGACATGCACATTCACATTGAGTTTGCGTTCACATTGATATTGAAGTTGATATTGACGTTGAAGTTCACGTTGACAATGACATAGATGTTGACATTCATGTTGAAGTTCACGTTGATGTTGGCATTCACGTGATGTTAATATTGACGATTACATTGACGTTCACATAGACATTGACAATCACGTTAACAATGACATTCCAATTGACATTAATATTCTCGATAACTCTTACCTTTATGTGACACTTATGTTGACGTTGATGTTTATATTGACATATATGTTCACGCTACGTATATGTTGACATTCACATTTATGTTCATGTTGAAGTGGAAGTTCATATTTATGTTGATGTTTACATTGACGTTCACGCTTACGGTGATATTTACATTTACGTTGACCTTGACGTTCACATTGATGATGATGTTAGCATTCACGCTGTCGTTAATGTTGGTGTTCACGTTTTCACGTCAATGTTGACGTTGATGTTGGCAATCATGTTCACATTAACATTGATGTTGACCTACACGCAGACATTTACCTTTACGATGACGTTGGCGTACATAAGGATGTTCTCCTTGACGTGTACGTTGACGTTGAAATTCACATAGACATTGACTTTGACTATTGCATTGGTGTTCAAGTAGATATTGACATTGACGTTCACATTTATATTCACATTGACATTGACGTTGACATTCTCTTTGACTGTTACATTTACGTTAATGTTGATGTTTATTATGACGTTGACATTAATGTGTATATGCTCATATTGACATTAACATTGACGTTCATATTTACATTGACGCTAATGTTAATGTTTATGTTGAGGCTGTCGTTTACGTGTACATTGATGTAGACGTTGATGTTCACATTGACGCTAACGTTTCTATTGATGTTGACATTCACATTGATGTAAAAATTTAGGTTCACACTGTCTTTTATGTTTACCTAGACTGATGTTCATGTTTACATTGACATTCACATCCACGGTAAAGTTTACATATATGTTCACATTCACGTTTTTGTTTACACTTACGTTGACGTTCACGTTTATGATTACACTTGTGTTGACGTTCACGTTTATATTGACATTGACGGTAATGTTCACATTAACATACAAGTAAATGTTTATGCAGTTGTTGACATTTATGTTTACACTAATACTGACATTAACATTGATGTTGACGTTTATGTTCACATTCACGTTTAAATTGATGTTAAGGTTCAAACAAATTTTGATGTTTACATTGATGCTAATGTTGAAATTGACGTTATCATTGTAGTTGACATTGATGTTGAGGTTGATGTCGACATACACATTGATTTTTACCTTGATGTTGGCATTGATGTTTACCTTTATATTTACATTTATATTAATGTTCACATTGACGTTGACGTTGATGTTGACATTATGTACGTTGACATTCACATTTACATTGATGTTAACCTTTACATTAAAGTTGATGTTGACGTTTCACATAGATTTTTATATTAATATAAACATTTACGTTTTCGTTGCCATGCACGTTGGTCTTGTCATTGATGATTATATTGATGTTCACGTAGACGTTGACATTGATGCTCACATTTACATTCACTTTGACATTTACATTCTCATTGACTCTTACATTTTAGGTTAACATTCACGTTGATGTTGACATTTACAATGACGTGTACATTATTAATGACGTTCATGCTGAAAATCACTTAGTCATTGACTTTGACGTTCATTTTAACGTAGACATTTACATTAACGTTCACATTCGTGTTGACTCTTACATTTAGGTTGACCTTTACTATTATGTTGATGTGTATATAGACCTTTACGGTGACGTTGCTGTTCACACTAATGTTTATGTTGACATTGATGTTTATGATGATCTTGACGTTGACATTGTTGTTGATGTTAACATGGATGTTTACACTTATGTAGATGTTGATATTAACATTCACGATGACATTGAGGTTCACGTTGATTCAGACGTTATCTTTTCGTGGACATTAACGTTCACATTTATGTTGATGTTTATTTTGATGTTGACGTTAATGTTCACGTTGATGTTAATGTTAATATTCATGTTAATGTTGAACATGACGTTTATGTTGACATTCACATTAACATTTATGGTGACGTTGATGTTCAGATTGACATTGAAGTTCACAAATAGTGGACATTAACGTTGACGTACGCATTGACGTTTATGCTGATCTATATATAGACGTTTACATTGACGTTGACATTGACATTCTCTATAAAGTTGACATTTACAAAAATGTTGATGTTTATGTTCATGCTAATATTGACGTTGATGTTACTATTGTTGTTAACAGTGACGTTGACTTTGACATTTACATTAACGTCGACATACACATTGACGTTCACCTTGACGTTGATGTTAACGTTCACCTTCACATTGATGTTGACTTTCACATTCACATTGACGTTGATGTTCACGTTAATATTTATGTTGACGTTGACATTCACATTTAAGTTGACATTCACCTTCACATTGACGTTTACACAGATGTTCATGTAGACGCTAACATTGGCATTCATGTTAGTGTTAATGTTGTTGATCATGTTAAACTTCACATTGATGTTGACGTTCTTGTTCAAGTTGACATTCACATTGATGTTCACATTTAGATTGATATTTTTGCTTACTCTTAAGTTTAAGTTGACATTGACATTTATGTTTACATTGACGTTGATTTTCACATTTAGGTTGACGCTCTCGTTGAAGTTTAGTTTTCCGTAGAATTTCACATTTACATTTATGTTGACGTTAACATTCCTGTTGATGCTAGCGTTTACATTTATGTTGACGTTCATGTTTACATTGACACTGACATTGACAATCATGTTGACGTTGACCTTAAAGTTCACGCTGTCATTGACGTTGATGTTTACGTTCACGTTGATGTTGGGAAACGGGATCTCATATCGTCCTGAGCCTCCCATGTCACTCCCTCAACAAGGTGGTTTTTCTATAATACTTTCACGTTGGAAACTTCCTTGTTCCTCAGCCACTTCACTTGGCGATCAAACATTACAACTTGAACATCTTCATAAGAAAGGGTCTCATCAACTCCTAACCCCTCAATAGGCACGAAGGATGTTGGATCCCCTAAACATTACATAAGCATTGAAATGTGGAACACTGGAAGCACAGAAGCCATGTGTTGTGGTAATTTCAGTCCGTAGGAAACATTTCCTAACTGTTGTAAGATCTCATTAGAACCTATATACCTCAGACTCAACTTCCCTTTCTTACCAAACATCATCACCCCTTTCATAGCTTATATCTTAAGATAGACTTCATAACTCACCTAAAATATGAGAGCTCTCTTCATATTATCAGCATAGAATTTTTGACGACTGTAAGTTGTAGCCGATCTATCCCTGATAATTCTCATCTTTTCCACAGCCTCATGTATGATATCAGGGACAAGGATTGAAGACTCTCCTACCTCACCCAAATGGAGGCCTACATATCCTTCCATATAGTGCCTCAAAAGGTGCAATCCCAATACTGGAATGGTAGCTATTATTATCAGAGAACTGAATCAGCGGCAAATGATCATCCAACTCAATTTGAAGTCAATAACACATTCTATCAATTGTGTACCCAAGATATTTTTCAAAGATCTCTAAAAAATGCGATGTCAACTGGGATCCCCTATCCAAAATTATAGATAAAGGAATCCCATGCTACATAACTATCTCATCAATATACAGCTTGGCATAATCTTCGGCACTGTAAGTAGATTTCACAGGTATGAAGTGTGCAGACTTAGTCATCTTGTCAACAATGACCCAAATGGAATCATGCAATTTCTTTGACCTGGGCAGACCATCCACAAAATCCATATTAATAACCTCTCATTTCAAAGTTAGGATCTCAATAGACTGGGTGTAATCCCCAGGCTCAAGGTGTTCCGACTTAACCTGTTGGCAATTAGGACACTCCTCCACAAACATAGAGATTTCTCTCTTCATACCTTCCCACCAATAGATATCCTTGAGATCACGATGCATTTTTTGTAGAACCTGTATGAATGTAATACCTGGAGCCATGAGCCTCAACAGTAATATTAGGCCTCAAATCATCAATATTGGGCACACATAATCTGCTCTAGTATCTCAGCATACCATCATCCCCTACAGAGAATGACTCATTTAGCTTACTGAACACCAAGTCCAATAACTCCATGAGTACTAGGTCAAGATACTTCTTAACTTTGACATCTACAACAAATGAGGATTCAGAACTGGAATGAACTGAAACACCCCTACTTGGTGTATCTACTATTCGTACACCTTTAACCAGCTATTTCTTGTCATCATCAATATGAGACACACTTCCATGATCAATCGGCTCAAAGCATCAGCCACTACATTGGACTCACCTAGGTGATAGTGAACACTCATGTCATAATCTTTTTGAAGATCTATCCATCTTCTCTTACAAAGATTTAATTCTCTCTGTGTAAAAACATAGTGAAGACTTTTATAGTCCGTAAATACATCAACATGTACACCATATAAATAATTTCTACAATGTTTTAACGCAAAACCACAACAGCTAACTCAAGATCATAAGTAGGGTATTTCTTCTAGTGGACATTCAACTGCCTGGATGCAAATGCAATTACCTTGCTACCCTGCATAAGAACCCAACCCAAACCTCCTCGGGAAGCATCACAATATATAACATACCCTTCAAAACACCTCGACAATAAGCACTAGGGCTAATGTGAGTCGGTGTTTGACCTCTTGGAAGCTCCTCTCACACTTTTCAGACCACTAAAACTTCACCTTCTTCTTCCTCAAGGCTGTCAAACGAGAAGCAATATGGAAAAACTCACCACAAACCTGCGATAATAATTAGCCAAACCCGAAGAAACTCCGAATATTTGTGGGAGTGAGGAGTCTCGTCTAATTCTTATCTGACACAACCTTTTTTGGATCAACCTCAACTCCCTTGTTAGTCAAAACATGAACAAGAAAGGTCACTGATCTAAGCAAAAACTCACATTTACTGAAATTTGCATATAACTGATGTTCCCTGAGTACTTGGAATGTCATTCTCAAATGTTTTTCAAGCTCTTCTCTTTACTTACAGTATATGAGTATTTCATTTTTTAGTACTATGACAAATGAATCAAGGTACTCACGAAAGACCTTATTCATAATGTCCATAAACACAGCTAGTGTAATTGTGAGAACAAATGACATGATAAAAAACTCTTAATGACCATACCTAGTACGGAAAGCAGCCTTACGAATGTCCTCTTTTCTCACTCTAAGCTGGTGATACCCTAACCGAAGATCTATTTTTGAAATGAAACTTGAACCTTGAAGTTGATAAAATCGATCGTCCATTCTTTGTAGAGGGTGTTTTTATTTATAATGACTGTTTATTTACTTATTGATATACATTATAGGAGTTCCATCCTTTTTCTTAACAAAAACACTTGAAAATCCCATGGGGATATCTCGGCTAGATGAAGCCCTTATCAAGTAGATCTTTTAACTGCAACTTCAACTATTTTAGTTTTGCTGGAGCCACTCTCTAAGGAGGAAAGAAAATTTGTTAGGTCTAGGGATCTAAGTCAACACCAAAATCAATTTCGCGTTCAAGAGGAATTCCTTGTAAATCCTTTGGAAAGACATATTAAAATTCATTCATTGGCGGCATAGAGTATATGGAAGGAAATTATTTGGTTTGTTGGATTTAAACCGGGCCCTTCCCATTACAGCTCTAACTTATTTGGAAACTGAAACCATACTGCCTTATTTCGACAGTCTATTATAGCATAACACTTATGGATCCAATCCATACAAAAGATTATATCAAAATCAACCATGGCTAATTCTATTAGGTCAGCATGGGTGACACTATCAATAATATTAATTGGGCATTCTTTATATACTCTTTTAGATGTAATGTCGTCTCCAATTGGGAGTACTAACTACAAAAGGCTCATGCAAGATCTCAAGAAGCAAGTCAAACTTACTAGCTACTAAAGGAGTAGCAAATGGAAAAGTGGATCCTTGATCTAACAATACATACACAAGAAAAGAGAAGACATGCAACGTACCAGTGACCACATCAAATGAATTCTCTTGCTTCCCTCTACCTTTCAAAGCATAGAATCTGTTCCTCTAGGGAGATTTGCTAGCAGCAGTAGGATTAGGTCGATATTGAGCATCTCTTCTGGCCTGATTCCTCATCCGTAGGTAGTCCATGACCATATGCCAACTCTTTCCACACCCATAGTAGCTATTAGTACCTACCAGGCACTAACCTCCATGCAAACAGCAACATTTACCAGACGGCTTGCTGCTTTACGGGGCATTTTCTATCATTGCCCTTTTTTGGGCAAAACTTGTCCACTTTGGCATTCGAGTTACTAAAGTAGTAAGATTACGTGAGCGCTGGTGCCCCGACTTGAACTTGGGCTTGTCCTGAACTCCAAACAATCTCCTACTATATCTAGAACCAACCTTGTATGAGGGTTAAGGCTTGTTGACTTTTCAACCTCTCTTTCTCCGATGACTCTCCTCCACCTATTGTGCATGAACCATCAATCTACCAAGTTCCATGTTATCATGCAACATGGCTGCCCGACATTCCTCCTCTAGATTCTCTGATACACAAGTGACAAACCAGCTCATATCATCCCTTCTATCGGATACCAGAGAAGAAACATATTTAAACAACTTTAAAAAATTCAAGGAATACTCCTTGGCTGAAATACCTCCATGCCATAGATTGGCGAACTCCTCAATCTTAGCCTCTCTTTACTCACTAGGAAGGAACCTCTCCATGAATGCAGTCTTGAGATTTTCCTAAGTTAAGGGGAATGCTTCTGGTGCTCGGCCATCTGCCCACATCTTGTACCACACATGAGCCGCATCTTTGAGTTGTTGTGCAACCAACTCATCCTTATCCTTTTCATTCACCGCCATGGAAGAAAGAATCTTGTAGACTTCATCAACATACTCTTGGGGATCCTCATTAGTTTTGGACCTTAAGTAGACTGGAGTATTCATTCTAGTGAAATACTTCAATCTTCTAGCCATGGCGCTAGCATGTGGGTTTTTCCTGGGAGCACCTTCTGTAGTGGCCTAAGATGTGATAGCTTTTGCCTAAGTAGTGATGGGTTGGGCCATCTGAACTAGTGATTCTCTTACTTCTCCATCCGTCAACACAGCAGGGTTGACAGGCAATTGCACCCCAGCAGGTGGGGCTTGAGGAGGGAATTGGTTTCCCCAAGTGCCTACTTGTATTCATTTTTTCTATACGCACACACAATAAGGATGTTAGATGCTAAAATGACACAAAATGTGAAAACTCTACCCAACACGATAAAGAGTAGAAGAAGAAGGTTTTTTATCGTCACATTGTCTCTAAGTCATGATTGTGGCATGCTTCACAACCACAAGTTAGAATCTACATAACGTTGTTATTTTGAGATTTAGTTCCTATGTAATTTAACCTCATGTTCTGATACCAATTTTGTCACACCTAAATTCAGAAATCTGAATGCAACCGACATCGTTAACATCTCAAAGGTCACACAAAAGCCTCATCTTAGATTTCATCACAATCATATAGTTAAATTTGCGGAAAGTTTAAAACATTTAGAACATAATTAAGTATACATAGACTTCATATAATTACTATATAGAGTTATATTTTAATAAGCTTAAACTAAACAACCATCTACAATCGATTAAGTAATTCAATGAAAAAATCAATATATCTTATTAGTTTGCCAAACGGCCTTAATACAAATCTTTGAATAAAATTCTTGATTGAAATTATAGGGACAACATCCACTAGCTATATTTAAAGTACTAAGATATAATGATAGGTGTAGCATACTAAAACTCAAGAGGACTTACCAAAGTCTCGAGATTTCTTGATCCAAACCACTTCAATGAATCTTCAATATGCTCTCTTACTTGCGCCTACAAAATAGTAATATTATTGGGTTATTACACACTTGTGCTAAGTATGAGTATACGCACATATTCACATAAGGACTATACATGATAAAGGAAAGTTCTTGCTATAATAACATGCAATTTCTGGAAAGTAAAGTAACTAGATTTTCTTAATTCGTTATTTGTGATTTATGGTATGAGTATGTCAAATTTTAATGCCTTCAAAGCACACAACTCATTTTCTATATGAACATAAGACCTTATAATCATTAAAACAACTCTAATGAAAATTATGAAATTTGCTCCTCCAAACCCAAGAGCTCCTTCCCAAACACTTAGTTTATTTTTCAGTCTTTTTCGTCTTCTTGTTGTCTAGTTCAAATATTATTTTAATATTATGTTTTATTTACAAGTGAAATTATTCTTTGTATTCCCATACCTATAAAGAATCGAGTAAGTAATTTAAAAGACTAGGGAAATGATTTGGCTACCCTTACAACATGTTATTCTTTCCATTCATGGTAAATTTGACATGAAATATTTATTGGCTAGACCACTTATTCCATCATTTTCATATTATGGAAATAATGGGGCATTTAGTAGGCACTATGGTTTACTCACCTTTATTGTAATTACATAAGAAGTCATTATAAGCTAATTTTGAATACGATATGCCATTATTTGATCATTTTCACTAACGTAAAGATATTTGAGCATATATCTTGATTTGGCACAAGCCTATAACTTGTTCAATCTTCATTCTTATCAACCGCTTATGATTTGATATACTTAAGCCCTTTACTTTCTTAGCTTACCTTTAACTTCCATTTATTCTTCTTTGTTTCTTACATTCTTAAACAAATCTTTAGCATTAAGATCATGTGAGCCGAGATGAAATCTAGTGTCTGCCCCACACCGAAAAGTGGTGGTTCACCGATCAAACAGAACCTTGATTATATGAGATAAACATGAAATCCAGTGTCTGCCCCACACTGAAAAGGGCTGGTTCACCGGCTAAAGTGAAACCAGGTCCATTGTCTTCCCCACACGGAAAAGAGCCGGTTCACGACTAAAGTGAACCGAATACTTTCTTTGCGCATTTAACCGACATAGATGATGTGATCTAAGCATGAAATCCACTGTCTGCCCCACACAAAAAAGGGGTGGTTTCACCGGTCAAAGTGAAACCGCATCATACCTAGCTCTCTTAGGTGGAATCCATTGGCTAGTTTCTAAGCTACAAACATAGTTTGAAGACTTGGATACATATAGAGACTACTTATACACCTTTATCGTAGCCACATCTCATTAGGCTTACATGGGCTTTCACAAGCTCATTTCTAGTCTATCAATTATTTTCTCAAGTTCTTTTTCTTTACATCTTTTAGAATTAACTCAAACATTATTGAAGCTTGCTTCTATATATGAGGTTTACTTAACTATTTGGATAATCGGTCATCCATTTATTTAATTTATGAAATGTGAATTTAACCTTACATTATTATCTCTGTGTTAATGAGACTTGTCTCACGATTATTAACACCCTCTTATGTGGCTATCTTTAACATAATGTCTTGGTGTGAGTAAGAATTTTCTCACTTCCTTTAAAACCTCATTCTGGTCACTTTCGTAATTCTTCAACATTTAATTATTTTATTACTCACATTATCTTGTTCAATGACATTTTGTAGCTTTACAACATTCTTTATGAACGTTATAAACTTTGTTCAATGTGCTTACTTATATTCATAGTTCATTTGGAAAGTATGTTGGGACTTGTCCTAATGATAGGCATACCCTTGGTTATGAATTCATTCAGTTACATTGGTCATGCTTAGTTTGACATAACATAGTTATTAGACAATTTTCTATCATAATTTGGAAATAACATTGCATGATAATTTATTGGCATAGACTAAACTTTCACATATTATGGTAATCTTGAATATTGTTAGCCAATTTATTGGCATAAGACAAACTTTTACTAGACATTGGTCATGAGAATACCATTATCACTTAACTTCATGTATATATTATAGTAATCGAATCATTTTAAGCAGGCAAATTTTGGCATTTTATTAATTTATATGAACAATTCAATGTTTAGTTTTGCTAAGCTAATAAGTTAATTTGGTATTGAAGGTTCACTAACTAGCTTGAATTTTCTTTCTTATCTCTTCTTTGAAACATTACATTCCAAACATTAACATACATATCAATTGTAAAATATAAATAGCAATCGAAATCATCAACCCTTTCAACAGTAAATTGAATTTCATAAATAAATTATAACAATTTGATCTTCTCGAACACAATTAGGCATTAATCATATGGATCTAACCTATAGGTCTCATTCGAGATATTCAAATCACATAAAACATACACACATTAATTAGTTAGCACCACATATCAACATCATGTTCGAGATTATATCTACATAATATTAGGATAGAATACAAGGTTAACTAAGGAGATTGAGGTTCAACAATGTCATTGGGAAAAACCCTAGTTTCGATATTCTTGAATTCATAAAACGTTTGAAAAGCCTCTTGGGGAAAGCAATCCAAGAGAAAAAACCCATACCTTATGCAGAATTGAATCTACAAAAATCACCTTGCACGAAGACCTTGACGAATACCGTGAAATCGCCTAAAAGAATCGAGAGAAACGTTTCTGTTTTTTTCTTTCATTTGATCACTATTTTGAGTTATGAATTTTTTAGTGTTTGAACGTGAGTCTAAGTCAAAAAAATTGATACCTTGTAATTGAACTTAGGATATTTAATTAAAATAAATAAATTAATCAGTTAATAACTAAAATGCCCTCATATATTGACTATAAATAGGAAAGTGTTTAACTTAGTAAAATCTTAAATTTTTCCTAAGAGCTTTGGCCTTGCTTGTCAATTTTTATTAAATAATTAATTCCTTTGTTTAATTTATTAAAGGACCTATGGTAATTACTAAATTACCCCTAAGTCATTGAGACCATAACTGACCTTTCGGACCTTCCTAGGTTAGGTATTAGGATGTTTATTGAAGTAGTTACTAGGTTAGTGTAACCCAATTAAATCTTAGGTTGTTGGGTACACTAGATAGTTTATTTTAGTTTCTCCTAGATTAGTTAGCTAGTTAGGTTAGTTACTTAGAGTTTAGAGTTGGTTAGAAAGTTCGGCCCACATTGGTGGACCCTTGACCAAGCCTGCCCCTAACGAACCCAACCGAATTCGATTAGGGTGGTCCCCCCCCTTTTGCCGGTTTCACATGTGTTGCTTGTACTTTCCTAACTAACTACTCTTGATGGTTCATTTGGAATGTTTACTTATTGTCCCAAGGATGCTCACTATGTCCTTCGGCACTACTTAATCTACATTACCATTTTAATTGGTCATGTGATATGGTGCCTAGGCTTGGAACATGGTTTAATCGCACTTATTTTGTGAACAATGAAAATGATGCTTTTTAGCTTAGGGTCTTTATTGAAGGTACAGTTTTTGGACAAGCATGTTAATACATCTAAAATTGGCTTACACCCTTTGAGCAAATATTTTCTAATATGCCCAATATTTCTAAATATTAGGATTGGGATGCCTACGTACTCAAAATACCTATTCTTAAAACATAAAATAGGCTCTTTACTAGAGGAGTACATTTGTTTGCGTCAACATTTATGTAAACGTCAATGTAAAAATCTACATCAATGTGAGCGTTAATATCAACCTCAAGGTAAAAGTCAACATCAAGTTTAACGTCAATGTTAACATTAATGTTAACGTAAACATCAACATAAATCCATGTGAACGTTAAAGACAACATCAACATATAAATGTAAATGTCATAATCAATATTAGCGTCAACATCATGTCAATGTGAATGTCAACGTCAAACTAAAGATAAGAGTCAGTAAGAATGTCAATGTCAATGTGAACATCAATGTGAATGTCAATGTTAACATGAACGTCAATGTTAACGTGAACATCTATATAAATATCATTGTTAACATGAACGTCAATGTTAACGTGAACATCTATATAAATGTTTACTTTAACATACACATCAAGGTGAACGTCATAAAGATCAAGGTGAACGTCAACATCAATGTCAACATAAATGTTAGGGTGAATGTTGAAATAAACTATGTAAACATCAACGTCAACGTGATCACCAACGCAAATGTTAATGTGAACGTGATCTCCAATGTCGATCTCAACCTAAATGTGAACGTGAATGTCTATGTCAATGTCAACATCAACATCAACAACAACGTTAATGTGAATGTCAAAGTTGACATCAATGTCGTTGTGAATGTCACAATGAATGTAAATATTAGCATCAACGCGAGCGTCAACGTCAATGGGAACATGAACTGAATGTCTACAGGAACATCAATGGCAACGTGAACATCAACGACAATGTAAATTACAATGTAAACGTAACCATATACATTAACATGAACATCAGCGTCAATATAAACGTGAACGTCAATGTAAATGTAAACGTGAACATAGATGTAAACATCTGTATCAACGTGAACGTAAATATAAACTTCAATATCAACGTCAATATCAATGTTAATGTGAGCGACAATGTCGATGTAAATATGAACGTCCACATGAACTTTAACATTTAAACATGAATATCAATGTAAACGTCAACAGCAACGTTAGCATGAATATTAAGATAATATAAAATTTCATGTCGAACATCAAAGTCAAATTCAACATTAACATCAATTTAAATGTGAACATCAATGTGAATATCAACTTGAACGTCAGCATGATCGTCAATGTTAACGTCAATGTGTTTTCTAGGTAAATGTCAATGTCAATATACATGTAAAGATGAACATAAACGTGTACTTCAAAATCAACCTCAAGGAGAACATCTAAATGAACGTGATGAGCAACGTCAATGTGAACGTGAACATCAATGTCAACAATTGCTTAAACGTTAACATAAATGTCAATGTCAATGTCAACTTCAATACAAACTTGAACATCAATGTAAATGTAAATGTCAATATCAAAGTTAACGTGAACTTGAACATCAACGAAAATATCAATGTAAATGTAAATGTGAACGTCAACATTAATGTGAACTTCAACATTAGTATGAACATTAACGTAAATGTCAATGTGAATGTGAACATAAAGGTTTACATTGTCACGACTAAAATCTAGACCCAGACGAGACCGGCGTCGCTGACCTATCAGAGGTCACAGACAAGCCTACATACTTCATTGTTTCTTCATCTAGGTTAATTTTAGCGAAAAATTTCAAATTTTTGTTTTGTTATTTCATTTGAAACATATTATACTTAATATTATTGGTGTTCACATATCAGCCATCTAATATAGAAATAATCAAATGAAAATAGTAGTTCATAATTGCATTAAACGTATCTTTGCCAAAATGGCACCAATACAAAGTCTGAAATAAAATGGAAATGAAGCACTAGTGGGATATGCCCCACTTGCTAAAGACTACATTTAATCCACAAATAAACAGTATACAGAAAGAATGAGGGCCTACCAAATCTAGATAAAAGCAAAGCTTTACGTCCAAATAGAAACAACATCCACCTGTGCCTGCACCTAAAGTAGATATTGTATGGGATTAGTACACACTTATAGTAAGTATGGGTATATGCAAGAGCACCCCAAATACATGCATGAGTAAGGATAGCTCTTTCCTAACGACATGATTTATAGAAAGTCAAGTCAATGGACTTGCCAAATTTTGATCAGGAGAGTCAGTGAACTTGTAAAATTTGTATTAGGAAAGTCAGTGGACTTGCAAAATTTGAATTAGGACTGTCAGTGGACTTGCCAAATTTGTATTAGGAAAGTCATGCCATGAGAGTAATATGCATAATCATACTTATCATTATTAAAGCAGCATATAACATATTGCACATATCATATCTCGTAGTTCATATCATTCTTTCATATGACATGAGACCTTGCGATTATGGACTTGACATTAGGACTTCCTGAATGAGGGCTCAATATATGGTACCTCAATTAGGGAGCCTTCTTCAGCAAACAGAGAGTTTGGTTCGTTCTTTCAAATGTACTTCATTTTCATTCATTCGTATACTTGTGCAATCACTGTCATACCTAGGATGAAGTTTAATACTCTCATTGGGTATCTTGTGCAATGAAAAAGAATAACCTAGTGTCATTACTTAGGTCTAGCTCACCTATTGATTATCCTATCCTAACACATTTGGTATCAACCATTTCATTATGTTTATCATTTGAGGCTGGACTCATTCTTTCTTTGGGAATTTTAATGTTAACCGACATAGATTATGTAAGCATCATTAAATCCAGTGCCTGCCCTACATAGAAAAAAGGTTGAATCACCGGAAAAAGTGACCCAGAACATGCTAGCGTAGATAGGGAGTCGAACCCTTCTAGATTCCTATATTGGCAGTATATTTTCAAAGATTAAGAGATATAAAGAGACCCATACCTTGCATACCGTAAATCTCTTCTCATGTGAGTTACGTGAACCTCCGTCCTTAACGAATGAAGATATCACTACTCATAGCTAGACAATCGGTGGTCAGTATAAAACTCCATTACATTCAACTAATACATCATGCAAGCTGGCTTCTAGCATGAGGACATCACAGCTCATTAGATGATTTCTCATCTCATAATTAGTATTAAGTATGCATTAACATCAATACTTTCGTTAGATTGTTTATAGAGACAAATCTCTTCATTAACTTTATAGTCTCATAGGTGAGTACGTTTTGGTAACATTTACTTAGGCTCATTTGGTATTCATTTAACGTTAGCCTCTGTTCATATTGTCACCTCATCTATTAACTCTAACATATTTGATTTAAATAATTACTTACCCATTCACATGTTCTTTTCATCATATGACAATGCACTTGGCAATTTTGTGTGTTTCACACTCTTACTTAACCCTTTTAGGGCTACATCATTTTATCACATACCTCTTAGGGTCACTTATTTTTAAATGTATGCTAGGCTTATGAGTCCAAACATACAATCTATGCATGTTTTAGATATGCCAAGATATTGATTTCGATCATTAGAGGCAGCATTCATTAAATAATTACTTACATATGACTTATGTGTCAATACGCAATTGGGCAAGAGAACCCCATTTCGAATCCCTTGGAAAATACTTAATCTTATTTTAAACGTGATAATTGCATTGTTCAGATTTTGGGGGGACCCTAGTTTGAACCCCATCAACCCCATAATATTTCTTTTCTGTTTCTCCTCTCTTTTTTCGTTTAATTCAAGAAGGTTGTAGCTTCAATCCCCCACAAGCATATTATTTTTCTTTTGATTTATCTCTTAAGTTTTTCACCTATCCAAGAGGTTGTGGGTTCAATCCCCACTCTCCACATGTATTTTCTCCATTATTTTTCTTCTAACTCTCTCATCCATTCAAGAGGTTGTGGGTTCAATCCCCACTTACCACATCTATTTTTCCTTGCATTTTTCTCACAAATTTTTATGAAATTTTCATTTACTGAGGTCATGGGTTCAATACCCAATGACCTCACATTTTGAGAAAAACATTTAAAAGAAGTCCATTTTTTAAAAAGTTGGCCGGGACTACAATTTCTAGCAAGATGGAAATGTAGTCTCCTCCAGTCTAGTTTTATTCTAATCTCTTGTTGATTTTTTTGTAGCATTCATGTTATGATGTATTGGGTTCAATACCTAGTGATTTCACTAATTTTACATTCATTTTTCATTTCATTTTATACCAATTTTTTTGGTCGAACCCAACCTACCAAATGCTGGATATTTGGTCACTATATTTAGCTCCTTGTTATCATCATTTGTTCATTAGATCTTAGGACATTTTATGAATCATTCGGTGAATCATTACGTATCTATTTTTAATGGTTATATGCAGACAAGAATTACCATTAAATCCAACAACATTACAAAAACTTTTTCACATCATTCTTTACACAAACATTTGCACAAACATCACATTTCACATACATTCGGTTGACATAAAGTAATATGCTTACAATTCCAAACAAATAATCATGAACACATTATCAAGAAAATCACACTTCATTCTTTAACTATTAGCAAACATACCAACAAGATGTTCTTTAACCTTTTTCAGATTGAAATAAGAAGGATACTAGGAAGAAGGAGTTCTACAAGAACGCGAACAACCCTAGTTTCAAAATTCGTTGAATTCGTGGAAAGAAAATTATCTTGGAGAAAGTAGTCCATGAGAGAAATCCATACCTAACTTTATTGTTGTTCAACACACGACCTTCGTCCATGTCAAGAAACATCAACACAAAACTCGATGGAAAACCCTTCTTTTTTATTCACGTTTTTGGTTAGGTTTTTGCCTATGTTTTTGACGTGTAAATTCTTCAAGTATGAAGAAATTATGGTTTTGTTTTTTATTCTTGTATTTCGTTAGCAGATAGCACGCAAAAGTGACAGAGAGGATTAAGGTGAGAAGTGAGTGGTTCCTTAGGATTAGGATTGTAGTTATAGACATAGTCAAAAAAAGGTTTTGTTAAATAGTAAAAATCTGATTAATTTAAATAATACTTGAAAGGACATTATTGCCCTTACAAAAAAATCATATTTAAACCCCATTTTAATTCACTTGGGTGTCACTTCCATCGAGGATCGAACTCCTGACGTCCCCATCGCGAAAACCAGTCTTTTCGGGTCGACCCTACTGAAACCACCCCATTAATTAATTGATTGATTAATAATAATAATATAATTTTACTTTTTATTAAATCAGCATTCAAATATTAATTACTAAAATTAATTCTCCAAGATAAATAATCAAGTTCAATCATTGCTCGCACCTAGGTTCGAGCCCTGGTGGAGCAAGATTTTGCTCATGGGGCAATTTTGGCACCTTCTACCAAAAATTCCTCTCCACCAAAGTAATGAATAATTATTTACATATTTAGGTTATTACGAGACTATCCTTTTCTTTGAAAAGACCATTTTACCCCTAGACCCTCCAAACTTAAGATTTCCCCTTTTTAAGTTCGGTAGAGACTCATCCACGTGAATCTTCATATTCGGTATCCCCACATTACTAAAGACAACCTTTCCTAGATCAAGTAATTCCCCAAGTTTGTTGGCTTTGCTGTAGCAAGGGTTCAGAGGTCTGGTTTTACGCGCATCAATCAGTGTGAATCTGGTCTTATCGTAAGCAATCTAGACGCACTAAACATTACTTAGCATATTCATTTATAAGGTAGTCACATTATCCTCCCCTCAGAAACATTCGTCCGCGAATGACACTACTAACTATGTAACACAATGCCAGTCATAACGCAAAATAATCACTTTAAACAATCAAGCAATGACAACAAGGAATAGAGAGATAAGGAAACATCGACTTAAGAGTAGGAAATCAAACCTCAAGGATTGAAAAGATGGGATAGCGGGATCTCATTTTATCCTCGGAACGCCACGTAAAACCCTCAACAAGATGGTTTCTCCACAATACCTTAACTGTGGCAATCTCCTTGTTTCTCAGCCACTTGACCTTTCTGTCTAAGATCTCAACAAGTACTTCCTCATAGGACAAGTGTTCATCAACCCACTAATCTTCCACAGGTAGAATCTATGTTGGATCACCTAGGCACTTCATTAACATGGATACATGAAATATTGGATGGAAAGAAACTAGATCCACAGGTCATGCCATCTCATAGGCCACCTCACTCACACGCTGTAGGATCTCATATGGACCAACATACCTCAGACTCCACTTTCCCTTCCTACCAAACCTCATCGCCCCGTTCATAGCTGATATCTTCAAACAGACGTGGTCACCAACCTCAAACTCTAAGGGTTGTTTCTTATTATCCATATATAACGTGTCCCGACTGTAAGTGATACCCAACCTGTCCCTAATCACCCTGACCTTCTCTAAGGCCTTATGAATGATCTCTTCACCCAAAATGTATTATTCTCCAACCTCGAGTTACCCAACTGGAGATGAAGACCTCCTACCATATAGTGCGTCGAATGATGCCATCCCAATGATACAGTGATAGCTTTTATTTTACGAGAACTCTATCCAAGGCATATGGTCGTCCCAACTACCCCTAAAGTCAATCACATATGACTTCAATATGTCCTTTAATGTATTAATGGTGCGCTCTACTTGACCATCTGTGTGAGGATAAAAGGCAACACACATCTTTACCAGTGTGCCTAAGCTTTTCTAGAAGGATTTCTAGAAATTGGAAGTGAACCGAGATCCTCTATCTGAAATGATTGACAAAGGAATCCCATGACATCTCACAATATCATCAATGTCGAGTATCGCATAATCCTCAGCTCTTTAAGTAGACTTCACAAGGATAAGGTTGGCATACTTAGTCATTCTGTCCAATATAACCCATATGGAGTCATGTTGTCTCCTAGTCATTGGAAGACCAACCACTAATTCCATATTAATGTCCTCGCACTTCCAAGTAAAAACCTCAATAATCTAAGTAAGACCTCCATTCTTAAGATGTTCTGCCTTAACCTGCTGACAATTACACATAGCGAAATATTCTGCAATGTCCTTCATGCCCTCCCACCAATACATCTACTTAAGATCATGATATGTCTTGGTTGAACTTGGATGTATGTAAAACAGGAACCATGGGCCTCTGCAATCCTGGTCCGCAAATCATCCACATTTGGTACACACAGCCTATCCTAGTACCTAAGAACGGTGTCACCTCCCAAATCAAAAGACTCACACATATTTATCAAAACTGAATCCGTTGGCTCTATCAACATAGGATCAAGGTGCTGACCCTGCTTGACTTCAACTACAAAGGATGGATCAGAATTAGGATTAAATGAAACACCCCCACTAGTAAAGTCAATTAATCGCACACCCAGTATGGCCAATCTATGTACATATTTCACTAACTCCTTCTTATATGTGGGTTGTACTTCCCATGCTCGTCCTGCTCAAAGCATCAGCTACAACATTAGCCTTACCTAGATAGTAGTGGACATTAATATAATAGTCTTTCAACAGCTCCAACCATCTCCGCTGACATAGATTAAACTCCCTCTGCATGAACACGTACTGGAGACTATTATGCTTTATGAACACATCCACATGCAATACATAAATATAGTGCCTATATAGCTTGAGTGCAAACACCACAGCTACCAACTCCAGGTCATGAGTGGTATCATTCTTCTCATGAACCTTGGGCTGTCTAGACGCATAAGCTATCACCTTACCACCTTGCATGAGAACACAACCCAAACCACCCTTAGATGCATAACAATAAACAGTGTAATTCTCACCACACCTAGGCAAATTAAGCATCGAGGCTGAAGTGAGTCTATCTTTGAGTTCTTGGAAACTCTTCTCACAAGTCTCCGCCCATTCAAATTTAATGATCTTTTTCGTCAAGTCTTTGAGTGGAGCAGTAATGGAAGACAAACCCTCCACGAACCTGCGATAATAACCAGCCAATCCGAAGAAGTTACGAATATCTATGGGAGTTAGAGGTTTTTTCCCATTTTTCACAACCTTAGTCTTCGTGGGATCTACCTCCGCACCTTTATCGGAGACAAAATGACCCAGGAAGTACACTGATCTAAGAAAGAATTCACACTTGCTGAATTTGGCATACAGGTGATGTTGTCTAAGTAATTTAAGGTTAGTCTCAAATGTTGTTGATGATCTTACTTGGTCTTCGAGTAGATTAAAATGTCATCAATGAATACTATGACAAAAGATTCAACGTATTCACGGAAGACTCTGTTCATGAGATCCATAAATGTCAATGTAAATGTCAACGAGAATGTGAACATCAACATCAACATTAAAATCAATGTGATCGTCAATGTTAAGGTCAATGTGAAAGCCAACATAAACGCCAACGTCAATGTTTAAATGAACATCAATATCAATGTTAACATCATTGTAAATGCGAACGTGAATGTTAGCGTCAATGTCAACATCAATGTTAATGTCAACGATAATATAAAAGTGCACAATAACATCAACGTGAGAGTCAATGATAATGTAAACATGATCACATAAATTATAACATTAACGTCAACTTCAAAGTAAACATAAAAGTCAATGTCAGCGGGAACATCAACCTCAAAAAAATGTGAATGTCAACGTAAATGTAATAGTCAGCAAGTATATCAACATCAAGGGGAAATTCAATGCTTACGTCAAGGTCAATATCAAGGTGCACGTCTATGTGTAGGCCAATATCAATGTCAACATAAATCTCAACATGATTGCCAATGTCAACGTTTATGTGAACATCAACATCAACTAATAATTGCGTGACTTTTAATGTCAACATAAATGATAATGTTAACATGAGTGTCAACATAAGTGTAAATGTCAGCATCAATGTGAAAGTAAACGTAAACGTCGATGTCAATGTCAATGTAAATGTGAACGTCCACTTGAATGTCAACATCAACGCGAATGTCAACGTTTATGCCAGTGTGAACGCCAATGTCAAATTTAATGTGAACATGAATGTGAACTTCAACGTTAGCATAAACGTAAGGGTTAGCGAGAACGTCACTTTGAAATTCAATGTTAAGGTCAACCTGAACGTGATCGCCAATTTTAACGTCAACGCAAATGCCAACGTTAACATGTATGTAAACATCAACGTGAAATTCAACTTCAACATGAATTTTAACGTCAACATGAATGTTAAAGTCAATGTTAACGTGAAAGTGAACATCAATGTGAACGTGAACGCTAAGGTGATTGTCAACGTGGCTGTCAATAGAATGTGAATGTCAACGTCAATGTTAACTTCAACAACAATGTCAACGACAATATCAACGTGAATGTCAACTTCAACATCAACGTCAATATGAACATCATGGTGAATGTAAATGTGAATTTCATTATAAATGTGAACATGAACTTGATCATCAAAGTTAATGTCAATGTGAACGCCGACGTCATTGTCAATGTGAACATCCATATAAACGTTAACAAGAACGTGAAAGTCAACGTCAATTTCAACATAATATGAACGTGAACGTGAGTGTCAATGTCAATGTCAATGTCAACACCAACATCAACATTAACATTAAATTAAGCATCAATGAATGCGTGAACATTAATGCCAACATCAATGTGAACGTCAATGTTAACGTGAAGGCCGACATAAATGTCAATGTCAACGTCAAGGTCAACGTCAATCTAAACATGAACATCAAGGTAAATATAAACATCAATGTAAAAGTGAACATGAACGTTAAAGTATATGTCAAAGTCAACATAAATGTGAAAACAGACATCAATATGAACGTTAACTTAGCATGAACATCAACATAAACATCAATTTCAATGTCAACATAAACTTCAATGTCAACGTAAACATAAGAGTAAATGAAAATGTCAACGTCAATGTGAACATTAATGAAAATGTCAACGAGAACATTAACATCAACGTCAATGTGAACGTCAACATGATCGTCAATGTTAACATCTATGTGAACGCCAACGACAACATCTATATGAATGTTAATATCAATTTCAACATAAACGTAAACATGAACATCAGTGTTAAGGTGAACTTGTATGTCAATGTAAATGGCAACGTCAAATTCAAGGTGAATGTTCACTTGTAGGTCGACATCAACGTTAACATAAATATCAATGTGATCGCCAATATAACCATAAAGTGTACGTGATATCAATGTCAATGATAAAGTGACGCTAATATAAACGTCAATGTGAATATTAACGTCAGCGTCAGCGTAAATATAAACGGTAGCACCAATGTGAATTTCAATGTAAACGTCAACGTCAACGTAAATGTGAACATTCACTTCTACATAAATATCAATGTCTACATCAGTGAGAACTTCAACATCAATGTGAACTTGAACATCAACTTCAATATCAACGTAAACGTAAGAGTAAGAGAGAATATCAATGTTAATGTGATCCTCAACGTGAACGTGAATGTCAATGTTATTGGCAATATTAACATTTACGTGAACGCCAATGACAACGTCAATGTCTAGATGAGTGTCACTGTCAACGTTAATGTGAACTTGAACATCAACACCAAAGTCAATATGAACATGAATGTCAACATCAACGTCAATGTGAATGTTAACATCAAGGTCAATGTAAACGTGAATATTAAAGAGAATGTCAATGAGAAAGTGGATGTCAACGTTATCGTCAACATGAATGTCAGCTTATCGTGAACGTCAACATCAACATTTACGTTAACGTCAACATGAACATCAATGTGAATATGAATGTCAACGTTAACGTCAAGGTGAACATAAATGTGAATGTCAAAGTTAATGTAAACATCATTGTGATCGTCAAAGTTAATTTCAATGTCAATTTAAATGTGAATGTTCATGTGAATGTCAACATCAACATAAACGTTAATGTCACCATAAATATAAGTTTCAATGTGAAATTGAACGTCAACGTAAGCGTGAACTTCAACATGAACGTCAACATCAACATTAATGTCAACGTAAATGTAAATAAGTGCATGAACGTTAATCTCAATGTTAATGGAACATCAACGGAAATGTGAACTTCAACATAAAAGGAAACATCCACGTGAATGTGAACGTCAATGTAAAACTCATGGACAACGTAAATGTAAACAACTACGTAAATTTTAATGTCAATGTCCATGTAAACGTGAACATAAACCTGAACCTTAATGTATACATAAACTTCACTGTTAATGTTAACGTCAACGTGAACGTTTTCACGATTGGAATCTAAACCCCAGATGAAACCGCCGTCGTTGACCTCTCAGAAGTTGTAGACAAGCCTACTTACGTCATTTATACTTCATCTAGGTCAATTTTAACGGATAATATGAAACTTTTTGTTTCTTAACATGCTTACTAAACATTCTACTACATACATAATTGTTCAACGTCAACCATCTAATACAAGATCATGAAATGAAAGGAACAAATTATTATAACGATAAAGATGTACTTGCCAAAATGGCACCAATACAATGTCTGAAAAAAATGGGAAAGAAAACTCTAGTGGAACATATTCCACTAGCTCAATCCTAAAACTAAGATAGAATGTAAATGGGCAAATATCCTTGAAAGCATCAAGTCCTACCAAGGCTGGATCAATGTGCGACGTCCGGATAGCTATAACATCGATCGTGTAGCTGTAGCGTCCACATATGCCTATACCTAATGTTGTAGAATTGTATTGGGTTAATATACACTTGTACTAAGTATGGGTATATGCAAGCACACACCAAGGACTTACATGATTAAGAACATGATTGTAGAAGGTCAAGTCAGTTGACTTGCCAAATTGAGATTAGGAAAGTGAGTGAGCTTTCCAAATTTTGATTAGGAAGTCAGTGATCTTTCAAAATTTGGATTAGAAAAGTCATGACATGAGAGTAACATACATCACCATACTTATCATATTGCACACAACACACAACATCTTACACATAGAAAATATCATAATACATATACCACATACCGTTGTTCATATTATTCATTCGTATGCCATGAGAACATGTAATCATGAACTTGACGTTAAAACATCCCAAAAATGCAAGCTCAACATATGGGACCTCAACTAGGGAGTCTGCTTTAGCAAAATCACAGTCTACTTCATTCATTCATACGTACGTCATTTCATTTCATTCATGGGCTAGTGTAAACACCTTCTATACATAGGATGTAGTTTAACAATTTCATCGGGTTAATGTGCAATGACAAGGAATGACCTAATTTCATTACTTATATTTAACTCACCTCTTGATTATGTTATGCTAACACATTCATTCGTTTCATTATGTGTATCACTTGAGGCTGGACTCATTCATTCATTGGGATCTTCAACTTTATTCGACATAGATCATGATAGAATCATGAAATCCATTGTCATGAAACCCCACACCGAAAAGAGGTGGAGTCACCGGCGAAAGTGACCCAAAACATGCTAGCGTACATAAGAATTGAACCATGCAAGATTCCTATATTGGTAGTATAGGTACGAAGACTAGGAGATATAAGGAGACCCATACCCGATATTCCACACAATCTCATCTCATTAGAGTTACGTGAACCTCCGCCCTTCCCAAAAGAAGGCATCACCGCTCATAGCTAGTCTATCGGTGCTTAATAGATAATTTCTCATCTCATCATTAGTATTAAGTTTTTTAATCTCAATACTTTCATTGGAGTGTTCATAGAGACTGGTCTCCTCATTACTCTACACTCTCAAAGGTATGAGTATTTTGGTAACATTTACTTAGGCTCATTTGAGATTGATCTCATATTTTACATTAGCTTCATATCATGTTGTCACCACATTCATTATAATTAGCACATCTAGTTTTCGTAGTTACTCACCCCTTTTTACGTGAATGTTCATTTCATCATATGCCAATGCACTTGGCCATTTGATATGTTTCACACTCTTACTTAACCCTTCTAGGGTTTCATCATTTCATTGTGCATTTTCATCATTTCATTGCTCATTTCATCATATCATTGTTCATTTCATCATATGCTAATGCACTTGGCCATTTATTATATTTTACACTCGTACTCAACCCTTCTAGGGTTTCATCATTTCATTACATACATCTTATGATCAATTACTCTTAAACGTATGCTAGACTTATAGATTTAAACATGAAACCCATGAGTCTTCATTCATAATTCACTTAAGTGACTCATATATTCCTTAGATTATATAGTACAAGACTTATGTATCTTTTATGTATGTTAACATCTCGATTTTGATCTGAGTAGACAACATTATTCTTTAACATTTAATTCATGTACGACTTATGTATCAATACGGAATTCGGGAAAGGGAACCCATCTTTTAAATCTCTTGAACAACACACTTACATTTTTTTTAATGATTTTTGTTTGACCCATATAGCTTGGTGACCCAAGTTCGAGCACCAATGTCTTTATTTTATTTTTCCCTTAATTTCTCTCTTCATTTTTCGCTTAATGGAACTAATTGGATGTGGGATCAAACCCCCACAACCTCATTTAAGTTTTGTTTCTTTGCCTTTAAATTTCTCTCCTTTGGCCGAGGGATTGTGGGTTCAAACCCCCACAACCCCTCTTTAACTTCTTTTATTTTTTCTCCTTAAATCTTCCAAGGAGGTCGTTGGTTCGATTACCACGCCTCATATGTCTTTTCTTTCATTCCCTTTGACTCTACTTCACTTCCTAGAGGTCATGGATTTGATTCCCATGCCTCACATTTTATTCTTTTTCTTTTACTCTTCCATAAATCTGGTATAGAGGTGGTTGGTTCGAAACCCACTCCTCTCATTTCTTATTTTTTTTCTTTTTAGTTTTATTTTCCAGCCAATACCATGGTTTGATTCCCGTTCACCACATTTCTTTTTAGTTCTTTATATCATGGTTTTCAACATTTTGAACCCTCTTTTCTGACTAAAATTCATCATTAGAAGCTTGAAATTTTCTTTTAACTTTTCAGCATCCTTTCATTAATTTACACCTTATTTCTTAGGAGAACATAATAGTGCATTTAGAACGTTTTAGGTGCGTTTTCATGGATTCGTTTAGCCAAGATATTATCCCTCAAATCAGCCACATTTCAACTCATATAAACATCACATTTACATCTACATGTGTACATGAAATATAAAGAACTATCATGCCATTTCAATTCCTAAACAATGAACAATAGCCACGGCAACACACATGTACACACGTAATTACATTTTTGGAAACATTCAAAACATACATATGAACACATAATCATCACAAACACACGTTGCATCCCTAGTTTTCTACCAGCACACATAACCAACCTATGATTCAATGGGAGCTACTGACAGGGACTTGCAATGGGGAACAATCCTAGATTTTTGAATAAATATTCTTAACCTTTAGGGGTCTCTTGGGAAAGTGACCAAGAGATAAGAGAATCCATTCCTTTTTGACGTTCAAACCTCAAATTGCTGCCCGAACAACCCCTCCAAATACATCTCCAAATCCAAGAGCTTCAACACCCACTTGACGGAAAAACCCTCTCCTTGTCTAATGTGTTTGATTAGTTGTTCGTTTATAATATTCGGTGTGAGTTCTTCAAGTGTGAAGAACTTTGGTTTAACTACTATTTTTGTACGTTATTTGGCAGAGAAAAATGTGAGTTATAGTGATACAGACGTAAGAGAGAGAGATGATAGTGGGAGAGAAAAGTTTTCTTAGGTTTAGGATCTACTATAGGACTTAGTCAAATAAGGTTTTATTTAATTATTAAAAATATTATTTATTTTTATTTTAAATCAGCTAATAACTAATAAATATAAATTAAATACATTAATTTACCAACTTAAATTAAAAACAATTTAATTCGTTGCTTCCACCCTAGGTTCGAACCCGAGTGGAGCAAGAGTTCACTTCAAGAGCCTAAATGACCCTCTCTCCCCAAAATAACTCTCCACCTTATTAATTAAATAATTAATGATATATTTAGAAGAATTAAGATACTACCCTTAACATTGAAAAAGACCATTTTACCCCTAAACCCTCCAAACCTACGATTTCCTCTCTTTCAGTCTGGTAATGACTCCTTCGAGTAAATATTCATATTTGAGAGCCCTACATGGTTCGACCAAACCTTTCCTCGCTCAACTGAATCCCCATGTTAGTTGGCTTTTATGTAGCAAGGGCTTCGAGGTCTGGTTCTACACGCATCAATTCGTGTTAACCCTGTCTAATCATTGGCATTCTAGATACATTAAGCATACTTATAAAATCCATGTCAACTTCAATGTCAGCATAAACGTCAACATATACATAAACATCAAGGTAAATGTATATGTAAGAGTTAGCGAGAATGTAAACATCAATGTGAACATCAAAGTGAATGCGAACATGAATGTCTATATGAATGTAAACATCGACATCAATGTAAATGTCAACGTCAATTATAATGCAAACGTGTACGTTAACATAAATGTCAAGGTGAACGTCATAGTCTATGTGAACGTGAAAGTAAATGTCAAAATTAACATAAAAAGAAACGTTAATGTAAATGACAATGTCAGCATCAATATCAATGTCAATGACAATGGTAACGTCAACGACAGGATCATCATGAACATAAACGTCAATGTCAATAACAATGAGAAAGTCAATGTCAATGTCATTGTGAATATCAATGTCAACGTCAATGTCAAAGTGAACGTCAACGTAATAGTCATCTTAACGTGAATGTTAACATAAACATAAATGTAATGTATTGTAATGTTCATAAATAAAATGTAATGTTTTGAACGTCAATGTCAATGTCAACATCAACATAAACGTGAACATGAACATCAATGTCAACGTCAACATCAAAGTGAATGTGAACGTAAATGTCAGCATGAATGTGAATGCCAACATCAACGTAAATGTGAAAGTAAACATTAACGTAACGTAAGCGTCAACATCAATGCGAGCGTCATTGTCAACGTAAATGTGTACGTTAAAGTGAACGTGAACGTCAATATAAATATTAGCATAAATGTCAATGTGAACATCGATGTCAACATCAATGTAAATGTCTATGTAAACATAAACGTCAATGTCAACATAAATGTCAGCATCAACGTGAACATCAACGTCAATGTTATTATTAATGTTAACATCAACATGAACGTGAACGTCAACGTCAACATTATATGTGAACGTCAATGTCAAATTCAATGTGAATGTTAATGTTAATGTAAATGTCTGCATCAACATAAATGTCAATTACATCATGAATGTTAACGTCTACGTCAATATGAATGTTACAATCAATATGACAGTAAATGTTAATATCAGCATAAACGTCACCGTCAACATGATTATCAATGTCAACATCGACATGAACATGAATGTGAATGTCAACGTCAACTTCAACGTGAATGTCAACATCAATTTTAACGTGAATGTTAACGTACACATCAACATCAGCGTCAACATAAATATCAATGATTGCGTGAAAGTAAAACTTAACAAAAGTGAACATTAACATCAACGTGAATGTAAATGTGAATGTCAGCGTAAGCATAAACATAAACGTGAAAATCAACGTAAGCATAAACGTAAACTTAAACGTTAAGATAAATGTAAATTTCAGCGTAAACGTGAAGTTCAACATAAATATTAACATCAACATGAATGTTAACATCCACATCAAAATTGGTGCCTAGGTAAATGAAAAAGGTAGCGTGAACCTTAACGTGAACTTTAATGTAAATGTTAATGTCAATGTTAATGTCAACGTAAATGTCAACATCAATGTGAAGGTCAATGTCAGAATAAATATAAACCTAAATGCCAGCCTAAACATCAGCATTAACATCGATGTCAATGCAAATGTGAACGCCACCAAAAATGTCAACATCAGCATATAAATGTTAATATTCATGTCAAAGTAAACGTAAAGGTCACCGTCAGTGTGAATGTCAAAATAAATATGAACATGAATGTGAATATAAACATAAGAGTCACCAAGAATGTCAATGTCAAAGTGAACGTCAATGTGTACATCAACGTGAACATCAAGGTGAATCTGTACGTGTAGGTCGACATCAATATCAATATAAATCTCAACTTGATCGCTAACATTAGCATCAATCTAAACATGAATATAAATGCCAATGACAACTTTAATGCTTTTGTCAACATCAATTCGAACATTAACATCAGCATCGATGTAAATGTAAACGTCAATGTCAATATTAATGTCAACGTCAACGTAAATGTGAACGTCCAGTTGAACATCAACATCAATTTGAAAACTAACGTTAGCATTAATGTATATGTAAACATCAACATCCATGTGAACGTCAACATAAAAATCAACATCAACTTCAACGTAAATGTGAACGTCCAGTTTAATGTGAACATCAACTTGAATGTCAATGTTTACATCAGTGTGAACGTCAATGTCAACATGAAAGTCAACTTCAACATCAACATAAACATTAGAGTTAGCGAGAATGTCAACGTGAACATCAATGTATGCCTGAATGTCAATCTGATCGTCAATATTAAAGTCTACATGAATACAAACACCAACGTCTACGTGAACGTTAAAGTCAATGGCAATGGAAATGTCAAGGAAAATGTTAATGTAAATGTAGACGTGACCCTAAACGTAAGAGTCAGTTAGAATGTTAACGTCAACGTGAACATCTACGTGAATGTAAATGTGAACATGAACATTAATGTCTACATGAACATCAATATGATCATACATTTTAACGTCAAGATCAACGTCTACATGAATGTCAATATGTACGTCGAACTCAACATAAACATCAACAGTTTTTGGATAGTCTCCATCGATGGACCAACCTATAGACAGTTAGTCAACGAAAAGCCCAATGGTGGGTTCTCGTTTGATGGGACTTATCCTCCATCAAGGAATGGTTTTCCTACCTTGCAGGTCCATATGGTAAAGTACGGATATTAAAAGAGGAAGAGAAGGTGACTTACAAAATAAAAGTTATTTATTCAAGAGTTGCATACTTCATATGGTAAAGTACGGAAATTAAAAGAGCAAGAGAAGGTGACTTAAAAAATAAAAGTTATTTATTCAAGAGCTGCATAATTTATATTACAAGAGAGAGAGAGAGAGATTTTAAGAATATGGTGAAATTTTCTGATGTTCCCTTCTGAGAAATAAAACTCCTTAAATAGAGAAATAAAAATTTCCTTTTCATCTTTGGAGTATAGGTGGACAGCTGAGATGTTGCCCACACTAATTGGGGGACTGGACGGCTGAGATGTTGTCGACACTTATTGGGGGACCTACTGAAAGATAGTAGAGCATCATTTGCTTTTTCTTCTTTTGTTGGTCGAGTGGGAATATCTTCTGTTAAATTCGAAAGGTCTTTTTCAATAGTGTTTTGTCCTATAACTTCTCGATGGATGCGAAATTTGAAATAGTGAAGACCATTTTATGAAAAGATAATTTCGCATTTGCCTCTATGTTTCCATGAAAGGTTATTCCCTATTCATAATTAGGATCCATGTAGGCCAAGGCTAAACCTTGAGGACTACCCATGTAACCGTTATCATTTTTGTCGCTTTCGATTGAAGCAGCATCTTTAATGATCTTCATGATCTGATTTTCAGAATAATCATCTATATTATCCATAGCCTCTATTAGTATTTGTTTGGGGATCGTCTTGGAGAATTTTCGGGGAGAAGTCTGGACCTTCTCTGAAATATGCTTAGTTGGTTGTTTTGGAACCCAACCTTTGATCTGGGCTTGTTTACACAAGTATTAAATGTGATCTATATCATTCTTGGAGAAGTTCCAAGTAATAATACAAGAAATTCTTTTCTTGATAAAATATTTCCATATTTTAATATGCTCTGGCAGAGTCGTTATTTCTTCCTTTGTCTGAAATTCTTCATACCTGTTGGAGAATTGTTTGGGAAGAATTTCTTTGATTCCTCCAAATAAATTCCACTACTCGTAAAACCATCCGGGAATAATGGCTTTGGTGATAGCTGTGCTGTATTTTACAAACCAAGTATGCCTTGGTCTAAGATAGATAAAATTCATCCATGCTGCCTTATAATCAAACCAATTATAAGTTTGTGGTCGGTGTGTCATTGTCTAGGCAATGGGAGTATGTAAATGATCTGCATACCATTCGAATGGATGTCATATCTTCTTGATTGTGAATCTTGAGTATTGGATTTGGTTGTTAGCATCTCTAGAATGCTCAATATCAATGGAGTCAGTATCCACCATGATTTCTTTATAAAATCTGAGTCTTTAATGGATTGTCTGTATCCACATAATTGAAATCAGTGTAAAATTATTTTGTTAACGAATTAAAATCCATGTGAGCAAATTCTTTGTTGAGTGCCATCAAAGGTAACACCTGTGAAATCTGAAATTCAAAAGATTCTTTTTTTGGAATTTTAGTTTAGAAGGAATTGTTCTTGTTGATTCAGGATTAACGGCTTAGGCAAAATTTTAAGTGGTTTTCATAGTATAAGCTGCTTTGGTTTGTGAAGAATTGGAGAATCTTCAAGAGCGACAATTGTGGGTGGCCTAAGATTAATTTTCTGTGGTTGTGGGGGACAATTGGGATTTAAAAGCTTTTGTTGAGAAGTAGTTGGTAATTTGGGGTATTCTGCTAAGGTTGTATATTTGTTTTGAAATGATAAAGTAGGTCTTGTAGAAGATTCTGCTTTCATTGGAGTGAGAGAAAAAAGTTCTAATGGTCTAGCCATTCTTTGTTTTGGAGAATTGTTATCTCCTTTAACAACAGGCTTAAACGGTCTCATGCTTACCCTGCAACAATTCACAGGTTAGAAAATTTGGTACATAATTATTTTCTCCTTTGATGAAATCAATATCAAAATCAAAACTAGATAGTAGAGCTTGCCATCTAGCAAAGATTTGTTTCGAAACAATATTATTAATATCTTTTTGTAAAATTTCTTCTGCAGACTTACAATGTAACCTTAATAAAAAAATTTTGTTAATAAGATCATCTTGAAATTTTGTGATACTAAGCACAATAGATAAGATTTCTTTTTTAATAGTGGAATAATTTTTTTATGAGGAATTCCAGATTCCAGATGTGAAACAGACTAATTACTCTTTAGATTCAAGATCCACTTTTTGTGTAAGGATAACTCCATAACTTGTATCAGAAGTATCAGTTTCCACAACCATAAAGCGTTAGGATTTGGGATTCCCAAACAAGGAATTGTTTGAACAAGAGTTTTAATTCGAAGAATCGCTTGTGTTTGTTAAGAACTCCAAGGGACCTGATTTTTCCTAAGTCTTTTATATAAAGGTTCACAAACATGTTTAAATTTAGGAATAATGTCAGCAACATAGTTTAAACTACCTAAAAATCATTGGAGTTTGGATTTATCAAGAATTTCATCAAGGAATTAAGAAGAGAACTTTAGGGCCCTGCAAATAGGTTTATAAGACCCTTGGAAAAGATCATGTCCTAAAAATCTTATTTTTTGTTTGGAATAAAACCATCTTCTTAGCACTGACAACTAGACCATTGGCTTTGATAACATTAAAGAATGTCTTAAGGTGTTTAAAATGAGAATCTATGTTCTCTGAAAAAAATAACACATCATCAATGTAAACAATTGACATAAAAGAGTAATCATTAAAAATGGAATTCATAATGTTTTGAAATTCAGAAGGGGCGTTTTTAAGCCTAAAAGGCATTAAGTTCCATTCGAATTGCCCAAATGGAACATTAAAAGTTGTTTTGTATTTGTCATTTTCAGAAATCTGAATTTGCCAAAACCCTGATTTCATATCAAATTTGATAAATACAATAGCATTAATAGTCCTTTTTAAAAGGTCTCGTTTATTAGGTATGAGATACCTAATCCATTTTAAAATGGAATTCAGAGGCTTGTAATTAATTACAAGTCTAGGTTCACCCCTTTCTTTCTCATAACTTTTATTAACATTAAAGGCAGAGCAACTCCAAGGAGATTTAGAAAATCTGATGATTTTATTTTTTAAAAGAGTATTAATCTCTTCATTAAAAAATTCCATCATTTCATGATTCATTTGAATAGGTCTTTCCTTAGTGGTAATGGCATGTTCATTGAATCCCTCAATATAAGGTAAAGAAACAATATGCTTCTTTCGCTTCCAAAAGGCATTAGGAAAATAAAAACATGTTTCTTTTTCAAATTTTTCTCGAACATTTGTTATTTTATTAACTATCTCCAGGTTTTATTTAAATCTGTTCGATTTTCTGAATACGGATTTCTTCCTTTAAAAAGGTGAGATGTTGAGAGAGTTTGTTTATTTTAAACACAGTATATTCTCTTACAAAGTCACTATCCTTTTGGGAAAGATTTTTTACAAATAAGAAAAGTAATTCTTTTCCTAATATATTAGTGGAAATACCATTAAGATTAGTGAAATACGGTTTTATTTGTGTATTAAAAGGTATTCCAAGGATGATATCTTGATTAATATCTTCAGTTATGAAAAAATCATTTGTTAAACAAATCCCATTATTGCAAATGTGAGCCTTGGAAAGATTATAATTTAGGTTAAAAAGTGCTCCTGTAGCGGAGTATAATTTTGAAGTACTTTTTTATAAACACTTAAGAGGAACAATACCTTTCATGATGCAATTTCTATCAGCACCACTGTCAAGCAAAGGAACTTTGTTAATAACAAAATGTTTATTAACCACTATTTTAATAGGTATATGATGACTCTGAGGTCAAATGGAGGATATTTCCATTACACCTGGTGCTGCAGAAGTAGAGGTGTCATTACCGGTGAGGGTAGCAAAGTCTTCTACTAAATGATCATTGTTGATATTAGAAGGGTTAATATCAATATCATCATCATCAGAATCCTTTCTTGAAGAATTTTGTTTAGACTCAAAGTCATGAAAAGTTGGTTTCTTAGAGTCTTGATAAATAGGAATATCAGTCTCTAAATAGAAAGATGATATTTGATATTTCTAATTTCATCTTTAAGAGTGGAAACTTCATGAAGGAGATCTGAAATAGTTGGTTCACAATTGATTTCAGATCGATTTATAATTTGTTTCATACTGAAAGGCTTAATATTTTCACGGGGTTTTTGTTTGTCCGTATCGAGAAGAATATTTTGAGTTCTAGAAGAAAACGATTTACATTATCGTTGATGTGCTAGAAAACATCGAAGAGAGCATCTTTAGATTGATCTGAAAGAACACTAATATGGGGTTTAAAACCGCAGGTACAGAAGGCTTCAATACAGGTACATTCCTTTCCTAATTGGCTAGAATCTAAATCGTAGTCCAAATTGATGTCTTCATCATCGTTGTATTCGTCAGATGTACCTAGAGATTCAGAAAATGGTTCATAAAGAATGGCAAGAAGCTTACCTTTGGTTTCTTCATCCATATTAAGAAGATTAATCTTCTTCTTTTTTGTGTTTGAACGGCATTCATTAGCTCTATGACCTTTCTCGCCACAGTTCCAACTAATATCATTTTTTCTTTGAGTAGGTTTTTTAGACCTAAGTTTCTTACTCTTTGGTATAGAAGAATCATCTTTTCTTCTAGACTTCTTTCTATAAGATTTTTCTTTACCCTCCTTTTTTGTATTAGGAGGAGTAATAAATCAAAAGTCTCGACAAAAACATCCAAGCTCCTTCTTTGAAGAAGATTGTTCTTTTTTAAGTTGGTGTTTGAATTTAATATTTGTGCATAGCTCAAGAGCTACAATATTGATGGTTCTTACTAATTCACCATAAGTAAGATTACCATAAGGAATACTTCCATTATTCCTATCTTGTATCTTAGTCCTTACCTTGTCTGCAAATAGAGGAGGTAGGCCACTAATGAAGTGTTCCTTCCAAAAATCCAAATTACAGTCTGGACGAATCATAACCTTACTCAGAAAAGCATGCTTATAGTGAATAAAGTTGTCTAAATTTGAGAAACTTAGATTACTCAGAATCTGGAGACTCCTGTCCTGAAATAACATTGGTTGTCTAATAAAATGTTTAGCAATATGGTAAAGTAAAATAGCACAAGCATCTTCCCTTTTTTGGATAGAAGTCGTTTGTGTGTTACCTTCCATTTTTACAACAATCTCATTTGCCATTGCGTTGATAATCAAATGCTTAATCTCATCAGTGCAATAATTATCCCACTAATGTTTCAGCATTCTTGTGAAACCTGCAATAATCATATTAGCAGCATCTTTATATGTTGATCCATGCATTTTGTACGCAGTAATGGCAACACCCATTTCATGGAGTTTATTATAACTTGATACTCTGCAAGACCATTAATATTCCATTCGGTGATGCTCCTTCCTTCATGAGACGAAGTGGAAATGAAGGCATTTACCTCATACTGTAAGTCTGCAAAGGATGGTTTGCTATAGTAGTTTTTCATATTATGAAAGCGACTACTGGCAAGTTTTTGAGAAGGTTGGTTTTCTCTTAGGAACAGGAACTGGGTTCTTTCTGGATGGTAGAAAACTTTTTGGGTTCTTTATCATTTTTAACAGAGATGTTAAAGTAATTGAGCTAGGCATTGATTTTCCCAATGGTATTTCCTGTGACTTCGAAAGTATCAGAAAGCTTTGGGAATTTTTCTCTGGAAAATTCTTGTATTTTGAATCCTCGGTAGGTTTCAATATTATGATTGGATGAAGTAGAAGCCGGTGTTGGTCTTCCACTAAGATTTGGTTTAGTATCTTCTATTTTTCTTGAGATCACATGAAGAATTTGGTTTGAATAATTGTTTTGTTCAACAACTCTATCAATATCTAAAGTTGTGAGTAAAGTATATGTCTTATCACTTTTCTCTTTGAAGGGAGAAGCTTTAATCACTGTACCTGCAATTGGACTATTGATTCCTTCATGAGGAGGATTAGTTGATTCTACTATCTTTTTAGAAGAAGTATACCATTTGTTAATGATAACTTGTAAAGACTCAATACAATTTTCAATTCTACTAGTCATTTCAAACCATTTGAAAAATTCTATTTCACAGCAAATTCTTTTCATATCTTTCATCCATATATCTCTAAAGTTTTCTCTTTGTTTAAGAGTATAGGAAGAGATAGACAATTTCCTTCTGCCCTGGTTGTCAAGATGAGTCGATTGTTCCTGTAGAATGCTAGGATCAAGTTCGAAAGGTTTGTTTACCTTTAACATTCCTAGCCAAGCAGGTTTATAAGTAGGAGGTTCCATCTCACTTGCAGTTGGACTTCCTGAAATATCTTGATAATAAACTTTAGGTACATCACCTGTAAAGTCTACACCTGTGACGTTACCTTTGATGTTGTCTATAGGGTTATCTGCAACAGTAATGATATCTTCTTCATCCTTTGACGATGATGGTCAGGGAACCATCCTCGAGGGACACGAAGTAGACGGAGACCATAATGACCTTCGAGCAGACGAAGATCTCATTGATGGATATTCAAGAAATTTAAGATCAATAGATCCATCAGGAAACTAAATTACTCTTTCGATTCGAGATCGTTGAGGATGTGAAGTAAAAGGTTGAGTGATATTCTCAAAATGCCAATCATTGTTAGAGAGAATATCATTCCATTGCAAAGTTCTTGAAACAAAAATAAAACTATGCGACTGATTAGCCTCAATGAGCCTTGTTTCACCTCTAACGCTTTCTAAACAGGCTTTAGGAGAAAGCTGAGTTTTCATCAGACGATAATAAACTCGGTAAATAATTGCAATTTCACGAGAATTGATTTTGCTTTTCAGATTTTTGGTTTTGACATTGAGTGTCAGAGTATCAATGACATTAGGATAATTAATGTCAACAGAGAAATTAGGATAACAATTAAAGTAAACTGGCCCATCAGCAAGGTTACTTTGTAAAACTCCTAATAAAGAATCATCAAAATTTAAAAATCTGTCATCTTCTAAGGAGGACACAAACACGAATATCAAGGCCTCTTCTAAATAGAGGCTTAACAGGAACTTGCACTAAACCAATATGCAAATAATTGAAATTAGATTTATATTTATCTAAATCTTTTTGTCTAAGCAAATGAATAATTTCTGAAGAATAATTAATAGCGATGGTCGACTCACAAGTCTAAATATTACTTAGAGTAAGAAAGCTAAAATTACCTACCTGGTAAATCTTTTTAAAAGGTTCTTCTTGAATACTCCAATTTTGTAAATCATTCACAATTTTTGCAATCTTTGTAGATTGCGAAGATACATTCATTTTATTCAAAATATTTTGGTTTTTATCCATGAGAATAAAATATACTGTCTAATGGACTTATAAGACAAAATCAGATCTAACAAGAAAACATAATAATTAACATGTTGAATGATAAGTAAGAATATTAGAATACAACTCAAGATCTAAATAAAATTTCTAAAAGAAGTTTTCTTGCCCTTATAATAGTTCTTTTGACAGAGTCGTCTTAGTTACGGGACCACCAATAGTACTAACTCTAAACTTCCTCCTGGCTATGGCGGGTTTTCCAAGATCAGGCTCACCAACATATGCTCCGGATATTAATCGGATACCTCATACTCATATCAAAAGAAAGAATGCCTCAGACAAAGTATGGAAAGAATATAGAATATCAAGAGGTATATAATAATAAACAAATACTTAGAAACAACATATTAAAATTATGACATACTACATTAAATATAATTTTGCAATGCCTTAGACAGTATTTGGTAAAGTGAATGTGAACGTCAAAATAAAAATTAACATAAATGTCAATGTGAACGTCGATGTCAACATCAACGTCAATGTCTATGTAACCATAAACATCAATGTCAACATAAATGTCAGCATTAACGTGAATATCAACGTCAATGTTATTATTACTGTTAACATCAACATGAACGTGAACGTCAACGTCAACATTATATGTGAACGTCAATGTGAAATTCAATGTGAATGTTAACGTTAATGTCAATGTCAGAATCAACATAAACGTCAATGACGTCATGAATGGTAACGCCAGCACAAACGTCAGTGTCACCATGAACATCAATGTCAACATCGACATGAACATGAATGTGAACGTCAACGACAACTTCAACGTGAATGTCAACATCAATTTTAAAGTGAATGTTAACGTACACATTAACATCAGTGTCAACGTAAATATCAACAATTGCATGAAAGTTAACGTTAACGTTAATGTGAACATTAACATAAACATCAATGTAAATGGGAATGTCAGCGTAAGTATAAACATAAATGTGAACGTCAACGTAAGCATAAACGTAAACTTAAACGTCAACATAAATGTAAATGTCTGCGTGAATGGGAAGTTCAACATAAATACTAACATCAAGATGAATGTCAACATCAACATCTAAATTGATGTCTAGGTAAACAAAAAAGGTAGTCTGAACCTTAACATGAACTTCACTGTAAATGTTAACATCAATGTTAATGTCAATATGAATGTCAACATCAATGTGAAGGTCAAAGTCAGCATAAATATAAACCTAAATTTCAGCCTCAACATCAACAATAACATCGATGTCAATGCAAATGTGAACGGCAACATAAATGTCAACGTGAGCAGATAAATGTTAATGTCAATGTCAAAGTAAACATAAAAGTCACCGTCAGCGTGAATGTCAAAATAAATATGAACATGAATATCAATATATACATAAGAGTCAGCAAGAATGTCAATGTCAAAGTGAATGTCAACGTGTACATCAACGTGAACATAAAGGTGAATGTGTACGTGTAGGTCGACATCAATATCATTATAAATCTCAACGTGATTGCCAACGTTAGTATCAATCTAAACGTTAATATTAATGTCGATGAATACTTGAATTCTTATGTCAACATCAATTTGAACATTAACATCAGCATCGATGTATATATAAACGTCAATGTCAATATTAATGACAACGTCAACGTAAATGTGAATGTCCACTTGCACGTCAACATCAATTTGAACATTAACGTTAGCATTAATTTAAATGTAAACATCAACATCGATGTGAACGTCAACATAAAAATCAATATCAACTTCAACATAAATGTGAACGTCCACTTTAATGTGAACATCAACTTGAATGTCAATGTCTACATCAGTGTGAACGGCAATGTCAAACATGAACGTCAACTTCAACATCAACATAAACATAAGAGTTAGTGAGAATGTCAACGTTAACATTAATGTCATCCTAAATGTCAATCTGATTGTCGATATTAACGTCTCCATGAATACCAACATCAACTTCTACGTGAATGTTAAGGTCAATGGTAATGGAAATGTAAAGGAAAATGTCAACATAAACGTCAATGTAAACATGATCGTTACACTAAACATAAGAGTCAGTTAGAATGTAAACATCAATGTGAACATCTATGTGAATGTCAATGCCAACATGAACATTAATGTCTATGTGAACGTCAATAGGATCCTAAATTTTAACGTCAAGATCAACGTCTACGTGAACATTAATATGTATGTCGATGTCATCATAAACGTTAACAGTTTTTGGATAGTCTCCATCGATGGACCAACCAATAGAGAGTTTGTCAGCAAACAGCCTAGTGGTGGGTTCTAGTTTTTTGGGACATATCCTCTTTCAAGGAATGTTTTTCCTGCCTTGCAGGTCCAATCGACAACTTATGGTCGACGGATCGTTGATTGACCAACAGACCATCCCTTGGGTTCATTTTAAGGTGTTACAACTTTGTCCCTGAGGATTCGTGCCAGGATGTTTCAACTGTGAATTGACTCGAATACATGTTAGACACCCTTCCACAAATTTTCATCATTTCCCAACTCGTAAAAGCTAGTCATATATGCTAAGGCACTCTAGTACCTCATTGAACTTGTTTCCGGAAGTTCTTGGACGTTAGGTTCATAGACATCCTAAATGACTTATATTCATTAAAGTAGACCTTAAAATAGTGTCTAAACCTTTTGAAACTTTTTCTAGTCTCTAGAACATGTCTTTGATTTTCAAAGTGTTACAAACGTAAACATTAATGTTAACTTAATTGTAAAAATTAATATCATCTCCAGGTCAACGTCAACGTCAATGTCATCATTAATGTAAATGGGAATGTTTGCGTCAAAGTGAGTGTATAAACATGAACGTCAAACTAATTATAAGTGTAAATGTTAGTGTGAGAGTCAATGTTAACATCAACATAAACGCCAAAGTAAACATTAATGTCAACGTAAATGTAATAGTCAGCATGACTGTTAACGTCAATTTTAATGTCAATGTGAATGTGAACGTTAGACTTATCATAATGTGAATGTTAATGTCTAATCAACAACAACGTGAACATGAACATCAATGCCAACGTCAACATCAAAGTAAACGTGAAGTAAATGCCAACATGATTGTCAATGCCAACATCAACGTAAATGTGAAGTTGAATATCAACGTAACGTGAGCGTCATCAATGCGAGCGTCAATGTTAACGTAAATATGAACGTTAAAGTGAACGTGAATGTCAATATAAAAATTAACATAAATGTCAATGTGAACGTCAATGTGAACATCAACGTCAATGTCTATGTAAACATAAACGTCAATGTCAATGTGAACATCAACGTCAATGTTATTATTAATTTTAACATCAACATGAACGTCAACGTCAACATTATATGTAAACGTCAATGTGAAATTCAAAGTGATGTTAATGTTAATGTCAATATCAACGTCAACATAATTGTCAATGACGTCATGAATTTTAACGTCTATAACAATATGAATGTTAAAATCAATATGAAAGTAAATGTTAACGGCAGCATAAATGTCAGCATCCACATGAACATCAATGTCAACATCGACATGAACATGAATGTGAACGTCAACGTGAACTTCAACAGGAATGTCAACATCAATTTTAACGTGAATGTTAACATACACATCAACATCAGTGCCAAAATAAATATAAATGATTTGCGTGAAAGTTAACGTTAACGTTAATGTGAACATTAACATAACCGTCAATGTAAATGTGAATGTCAGTGTAAGCATAATCATAAACGTGAACGTCAACGTATTCATAAACGTAAACTTAACGTCAATATAAATGTAAATGTCTGCGTGAACGTGAAGTTCAACATAAATATTAACATCAACATCAAAATTTGTGTCTAGGTAAACGAAAAAGGTAGCGTGAATCTTAACGTGAACTTCAATGTAAATGTTAACGTCAGTGGTAATGTCAACGTAAACGTTAACATCAATGTGAAGGTCAATGTCAGCATAAATATAAACCTTAATGTCAGCCTCAACATCAACATTAACATCTATGTCAATTCAAATGTGAACGCCAACAAAAATGTCAATGTGAGCATATAAATGTTAATGTCAATGTCAAAGTAAACGTAAAGTTCACCGTCAGCGTGAATGTCAAAATAAATATGAACATGAATGTCAATATAAACATAAGAGTCTGCTAGAATGTCAATGTCAAAGTGAACGTCAACATGTACATCAACGTGAATATCAAGGTGAATGTTTACGTGTAGGTCGACATCAATATCAATATAAATCTCAACGTGATTGCCAACGTTAGCATCAATCTAAATGTGAATATCAATGTCAATGACTACTTGAATGCTTATGTCAACATCAATTTGAACATTAACATCAGCATCGATGTAAATGTAAACGTCAACGTCATTATTAATGTCAATGTAAACATCAACGTCAACTTAAATGTGAACGTCCACTTGAACGTCAACATCAATTTGTACATTAATGTTAGCATTAATGTAAATGTAAACATCAACATTCATGTGAACGTCAACGTAAAAATCAATATCAACTTCAACGTAAATGTGAACGTCCACTTTAATGTGAACATCAACTTGAATGTCAATGTCTACATCAGTGTGAACGTCAATGTCAACATGAACGTCAACTTCAACATTAACATAAATATAACAGTTAGCGAGAATGTAAACATGAACATCAATGACTACCTGAATGTCAACCTGATCGTCGATATTAACGTCTACATGAATACCAACATCAATGTCTACGTGAACATTAAGTTTAATGGCAATGGTAATGTCAAGTAAAATATCAACATAAACGTCAATGTAAACGTGGACGTTACCCTAAAAATAAGAGTCAGTTAGAATTTAAACGTAAGCGTGAACATCTACGTGAATGTCAAAGCGAACATGAACATTAGATTCTACGTGAACGTCAATATGATCATAAATTTCAACATCAAGATCAACGTCTACTTGAACGTCAATATGTACATCGACGTTAACAAAAACATCAACAATTTTTTTATAGTGTCCATTAACGGACCATCCTATAGACAGTTTGTCATCCAACAACCTAATGGCGGATTATTGTTTGTTTGGACTTATCCTCCTTCAACGAATGGTTTCTTGCCTTCTAGTTCTAATCGACGCCTTATGGTCGACGTATCATTGATTGACCAACAGACCATCCCTTAGGATCATTTTAAGGTGTTACAACTTCTTCCTTGGGGATTCGTGCCAGGAAGTTTCAACTATTAATTTACTCGAATACACGTTAGACACCCTTCCACCAATTTTCATCATTTCCCGACTTGTAAAAGCTAGTCAAATATGCTAAGGCACGCTAGTACCTCATTGAACTTATTTCTGGACTTTCTTGGACATTTGGTTTCTAGACACCCTAAATGACTTATATTTGTAAAAGTAGATCTTAAAACAGTCTTTAAACCTTTTGACACTTATGTTTGTCTCTAGAACATGCCTTTGATTTTCAAAGTGTTACAAACGTAAACATGCATGTCAACTTAATTGTAAAAATAAATACCATCTCCAGGTCAACGTCGACGTCCATGTCATCGTTAATGTAAATGGGAATCTTCACGTCAAGGTGCGTGTATAAACATGAACGTTAACGTAAATATAAGTGTAAACGTTAGTGTAAGACTCAATTTCAACATCAACACAAATGCCAAAGTAAACGTGAATGTCAACAAAAACGTAATAGTCAACATGATTTTTAACGTCAATGTGAATGTCAATGTGCATGTGAATGTTAGACTTATCATAGGGTAAATGTTAATGTCTAATCAACGGCAACGTGAACATTTACGTCCATGTGAAAGTCAATGAGAACGTCAACATTAATGTAAATTTCAATGTAAATGTCAAGGTGAAAATCAACATCAACGTAAACATCAAGGTGAACGTCAACATGTACATTCATATCAATGTCAATGTAAAGGTGAATGTCAACGTCAATGACAACATTAACGTTAATGATAATGTAAGGTCAAAGTAAACGTTAAAATTTTTGTTAACATCAACATCAACGTCAATGTCAATGTGAATGTCAATATCAACGTCAATGTGAATGTTTATGTAAACGTAAACGTCAACATCCACGTAAATATCAATGTGAGGGTGAACGTCAATGTCAACTTATTGTGAACATCAATGTCAACATCAATGTAAACATTAACATGAATGCAAACAACAACATAAACATCAACGTCAAAGTCAACATCAACGTTAAAGTTAACATCAACATCAATGTTAACGTCAACGCCAATATGAATGTCAATGTCATCATCAACGTAAACGTGAATCTTAACATAAATGTAAGTGTCTCTTTTAATGTGAACGTCAACATGAACATCAACATCAACATAAATGTACACATCAATCCTAATGTAAACGTCAATGTCAATTTCAATATTAACATAAACATAAATGTGAACGTCAATGTGAATGTCAACATCTATGTGAAGTTTAACGTGATACTAAACGTTAACATCAACGTACATGTAAATGTGAATTAAATGTGTATGTCAATGTCAATGTCAATATGAACTTTAACATTAATAAAAATGTCAAGGTAAACGTCAACATCAACTTCAACATGAACATTATCATGAACGCCAATGTGAATGCCATCACCGATCTCTACAAGAACATCAATATCAATGTCAATGTCAACGTAAATATGAACGTGAATGTCAATGTCAGTGTGAACTTGAACGTCTACGTAAATGCCTTGGTAAACGTTAATGTCAACTTCAAGATGAAAGTCAACGTGAACGAGTATGGTGACATCAATGTCGATGTCAACATTAATGTCAATCTACGTTAATCACAATGGTGACGTCAACGTCAACAACAACATCAACATAAATATCAACATTTTTGTGGATGTCAATGTCAACGTCAGTGTGAACATGCATGTAACGTAATTATGAATGTCAATGTTAACGTCAATGTAAATGTCAACATAAACGTTTATGCCAATTGATTGTGAACATCAATGTCAACCTGAACGTCAATGTAAACGTCGAGGTAACCATAAATGTGAACGTAAATGTCAACCTAAATGTAAGAATCAACTAAAAATTAAATGTCAACATGAATGACAATGTGAATGTCAACGTGAACGTCAACGCCAACGTCTATGTGAATGTCAATGTGATAGTCAACATTAACATTAACGTGAATGCCAGCGTAAACATCTACGTAAACGTCAATATCAATGGTAACATGAACGTGAATATCAACGTGAACGTAAATATGAACGATAATGTACACGATTTCAATGTCACCGTCAACGTCAATGTGAACGTGAACTTCAATGTAAATGTCAAGGTGAATGTAAACGTCAACATCAACAACAAAGTGAAGGTGAACAAAAATTTGTATGTAGACATCAGTATCAACGTCAATTTCAGCGTCAATGTCAACAACTACGTTAACATCAACATCAACATCAGCATGAATGTAAATGTCAACATTATGTCAACGTCAATGTCAACGTGAACATCAACATCGATGTGAACATCAACGTCAATGTAAATGTAAAATGATTGTGAATAATAACATCAACATGAATGTGAATGTGAATGTAAAAGTTAACATAAACATCTACGTCAATGTAAATGTCAATGTCAATATCAATGTCAACATAAAAATGAACGTCAACTTCTACATCAACATCAACGTCAATGTTAACATCCACTTAAACATAAGAGTCAGCGAGAATGTCAATTTCAATGTTAATGTCAATGTGAATGTCAACGTTAAGAACAACATTAACATTAATATAGACATCAAACATCGATGTACACGTCAGCATGAACGTCAATGTTAAATACAACATGAACATCAATGTTAATGTTAAAAGAAATATCTATGCAATATTAAAGTCACCATAAAGGTAAGAATAGACGAGAATGTCAACAACAGTGTGAACATCAATGCAAACGTCAACGTCAATGTACACGTCAACATGAAAGTGAACGTCAAGGTCAACATAAACTTCAATGTACATATCAACCTAAACGTAAAAGTTTGCGAGAATGTCAATGTTAATGTGAATGTAAATATGAATGTCAATGTAAAAGTGAACATCAATGTTTACGTGATTTTCGATGTGATAGTCAATTATAACATCAACATGAATGCCAACATAAAAATCTACACTAATGTGCATATCAACGTTAATGTCAATGTTAAAATAAATTTGAATGTCAACGTAAATGTGAACGTCAACATACACGATGTGAACGTCAATGTCAATGTTAACGTGAACATCAACGTCAACATAAATATCAAGGTAAACATCAATGTTAATATTAACATCGTCAAGGTGAACGTCGACGTGTATTTTAACGTCAATAGCAATGTCAACTTAAACATCAACGTTAACAACAGGTGTAAATGTCATTGTCAACATCAGTATGAATGTAAACGTCAATATTTGCGTGAATGTCAATGTGAACAGCAATGTCAATGTGAACGTTAACATCAATGTCAATGAAAACAATAACGTCAAAGTCAATATCAAAGTCAAATGATTGTAAATAACAACATGAAATTGAACGTAAATGTCAACATAAATATGAACGTAAATGTCAACATAAATGTGAACGTGAACATCAAAATAAACGTCTTCGTGAATGTTAACATGACATAACATTAATGTCAACATCAATGTGAATGTCAACGTTAAAGTCAATGTATATGTGAATGTTAACATTTGAGTCAATGTATATGTTAACATCAATGTAAATATCTAGATCAACATGACTGTCTCTATCAACGATAACATGAACGTCAATGTAAATAACAACATCAACTTCAACATGAACGTGAACATAAACGTCAACATCATCATCAATGTAAATCTACCTGAACGTCAAAGACAACTTTAACGCATAAACATGAATATCAACGTGAACATCAACATCAACATTAACGTCAATGTAAATGTCTACGTTAACGTCAATGTCAATATAAATATCAATGTCAACCTAAATGTAAGAGTTAACAAGAATGTCAACGTCAACGTCAATGTGAGTGTCAATGTGAACATTTACATTACATCTACCTAAACGTCGACGTGATTGTCAACATTAACATCAACGTTAATTTTAATGTCAACATCTACGTAAACATCAATCTGAATGTCAATGTTAATGTACACGTCAAAGTGAGCGTCAAAGTCAACATTCACATAATATCGAGGTGAATGTTGACATACATGATGTGAATGTCAACGTGGTCGCTAACGCCAATGTCAACGTGAACGTGATTGACAATATCAACGTCAACATGAACGTGAATCTGAACGTCTACATCATAGTTAATATCAAAGTCAACATAAATGTCAACGTAAACATCAACGTTAATGTGAACATCATTGTGAACGTGAACGTTTACATAAATGTGAACGTCAATATCAACGTCTATATGAACATCAAAATCAATATAAATGTCAGTGACAATGTGAATGTCAGTGTAAAAATCAACATCTACATGCACATCAACATCATCAATGCAAACGTGAACTTTAACGTAAATAAAGTCATATGCATCAGCGTCAACATCAACATTAACATCAATGTAAAAATCAACATGAACATCAACCTGAACGTCAATTACAATGTGAACGTGAGTGACAATGTCAATGTATAAACATGAAGGTCAACGTAAACATCAACATCAATATCAATATCAACATCGACGTCAATGTGAACAACAACATCAACATAAATACCAAAGTCAATATCAACATTAACATAAACATTAACGTTAAGGTCATTGTGAATTTACACATGAACGTCAACGTCTACGTGAAAATCAACGGAATTTTCAATGTTAAATTCAATGTCAACAACTAGGTGAACATCAATGTCAACGTACGTGTCAAGGCAAAAGCAAACGTGTATGTCAACATCACATCATGGTGAACCTCTATGTGAACGTGATCAACAATGTCAACCTAAACATGAACATCAACATCAATGGCACCATGAACGTTAAGGTCAACGTCAATGTGAACGTCAACATAAACTTGAACGTTAATATAAATATAATTGTAAGAGTCAATATCAACATCAACGTAAACATAAATGTAAACGTCAGTAGCAACGTAAATAAGAACATCGATGTGAACATCAACATTAACGTGAACATTAATTTTAACATGAACGTTAAAGTCAACATAAATGTCAATGTCAATGTAAAGGTAACATTAAGTGACAATGTCAACAACAATGTGAAGTTCAAAAAGAACAGCAAGATCAACGTCAATGTGAAAGTCAACGTGATCGTCAATGTGAGAGGTAGCATCAACGCCACCTTCAACGTCTACATGAACGGAAATGTAAATGTGAACATCAACTTCAACATCAATGTGAAACTTAAATGTCAACTTAAATGTCAATGTGAATGTCAATGTCAACTTCAAGGTGAACGTCAATGTCGAAGTCAATGTCGACGTCAACATAAACAACAATGTCTATATCAATGAAAACAGTAGTATCAACATCAACAACATTGGTAACGTCAACGTCAACAACATCAATAACCTAAAATTTAAGATTTGTGAGAATGTTAATATTAACTTCAATATGAATGTGAATATCAACTTCAATGTGAACTTCAACGTCAATATTAATGAAAATGTAATGTTAACTTCAACATCAATGTCAAATGATAGTTAACAGGAACATCGACATGACGTCAACGTCAACAGAAATGTCAACATAAACATACATGTTAACATCAATATAAACGTCAACGTCAATATGAACATCAACAATTACGTGAACGTCAACGTGATCATTAATATTAAGATCTACGTCATGTAAATGTCAACATCTATGTGAAGATCATTATATATGTAAACGTTAACGAAGACGTTAACGTTAACATCAACATCAATGTGAACATAAACGTCAATCTTAATACAGACGTACACCATGTAAACGTCAACATGGTTACCACCGCAAAAGTCAATGTGAATATGATCGCTAATGTCAACGTCAATGTGAACATCAACGTCAATGTCAACATCAACATCAATATCAACATTAACGTGAATGTGAATATCAAAGTTAACATAAACCTCAATGTGAACATCATCATGAACGTGAGAGTCAACATCAACGTTAATATTAACGTCAATGTCTACAAGAACATTAACATCAACGTGAACGTTAACTATAATGTAAATGTCAATATAAACATAAACATTTACATAAAAATCAACATCAGCGTCAACGTAAACATAAACATCAACCTAAATGTAAAGGTCTGTGTCAACGTAAACCTAAACATGAACTTCAACATTAATGTCAACGTTAACATCAACATCAACATGAATGTGAGTGACAACGTTAATGTTAATATGAACATCCACGTAAACATCAACGGAAACGTCAATGTATCAACATGAATGTCAATGTAAACGTCAATATCAATGCAAACACAAACATCAATCTGAACATCAACGTTAATGAAAATGTCAAGGTGAATATCAAAGTCAAAATCAACATTAACGTCACTAGCGACGTTGAGTTCATTTATCAAGCCTAATGACATGTTAATGGACTAATGATATGTCACTATAAAAGGTTTACGAGATGTCAGGTGCGATTATTAAAGCCAAGTTAGATGTCATGGGGAAAATAGGTTTGCGTACGCACCACATCCGCGGGTAGGCGGCATCTGCCAAGGCCTGTGCAGAACGGGCGTGGACTACAAAATACGCCCTTGGACGAGAAACACGGTCGAACGACGTCAGGCGTGGAATGACATCATCGCCCTTGGGCAGCACGCATGGTTGGATGACGTCGGGCGTGGCATGAAATCACCGCCCTTAGAAAGCACACACGGTCGGCAACGTCGGGCGTGGCATGACATCACCACCCTTGGACTGCACACACGGTCGAACGATGTTGGGCGTGGCATGCCATCATCGCCTTTGGACTAGTTTACACAGTCGGACGGCGTCGGGCGTGGCATGCCATCATCGCCCTTGAACGACAAAAATGGTCAAACGACGTCGGGCGTGGCATGTCATCATCGCCATTGGACAACACAAACGGTCAGACGACGTCGTCTGTGGCATGCAATCATCGCCTTTGGGCAGCACACATAGTCGAACGACGTCGAGCGTGGCATGCCATCATCGCCTTTGGGCAGCACACACGGTCAAACGATGTCGGGCGTGGCATGCCATCATCGACTTTGGGCACCACACACGGTCGAACGACGTCGGGCGTGGCATGTTATCATCGCCATTAGGTAGCACACACGGTCGAACGGCGTCGGTCGTGGCATACCATCATCGCCTTTGGGCCAACTGACATAGTCGAACGGCGTTGGGCGTGGCATGCCAGCATTGCCCTTGGACGGCAAACACGGTCGATCAACGTCGGGTGTGGCATGCAATCATCACCATTGGGCAGCACAGACAGTCGCACGACGTTGGACTGACATGCCATCATCTCCCTTGGGAAGCAAAGACGGTCAGACGGCGTCGGGCGTGGCATGCCATCATAGCCCTTGGATAGCACACATGGTCGGACTGCGTAGGTCGTGGCATGAAATCACCGCCCTTGGACTGCACACATTATCGGCAACGTTGGGCGTTTAATGACATCACCGCCCTTGGACTACACACACGGTCGGCAATGTTAGGCATGGCATGACATCACCGCTCTTGGATAGCACACACGGTCGGCAACGTCGGACGTGGCATGACATCACCGCCCTTGGACTACACACACGATCGGCAACATCGGGCGTGGAATGACATCACCTCTGTTGGACAGCACACACGGTCGGCAACGTCGGTCGTGGCATGATATCGTCGCCTTTGGACAGCACACACGGTCAGACAACGTCGGGCGTGGCATGCTTTCATCGCCTTTCGACAACATACACGGTCAAACGACATTGGACGTGGCATGCCATCATTGCCCTTGGACGGCAAACACGGCCGAACGACATCAGGCGTGGCATGCCATCATCGCCTTTATGCAGCATAATCGGTCGAATGATGTCGGGCATGGCATGCCATCATTGCCCTTGTACGACAAACACAGTCGAACGATGTCAGGCGTGACATGCCATGACCACCTTTGGACAGCACACACGGTCGAACGACATCGGGCGTTGCATGCCATCATCGCCTTTGGGCAGCACACACGGTCGAACGACGTCGGGTGTGGCATGCCACCATCGCCTTTGGGTAGCACACACGGTAGAACAACGTCGAGCATGGCATGCCATCATCGCCTTTGGACTAGCTGACACAGTTGGACGGCGTCGGGCGTGGCATGCCATCATCGCCTTTTGACGGCAAAAACGGTCGGACGTGGCATGCCATCATCGCCTTTGGGCAACACAAACGGACGAATGGCGTCGGGCGTGGCATGCCATCATCGCCTTTGGGCAGCACACATGGTCGAACAACGTCGGGCGTGGCATGCCATAATCGTCTTTGGGCAGCACACACGGTCGAACGACGTCAGGCATGGCATGCCATCATTGCCTTTGGGCAGCACACACGGTCGAACAACATCGGGCGTGGCATGCCATTATCGCCTTTTGGCAGAACACACGGTCGGACGACGTCGGGCTTCCATGCCATTATAGCCCTTGGGCAGCACAGACGGTCGAACGGCGTCGGGCGTCACATGCCATCATTGCCCTTGTGTTGCACATAGGGTCGGCCGTCGTCAGGCGTGGCAAGCCATCATAGCCCTTGGACAGCACACACGGTTGGACGGCGTCGGGCGTGGCATGCCATCATCGCCTTTGGACATCACAGACGGTCGACCGTCGTCGGGCGTGGCATGCCATCATAGCCCTTGGATAGCACACACGGTCAGACGGCGTCGGGCGTGGAATGTCATCATCGCCCTTGGACCAGCACAGACGGTCGGCCGTCGTCAGGTGTGACATGCCATCATAGCCCTTGGACAGCACAAACGGTCAGCCGTCGTCAAACGTGCCTGCACACCACAGTCGGCCGTGGCCTGTCCCCATCGGTCGTGGCTTGCGCGACATTGTTCGAGTTCTTAACAAAACATGCGAATGTTCATGCCGTACATAAATCAAAGGATTTTGAAAAAACCTGCTTGCATAACAAACATATTCATCTACTTTCCATTATCTATTCGCTAACGTTTCCGCCTAACGTGGATCTTTCGCATCATTTTCATTACTCTTACGGTTTGTACGATATTGAAACATCTTTTATTTATGAAAATATATATCTTATCATTAAATTAATATGTTTAGAATTGTTTTCGAGCATTTCCGTATTTTCCAACTTTTAATCATTATTTTATAATTTATTTTTACCCTTTTTTATTTTTTACGTCTCCTTTAAAAAAATAAAATTTATTAAATTTTTTATTTTAAGGTTCCCATATTTATTTGTGAATTTTCGGAGTTGATTTCATATTTTTTGATATTTTCCCTATTTTTTATTAATTTATTACTAATTTTTCAGAATTTAGAAAAAAAATTTAAAAAAAATGTTGAAATATATTTTTTATATATATTTAAAGTCATTTATGAAAGTTGATGTGTGTTTGTACCTTAGAATGTGCATATTTGGGTTGTACATTTCCATTATGATTCTCTCGAAAACCCATGTCTACTCCTGTCACATGGGTAAAACTTTTTTAAGAATATATAATGGGGGTAGAGGTGTTGGAGTCAGACTGAGGCGCAGGCATGTAGACGGCATAGGCGTCCCGTAGGGTTAGCAGGCGTGTTGCGTGGGCGCTTGATGGCATGCATGGCTTGTCTGTGCTACGCCGTTGGGCGCTTATAAAAACACGTTTGCGACGTTGATGGGTCGAGTGAGGCAAAGGCAGGCGGACATCGAGGGCGTCCGGTTGGATTAGTAGGCGTGCTGCGTGAGCGGTTGACGGCATGCATGGCTCGTCCGTGCTACTTCATTGGCCGTCTACAAAAACATGCTAGCTACGTTTGCGGGGCGGCTGAGGCGAAGACAGGCGGACGTCGAGGGCATCCTCTGGGCTTAGTGAGCGTGTTGCGTGGGCGCTTGACGGCATGCATGGCTCGTTCGTGCTCCACTATTGGGCGTTTACAAAAACACGCCCACGACCTCTAAGGGGCGTTTGAGGTTGTGGCAGGCGGACGTCATGGGCGTCCTGTGGGCTTAGGAGGCGTGCTGCGTGGGCGCTTGACGGCATGCATGGCTCGTTCGTGCTACGCCAATGGGCGCTTGCAAAAACATGCTGACGACGTCTGCGGGGCGACCGAGGCGTTACAAGGCGGACGTCACGGGTGTCCTGTGGGCTTAATAGGCGTGTTGCGTTGGCCCTTGATGGAATTCATTGCTCGTCCGTGCTACGCCATAGGCTCTAACATAAACATGGCAGGACGTCTGCGGGGCGAACGTGTGCCGCCGAGGGAACTTCTAAAGATCGATTTATAATAGCGTTTGGTGTGGAAACGGCAATGCTTTCGGGCGAGTGGTGAGTTCTAGAGCTCTTGTTACGGCTAACTCCAGGTGTCACACGCACGGGGCACATAAGGGCATGTGCGGCTAGACAGTATGATGGACTGGGCGTGGGAGGTTCCCTCTGTGTGAACCTTGGTCTTCCTCCAACAATCTTTGCAGTAATTAAATTCTCAACTCTTTTGGGCAGCGTGCAATGGAGGGTGTAGCATTAGCCTTGCAAAGAAGGCATCGGCGTCGTCGCACGACATCTCATGTCGGGCGGCCGGGTGGATATCGGGCGTGCATTGACAAAGCTATTCACGTACGGCGCATGAGTGGTATTGGGCATGTGTGGTTAGGTTTGATCCCTACTTCGAGCAGTGATGTCCTAGCTCGCATGCCCATTCGGTGGCGGAAGAAGCGCAATCTAGGCTGGTCGGATGTCGGATTTCTGTGCTGCATAACTAATGCCTAGGCATTGTGCACGTGCGAACGGTCGCCTTTCGCCCTTCGCATCCCATGCGCGGTCTGAACCGAAACGACGGTCTCGCGTCCCACTCCTTCCCTTGCTTCGTCGTCCGATGGCATGGTCCGTGAGCGGCACCTCGAATTCTCAGATATGTTAGTCGCAGTGGGCATGGGGCCTTCACCGGCTTCTATTTGCCCAAAACGAATGCTCCTTGCGAATGACTGTCGCGCTTGCCATGGACCTGACGTGCCCGAAAGGGCCCACCGGGCTCATGCGGCGCGCTGCGTCATTGAGGAATGCTAACGGGTTGATCCTGCTAGTAGTCATATGCTTGTCTCAAAGATTAAGCCACTACACCATTTTAGGTCTACGGCAACACTAAATCTTGACAACTCTTATAAAGTGTTGCCTAAAATACTTTTGGGAACACTTTTAAAGTGTAGCCAATGATTTTGACTTTTCGCTACATTAATTTTAGAAACACTTCTAAAGTGTACTCTTTAATGGGATAAACTACACTTTATAACTGTTGTTAAATATGATTTAATTGACAACACCTATTTATATATATGGCCACACTTCTAGAGTGTTTTATTTTTACAATTTAAAATACAACACATTATAAGTGTGGCCTTAAAATTTTCACTAAAATATTATATTCCCTAAAAACATTTTTAACTCTCTCTCCCATTTCTATTTGAAAAAATTATTAATAAAACATTAAAACTCTTTTCCCCAAATTGATGAACACGGTCTCCATATGTAGTTCCTTGTCGGACTACAGGGCATCGACCTTAGCGATTTAGGAGATTCCAAGCTCCTCCTTAGAAACTGCCTCATTGCAGCGATCAAGTGAATGGACGGACCTGAGCGTCGGTGCCGCTAGTTTTCCTCCCTCCGCACTGAAGAGGTTGTTCCATCATATTCTCGTTGAATTATTCCCAGATTGAGTTGTTCCTTCATATTCTCACAGAAACATCATCACATTGAAATGATTTTGTTTAAATAGGGTTTATTAGTTACTAACTCCTATTGTTGATGCAGTTAGTGAAGGATGTGTCTTTCTGATGTAGCTATCAAGTTTAATTCATGATGTAAAAGTGCACAAAGAGAAAGCTTTATCCCCTTTGAGATCACATCTTGAGAAAGGTAACACCATTATCATTTGTTTTGTTCATCCTCTGTATCTTATATCCAATGAAATACTAGTTCTGCTAAATCTAGATAGGACGTTGAGAATAACCTTATTTATGAAAATCTACTTATATTTGAACTGTGATACTAAATGATAGATTTATGTTCTGGTGAAAATGTTTTTACCATTATAAAAAAAATATAAGTACATAACAATAGTAATATCATGGAGCGTGGACCGTCGTGGTCATGATGGGCCGTCGGGGTCATGACGGGCCGTCGTGGTCATCCGTCGTGGTCATGACAGGCCGTCGTGGTCATACGTCGTGGTCATTAAGGGTTTTCGTGGTCATGACGGGTCGTCATGGACTCTGTCGTCCCATACTTGCAAGTTTCTTTCGCTACTTCTCTGATCTTCATGACGAACATGCAGGATGGACCGTCATGGCTACGACGGTCTGTCATGCTTTCCGTTACAGCTAAATAAGTTTCTTCTTCTACTTCTCTGATCTTCATGACGAACATGTAGGACGAACCGTCATGGCTACGAAGGTCCGTCACGCTTTCCGTTACAGGTAAAATTTCAAATTGATTAATTGTTAAATTTCTTAATTTTGTGTTCTTTCATGATGGAAGAGATTTGTTTACTAGAGGAATTGATATTCAAGCAATTAACGTTGTTTGCGTTAGTTTGCGTGCATCATGGTTATTGTGTAACACCTAATATTTTCTATTGTTTCTTATGAAGTTTAAACCCTAATGCAATATCTTATTTGTGTAGGGAAATGGAGGTGATCAAATTTGAAGTGGATGATGAAGAGTTTTTGAACTATTGTAAAAGTTTAAATACATATTTGATTTATTGTGTACGCATTTAAAATATTGATGTATAAGTATGGGTATGTACACAACATATACTATCTTTTGGTTGTACATGAAATATTTCTCGAAGTTTATTTGAAATATATAGCTTCAATTTAATGATTAATTAGTTCATTTTGTGTTTTAGGTCACTTGTATATATGTAAATATAATATATATATTTGTGCTACATGTAAGCTTATAAATGTTGAAGTTACACTTTGTAAGTGTTGCTCTAGGTAAATAAAAAGTTACACTTTGAAAGTGTTGCAATAGATGACCAATAAAAGGCAACACTTTTTAAGTGAGACCAATAAATTTGAAAAGGCAACGCTTTTAAGTGTAGCCAAAGATGGAAACATTTAAAAAGTGTTGCCTAGTATCAAAGGTTACGCTTCTTTTGGGCAGCCCCTAAAAAGTGTTGCTGAATGTCCAAAAGTGTAGCCTTTTATCAAAGGCCACACTGTTTGCCAGTTTAGGCTACACTTACGTGGTGTTGCAATAGGCCAAAAATGGTGTAGTGAGTCGTGCATGTGTAAGTATGAACAAATTCTGACTGTGAAACTGCGAATGGGTCATTAAATCAGTTATAGTATGTTTGATGGTATCTACTACTCGGATAAGCGTAGTAATTCTAATCTAACACGTGCAACAAACCCTGACTTCTGGAAGGGATGCATTTATTAGATAAAAGGTCGACGCGGGCTTTGCCCGTTGCTGTGATGATTCATGATAACTCGACGGCTCGCACGGCCATCGTGCTGGAGATACATCAATCAAATTTCTACCCTATCATCTTTCGATGGTAGAATAGTGTCCTTCCATGGTGGTGATGGGTGACGGAGAATTAGGGTTCGATTCCGGAGAGAAAGCCTGAGAAATGGCTATTACAGCCAAGGAAGGCAGTAGGCGTGCAAATTACCCAATCCTAACACTGTGAGGTAGTTACAATAAATAACAATAACGGGCGCTATGAGTGTGGTAATTGGAATGAGTACAATCTAAATCCCTTAACGAGGATCCATTGGAGGGCATGTCTGGTCCCAGCAGCCGCAGTAATTGTAGCACCAATAGCGTATATTAAGTTGTTGCAGTTAAAAATCTCGTAGTTGGACTTTGGGATGGGCCGGCCGATCCGCCCTAGGTGTGCACCGGTCGTCTCGTCCCTTCTGTTGGCGATGCGCTCCTGGCCTTAATTGGCCGGGTCGTGCCTTCGACGCTGTTATTTTGAAGAAATTAGAGTGCTCAAAGCAAGCCTACTGTGATGTCCCACTACCATTCCAGCAAGTTCGCAGCATACGAATAGGGCAGGCGGTCCAACAGCCTTCGAGAGGCTTGTGCAAGACTCTACAGCCTTCTAGATTCTTGGGGCAGACTAGAGAATTCTAAGAGCCTTTTGGAAGAGCTAAAGACATATTCTAGGAATGTAGAACATGTATTGATTGAATGTAGTTAGAGACTTGTGTGGAATCATTTATTTACTCTTAGGCTTAGGGAGTAGTATAAACAGGAGAGTCATTGTATTTCTAAATAAACCATCAACTGAATAATAAATACAAGTCCTCTCTTTCAAAGTTCTATCTTTGTCTTTCTTCTTATTCTCTTAGCGTTCTGAGTAGAAAGGCTGCCTTGAGCTTTCGAGATCTTGAAAGAATCTTTAGTATGTTGTCAAGTGCCGCACGGAGTCTTGTATGATTCTCTAGGTCCGTGACAAGTGGTATCAGAGCGGGTTGATCGTAATAGAATGACAAACGAAGGAGACGTTATCGACAATAGCACAACCAACGTCCGCACGGATGGAGGAAAGACGAATAAGAAAGGGAAGAAGCAGCAGAAGGGAAATGAAGGAATTCTGCCCGAACCCACACCAAGAAAGGTGCAAACATCTCACTCACCCACAATTGTCGATGAAAGTGATGAAGAGACCGGCGAGGATGCCGTAGACGTTACTACCGGAGAAGAGTGGATTGCAAGGGCAGAAATGGCAAGGCAGGCCGTTGAGATCTTAGGCCAGTGCTTGAATGGGGCGGACAAAAAATTCGAAACCGTTGAGACTTCACCCTTGAGGAGAACGACAACATCCAAAAGGAGTTGGAGGCACGCTAGCGGGCCGAGTTCGAGACGAAAGAGGCCATAACTTCCTTAGAGTTCAGCCTTATGGAAGCACTCGGCGCGATTTAGTCGTTGAAGGCCGAAGTGGAAAAACTCAAGGAAGACAAGGAGGTTGGTGGATACACATAACTTGACCGGGAAAGGGAGGCCATTGTCGAGGCTCCCAGGCCACCTATGTCCAAAGGCGTCCGCAACGCACATGAGGTGGAGAATTTCCTATGGCACATGGAGAATTAATTCATGTGTAATTGGGTACGAAGTGATGTGAACAAGATCAACACTGTTGTGTTGTATCTTTCAGAGATGTCTATGCTATGGTGGAGGCGTAAAGAGTACGACATCAAGAAGGGGACATGCACTATGAACACGTGGGAGCAATTCCGCGAGAAGTTCAAGAAGGCGTTCTTCCGTAACAATGTCATCTATGAGGCAAAGCACAAGTTAAGGGAGTTAAAGCAAATGGGCAGCATACGCGCGTATGTGCGGGAGTTCACCACCCTTACGCTTCAGATTCCCAACCTCACGGCTGAAGATATGTTGGTCCACTTCCAGGATGTGCTTCAAAGTTGGTCCAGAACAGAGTTGGAGCGGCGACAGGTCGGGACTATTGATGAAGCCATCACGGAGGTCGAAGCCTTGATAGACTTCAATCAGGAGAAGTTTCACAGTGCCGAGGCGGACAACAAGGAAGGTAGTCATGATAATAGTGGGGAAGATTGTGGCAAAGGCGAGGAGCAACGGCCAAAACCCAAGAGGTGAAGCGAGGAGCTACAGGCATATTCTAGCAAGTTCGTAGCATACGAAGGGGGCAGGAAGTCCAACAGGCTTGGAGAGGCTTGTGCAAGACTCTAGAGCCTTCTAGATTCTTGGGGCAGACTACAGAATTCTAGGAGCCTTTTGGAAGAGCTACAGGCATATTCTAGTAATGTCGAACATGTATTGAGTGCAGGTACTTAGGGACTTGTATAGCAGCATTTATTTACTCTTAGGCTTAGGGAGTAGAATAAATAGGAGAGCCATTGTATTTGTAAATCATCCATCAACTGAATAGAAAGGCTTACTTGAGCTTACAAGATCGTGAAAGAATCGTGAGTAAGTTGTCAAGTGCCGCACGAAGTCTTGTAAAATTCTCTAGGTCCGTGACACTACGCTCTGTATACATTAGCATGGGATAACATTATAGGATTTCGGTTCTATTACGTTGTCCTTCGGGATCGGAGAAATGATTAACAGGGACAGTCGGGGCATTCGTATTTGGGTTCTGGGGGGGTATGGTTGCAAGGCTGAAACTTAAAGGAATTGACGGAAGGGCACCACCAGGATCGGAGACTGCGGCTTAATTATACTCAACACGGGGAAACTTACCAGGTCCAGACATAGTAAGGATTGACAAACAAAGAGATCTTTCTTAATTCTATGGGTGGTGGTGCATGGCCGTTCTTAGTTGGTTGAGCGATTTGTCTGGTTAATTCCATTAACGAACGATACCTCTGCCTGCTAACAAGCTATGCGGAGTTATCCCTTCGCGGCCAACTTCTTAGAGGGACTAAGGCCTTTTAGATCGCGGATGTTTGAGGCAATAACAGGTTTGTGAAGCCCTTAGATGTTCTAGCCCGCACGCGCGCTACACTGATGTATTCAACAAGCTTATAGCCTTGGCCGACACGCCTGGGTAATCTTTAAAATTTCATCGTAATGGGGATAGATCATTGCAATTGTTGGTCTTCAACGAGGAATTCCTAATAAGCCCGAGTCATCAGCTCGCGTTGACTACGTCCCTACCCTTTGTACACACCGCCCGTCGCTCCTACCGATTGAATGATCCAGTAAAATGTTTGGATCGCAGTGACGTAGGCGGTTCGTTGCCTGCGACGTTGCGAGAGGTCCATTGAACCTTATCATTTAGAGAAAGGGGAAGTCGTAACAAGGTTTCCGTAGGAGAACTTGCGGAAAGATCATTGTCGAAACATGCACAGCAGAACAATCCGTGAACTCGTTTTAAACACTGGGGGAGGCGATTGCTCGTCGCGTGCCTCCCTCCCGTCGCCTGAGGCGCGCAAGCTCTTCGGTTGACCAACGAACTCCAGCGCGCAAAGCACCAAGGAATACTTCAATCGATATCCCTCCCCTCGCGCCCCATTCGCGGATCATGCGGGGGGAAGTGCGCTGCTCTGTAAACACAAATGAATCTCGGCAACAGATATATCGGCTCTAGCATCGATGAAAAACGTTGCAAAATGTGCTACTTGGTGTGAATTGGAGAATCCCGTGAACCATCGAGTCTTTGAATGCAAGTTGCGCCCTAAGCCATTTGGCCGAGGGCACGTCGCCCCCGCCCCCTTCTCCCCGCACGTTGCAAGGCTTAGCGCGGGGGCAAACGCGGTCCTCCCGTGCACCCCGAGCCAGCGGCTTGCCTAAATGTGAGTCCACGTCGATGGACATTTTGTCAAGTGGTGGTTGAAACTCAACTCTCTCTTGTTGTCACTGCTACAGCCCGTCGCGTGTCCGGACTCCTCGACCCTCACCGCGCCTCACAAGGTGCTTCGACCGGAACCCCAGGTCAAGCGGGATTACCCGCTGAGTTTGAGCATATAAATAAGCAGAGGAAAAGAAACATACAAGGATTACCCTAGTAACAGCGAGCGAACTAGGAACAGCCCAGCCTTAGGATCGGGCAGCTCCGTCGTGCAAATTGTAGTCTGGAGAAGCGTCCTCAGCTGAGGACTGGCCCAAGTCCCCTGGAAGGGGGCGCCAGAGAGGGGAGAGCCCCATCGTGCCCGGACCCTGTCACACCACGAGGCGATGTCTACGAGTCGGATGTGGAACGGTGACGAGCCATTCCGTCGATCGACTCGGGGTGTGGACTCGCGTGGATTGGGGGGGCAAAAGCCCAGAATATCTATACGCCCGTGGAACGCCGTCTCCCAAATTGTGGAAGGCAGCGCGCGCCTTCGCGCTTCGACATTTGCGCGCTCTGAAAGCTGGCCTGTGGGCTCCAAATTTGACCCGTCTTGAAAAACGAACCAAGGAGTCAACATGTGTGCGAGTCAACGGGCGAGTAAACTCGTAAGGCGCAAGGAAGCTGATTGGTGGGATCCCCCTTAGGGGTGCACCGTCGACCGACCTTGATCTTCTGAGAAGGGTTCGAGTGTGAGCATACCGGTCGGGACCCGAAAGATGGTGAACTATGCCTGAGCGGGGCGAAGCCAGAGGAAAATCTTGTGGAGGCCTGCAGAGGTACTGACGTGCAAATCGTTCGTCTTTCTTGCGTATAGGGGCGAAAGACTAATCGAACCATCTAGTAGTTGGTTCCCTCCGAAGTTTCCCTCAGGATAGATGGAGCTTGCGTGCAAGTTCTATCGGGTAAAGCCAATGATTAGAGGCCTCGGGGGCGCAACGCCCTCGACCTATTCTCAAACTTTAAATAGGTAGGACGGGGGCGGCTGCTTTGTTGAGCCGCGCCACAGAATCAAGAGCTCCAAGTGGACCAGTTTTGGTAAGAAGAACTGGCGATGCGGGATGAACCAGAAGCTGAGTTACGG